>CM069597.1:38472724-38995432 GCA_035771175.1 Paratinospora sagittata | reverse complement strand
CCCTAAACCCTAAACCCTAAACCCTAAACCCTAAACCCTAAACCCTAAACCCTAAACCCTAAACCCTAAACCCTAAACCCTAAACCCTAAACCCTAAACCCTAAACCCTAAACCCTAAACCCTAAACCCTAAACCCTAAACCCTAAACCCTAGACCCTAAACCCTAGACCCTAAACCCTAGACCCTAAACCCTAGACCCTAAACCCTAAACCCTAAACCCTAAACCCTAAACCCTAAACCCTAAACCCTAAACCCTAAACCCTAAACCCTAAACCCTAAACCCTAAACCCTAAACCCTAAACCCTAAACCCTAAACCCTAAACCCTAAAACCCTAAAACCCTAAAACCCTAAACCCTAAACCCTAAACCCTCAACCCTAAACCCTTAACCCTAAACCCTCAACCCTAAACCCTCAACCCTAAACCCTCAACCCTAAACCCTCAACCCTCAACCCTCAACCCTAAACCCTAAACCCTAAACCCTAAACCCTAAAACCCTAAAAGCCCTCAACCCTCAACCCTTAACCCTCAACCTTAAACCCTCAACACTCAACCCTAAACCCTAAACCTTAAACCATAAACCCTAAACTCTAAACCTTAAACCGTAAACCCTAAAAACCCTGAAACCCTAATCCCTAAACCCTAAAATCCTAAAACCTTGAACCCTAAAAAACCCTTAACCCTAAATCAATTTGGCCTAGGTAAGCCTTCAGCTCCTAATAGGCCTTCTCATATTTTGGAGTCTATCTTGAAGAATGGAGGGCATCTGTTCGCGGACTTAGTGATAAACCAGCTCAATGAGACTACGCACCCGATGAGTCTCTAGACTTCTTTCACGGTCCGGGGCGACCTTATGTCAACTAGGGCTTGGATCTTGTCGGGTTAGCCTCGATTCCTCTCTAATTAATGAGGAATCTCAAAAACTTACCAGAGTTCACCCCAAAAGTACATTTCGTTTTGTTAAGCTTAATGTGATGTTTTCTTAGTATGGTAAACACGTCTGCCAAGTCGGTAGGATGAGCTGCAGCTTCCATGCGTTTGACTAGCATGTCATCGACATTGACTTCCATGTTGATTCTATTATTTTCTGCAAACATGCTATTGACCTGCCTTTGGTCGGTAGCCCCGACATTTTTCTGGGCGAAGGGCATCACCTTGTAACAATACAGACATTTGTCTGTGATGAAAGCTATTTTTTCTTCATCTCTAAAAAAAGCACAATCTGGTTGTACCCTGAATATGCGTCCATGAAGCTCAACAGCTCATAACCTGTTGTTGCTTCTACCAGTTGATTGATGTAGGGCAATGAGAAACTGTCTTTTGGGCATGTTTTGTTTAGGTCAGTAAAGTCAACACATGTTCTTCACTTTTTATTGGGTTTTTTTACCATCACTACGCTGGCCAACCAATCTGGATATAGCACTTTCCTAATGAAGCCTACCGTTAGTAGTTTGTCTACCTCTTCAGGTAGACCTTAAGCTTTGTCAGAACTGACAGCTCTTCTCTTCTGTCAGACTGGTCTGGCCTCTAGATCAACATTAAGGCGATGTACCATGACGTTGGTCAGTATGCTAGGCATGTTTTCATGAGACCATGCTAAAACATCAATATGTTCTCGTAGGAGACCAACCAATTGGTCGGTGAGAAAAGAGCTCATTCCTGTGCCAACCTTAACAGTCGATCTTCGCCAATCTGCACATCAACCCATTCGTCCTGGGATTCGAGCCCTGACACCTTTTTTTTTGGATCGAGGTCCGGGCTTACTAGCAACATCAATTGTTCTTCTGTAATTTTAAGACTTTTCATATGTCCCGTCTTTTTCTTCACTGTTGTGACGTAACAATCCTTATATTCTTTTGGATACCCCATACAACTCCAACACCTCGTTCTGCTGGGAACTTCTGAGCTAACTGATAAGTTGATACCACAACTCTCAGATTATTGAGAAGTGGTCTCCTTATAATGGCGTTGTAAACAGTAGGGCATCTTACCACCAAGAAGTTGGTCATGACCGTGACCTTGTGCTCTAAATCCCCTGTTGTCACTGGTAAGGTTATTCTTCTTTCTAGCATAATGTTATTTCTAGTGAAGCCAATCAAAGGGACATCTACCCGGCTGAGCTAATCCTTGGTCATTCTCAATTTCTTGAATGTTGACCAGTAAAGGATGTCTGATGAGCTCCTGTTGTCGATCAACATTCGACGGATTTTATAATTGGCCACGGTCATCGTGACCACTAGGGCATCGACGTGATGACGGAGGATGTCCTGGGCCTCTTCTTCGATGAAGGTAATCGTGAAATTCGATCGCTTCTGCTTCTCAGGTCAGTACCCTAAGTTCATGACCTCCGACCTGGATTTTAGGACATAGGATTTCATGGCCCGGTCAGAGGTACCAAGATGATCTCCACCGAATATCGTTCTAATTTCACCAACTGGTCCAGCTCGGTCATTTTCCAGTGTCCTCTGCTAGTTTGAGTTCTTGACAAACTCCTTCAGATGACCTTTACGAATAAGTGTTTCGATCTCTTCCTTAAGGTCGTAGCACTGATTGGTATCGTGATCGTGGTCTCGATGATACCGACAATACTTTTTTCTTATCCCTTTGCTCCGCAGGTGTTTTCAGCTTTTTGGGCCATCGGACATAGTCTCTGTTTTGAATCTCAAGGAAGACTTGTTCTCGTGAGGCAGTAAGGGGTGTGTGGTTGGAGTGAACATTGTGGGGTACTTTGTTACTCCTCTGCTCTCGGCCACTAGTGTCTGATCTCTTTCCACCCCGGTTGTCCTCTTTCGAATTATCCTCCATTTTTCGCTTCTTGTCTTTTTTCGAGCTATTCGAGGACCTGTTTTCCCATTTGTTTTGCATCATTCTGCTTATCGACATTGATGTATTTCTTTGCCCGGTCCAAGATTTCTTCATAGGTCCAGACTTTCTTCTTTCCAAGGGAATAATGGAATTTTTCGGGTCTTAACCCTGCGAGGAAAGCAGTTATCGCTATCTTATAGTCATAGTCGTCTACCTCAACTCGTACATCATTGAAACGATCAAGGTATTCTGTAATACCCTGTATTTCACAAAAAAAAAAAAAATTAGTATTTGAAATTTTTACTATTTGGGCAACGCCCGAACGTTCAGGCGCATGCCAGAACGTTCAGGCGCATGACAGAACGTTCAGATTTGTACTGTGTACCGTATTTCCGCTGCGCACTCTGTTATTACCATTATGATTGTTCCAAATGCGCGCCCCGTCCGAGAGTGTACCGCCGATTTAGGCGCGTCCGGGCGGGGTGTGACATTTAATGGTATCAGAGAATACAAAAGTATTCTGAATTAAATGAAATCAGATTTGTACTGTGTCCCATATTTCCGCTGTGCACTCTGTTATTACCATTATGATTGTTCCAAATGCGCGCCCCGTCCGAGAGTGTACCGCCGGTTTAGGCGCGTCCGGGCGGGGTGTGACATATTCCTTCAAGGACTTGCACATGGTGGCGTTATCATAGCCCTTGAATTCCATCAAGGACTTGTAGTTCTTGATGTGCTCCATCAGATCCATTTCCCCTTTTTGCGTCCTGACCTCTCAGATATGTGCGACTTTCTTGACACCAACCTTACAAGCCCAGACTTTCCTGCAGCAGCTCTTTTTGAAGGTACCGACCCGTATGAGGTAGGTTTCATGGATCTTGACTTTTCTGGAGGTGTTGACCTAACTCGAGAAAATATCGAGCTCTGACTCTTCTTGGCATCTAACAAGTGACGCAAATCTTTGGCAGATAAAGACTTACGATTTGAGTTCGTTTTCCTGATACCGACCTCTTTTTTGATGTTACGCTTCGGTAACTACTTTCTTCTTTCTTTTGAGGTCGAAGGCTAAGAAGTGGTGGGTGGCTATTAAGTGATCAAATGGGGAGTACCTTCCTCAGCACCCGTTTCTTTTGAGACTTTTTCTTCAGGTTCCTCTCTATGGCAGTCAACCTTGATTTCTGAGCAGAATTCTTTAACTGTTTTTTTGGTAGTCTTCCCTTTTTGCCTTGGGGTACCATTGGTGTGGCGACGGGCTCCACCTCAACTAGTATTTCTGCCTCCTGACTCATGGCGGTAGAGTTGTTTTTAGCTTTCGATGTCGGTTCCCACAGACAACGCCAAATGTTGGTGCAAGATTTGACCAACACTAGTAGACGATGAGGTAGAGGGAATAAGATGATCTGGAACTCGTCGGAGTGTTGGAAAGGTTGTCCAATATTAATGACCTGAAAAAGGAAACCAAGATATAATAGGCTCAAAGACCCTCCGATGTCTAAGTTAGTTCAGAGCTTCGTAAAGTCAATAGTACTGAATTGAGTCTAGAAGAGTTGCCTACCTCCCCCTTAGGGATTATGATATTTTTATAAAGAGGATTGGAGGTATTTTGGCCTTATAGTAGAGTTGTAGTATGATGTAGATGCTCAGAGGCTTCCTAGTCGAGTTGAGAATCTCTAGAGGCTTCCCAATTCTGATCAACAAGCCTTTTTCCTATCATGTTTGGATTAAGAGAGATTTAGTCTTCTCCTAATTGAACTGAACGAGCTAAGTAGGCTTCTATTAGGACTTAACCGGTTAGACAATCCTTATCACGATCGTACTAGTCGAAGATTCAAAGTTGTCGCCATAAAATTCGCGCAGCCCGTGCCTAACACGAGGTGGATACTTCTTTCAGATCGGTATGTCGAGCTGACGTCACTTGTGTTATCATTCTTAGTTGGTCTTCTCCTGATGTAGACGGTGGCTTCATTCCAGGTCGGTATGCCGAGACTATGGCACAACAACGTTATTTATAAACAAGGAAAGATTTAGTGTATTTTTATGATTGTGAAAGATTTAGGTGTCCGGCTCATTCTTAAACATAGGTTCTAATAATAGCACTTTGGGGTTATTTTGCAGAATCTAGAAAAATTGAGGTTCATTTTCAAAATCTATAAAGGTATGAGCTAATTTTAATAACATAGTTTTCTTAGGGCTTTTTTCATAATTTCAATAGGTGAGTGTTAATTTTCAAACTATGATATTTGAAGGCTATTTTTCTAAGAAATTTAGGCTATTATCCAACGATATTGGGGCATAGTTGTTTTTAAGAATCCAAACAAATCAGGACTGCTTTTGGAACCAGCACAAATCAGTTGTTATTTTCAAAAAAATAAAATTATTTTCCAAAATTAGAAAAACTTATAATTTATATAAATTTATATATATTATTAACATATTTGTTCGTTATTTAAAAATTTAATGGTGTAACAGTTACAAAAGGTGCTATACATATATATAAATTTATTATTTAAAAGATTTTGAATATTAATATGGTTTTAGGAATTAATAAATAATTTATTAAATGATATTTGAATTTCTATTATGAGAGATTTAAACATCCTTACGTGTTACAAATAATGACTATACTATCACTTATAAATATTTAATTAAATAGTTTTACAAGACATATAAATTAATAAAAAAATAACATATAAATGTGAAACAACAAAAAATTATAAATTTTATAATATTAATCGCATTATTTTAAATGAAGAATTATACTAATTAGTCTTATAAATTATTTTAAATAAGTCGATATTTTATTTCTCAGTGTATTTTCCAAAATATTCAAAATTATGTGTATTTTTTGGGGGAAAGATTTGACATATTAAAAATAAATAATAAAAAAAAAATTATTCTTTTTATGAAAGCATCACTCTTTAACCATATTAAATAAATTGTGGCTAAACTTGGCAGAAAAAAATGAATAAAATGTAACATATCAAGTAATAGTGTGGATGTTGTGAACATCATTAATAATATATTAATCATAATTATTTATGTATTTTTTTATTTTTTTTTATAAAAGTGTCTAAACTTTTAGCCTAATAATGATAATTAATCTACGTCAATCATACTAACTTCATTATGGGGGTAAAAATAAAAATGCATGTTTTAGACTTGATGGGAAGAAAGAAGTTGAGCTAGCAAAAGTGATTAAAGAAAAAAGAGAAAGAAATTATTATTTTTTTGATGGATATAAAAAAAAAAGAAAAAAAGAAAAAGAAAGATCTATAGTTGATATTAATATTGATATAAATAAATCTGTTTTTTTTTTTCCATGAACACTCGGTATTAATAAATTTGTAATGAATTATTATAGCATTTCATATGAAAAGTATTTATATTTTGATAATTACACATAACTTCTAATAATTTAAATAATATATTGATACATTATAATGTAAAAGGAAACAAAAGTTTATTGGCTTAATAATACACCACAAGTTTCATAAATTTTATTTTATTTTATTTTTTTTAAGAGACAAGTTTCACAATTCTGAAAGATATACATATTATTAAAATAATCTCGTTTTCCTTTGAATTTAAAATGTACACCTAATTTTTTTTATGATTTTAAAAAACAACCTGATATTTTCCTCATGGTGTAAACAGCCTTGTTGTATATGTTTAAATAGCCCTCTTCTTCTCCTCCCGCCGACGGAAAATCTTTCGAAACCAAAAACCTCGAAACCCTCAGGCATTTCTCCACTGATTCCATGCATTTTCTGAACAAATCCACGATCAATTCAGAACGAGCCATTGTGATCATCGCACAGAAACCGATTACTTTTGAGTGCGAATTGATTTAGATAGTCGTTTGAGTTGCAGAAGACACAACTCGCTTCGCGCGTTTTTGGTTTTTTGCTTTTTGGGAACTTTTACATCCTTTATATGCTCGACTTCAAATATTGGTTTGGATTTTTATATTTACTCATCTTCCTCTGAATCTTGGTCTGAGTTGATCGCGATCTTTTGCCATTCAAAATTGCTTGAGTTGAGAGTATGGAAGATTTGGCTATTTCTGCAATCGGTGGTTGTCAGGGATTGAGATGGGTTTTCGAATTTCATGATCTACCGATCTAGAGAATCGTTTCTCAATAGATGGGGTGTATTACCTTGCGTCCAGATCTTTTGGAATCCCGTGTGTATCTAGCTTCGCTCGACCAATCCCTTTGGGCCGTGGTTGCTCGAGCAAGAGACGCCCCCAGTCTCGGATCTGCGCTCTCTTTACTCATTTGACTTTTGATCTTATATTTCTGTCGCTCTCGGGTTTCGATCTTTAAGTCTGGTTTATGTTTTCGGGTCTAGAAGATGGTTCCGTGGATGATCGGGAGCACGAAATTTGGACGTGTATTTGCTGCTTTAGCTTGATAATGAGGTACTTTCGATTTGTTGTTGCCAATCACTTTCTAATATCAGTAATCTTCTAATTCTGAATTTGTTTCCCTTTTCAGTTATTACCAGAGTTCAAGCACAAGTGTAAAACTAGTAGATTGCCGGTCTGGTTCAATACCAACACCAGTTAATACGGTCAACGAACTCATAATCGGAGGTTTGAGTCATTGTGTTCCTCTCATTTTTTAGGCTCACTGCTGATTAATTTTATCATTCGACGCTGGATCTTGGTTTGAAATAGGTATTGGCCGATGATACCAATCAGGCCCTGGCCGCCAGAGAAAATCAACCTGTAGAGAAAAAAAAGAAACTGCAAAACGGAGAGGAATCTTCTCTCGTATCTGGAATGGACTCTTCTGAATATTCACGTGGTGAGGATTTTGAAAAGAGATTGAAGCATCTTTCTAAAGAAGAAGCTGCAGTTCTCGCAAGGATGAAGAAAAGATCAGAGTTGGAGAAGGATAGCTAGGAGTGTTATCATTTTCTCCGTCATTCTCGAAGTGAGTCTTCAGCCATTTTTTTATAATTTCTCGCTCCGTTATATTACTTTTTTTTCTCTGTTGGTTGGCAAGATAGATTCTTATTGAAGAAAGTGAATGATAGTGATGGACCCTCGAGCATGAGATAGGGGATGGAGAAATCATGACATTATGGAAATTACTTGGCCATAGGAGAATTAGGTCCTTGCCACCAATACTCATCCTTTTGTCCTCTGATGTGCAACATAAAGAGATAACTGAGTATGAAATTGAAAAACAGTAAAGGCAAAGGGTAGAATAGAAAAGGATGGATCATAAGAATCACAATCAAAGGAGAGACCTCAGAAGGAGAGTCATGACATTCTGAAAACTGCTTGGCCATAAGAGAATTAGGTCCTTGGTATTGATGCTGACCTTTGTCCCTCTTCCTTTTGTCACTGAAAATTTGTGCGCTCAATTAATGCCAAATTCACTTGCAGAGAGCAAAGAAATGATCTTCCAAATACTAGTGTCTATGAGAAAGCATTTATATTTTTGGCATCTAGGTGTCTAGACCAAGTGAAAGCCCTTAAAAATAGGTTGAAGCTCAACTAGGCAGGAGTTGCAATGAAGAAGATGTTTTTTACTAACCTGTGGGAGGAAAAAAAGATGAATTGACAATCAGTCACTTGAAGAGGAAAAACACTAGTGTGTTATTATTTAACTTGGGTGGCCCTTTTTAATCTTTAGGCTCCATGAGTCTCGCCCATTGTCCCCAAGTCCATTAATGCTCCCAATAACTTCAATCCACAATGCTCCTTGTTATCGCTGAAATCTCCGCCACCATTTGGTTAATAGGGCATTGTTCCTACCCAAATTTTTCCTCTAGACAAGCTCTCTTTTTTGTTGGGACGTTGTGTAATCTTCCAAGCAAGGATAAAAAATTCGACTTCAACCTATACTTCAGTCACTTGAAGAGAGACCTTGGAATCAAAGGGTTCAAGGTTAGTAGCCAACGACTATAGTGGCCTTTGTGGTGACTTCCATTGTTTTGTGGCACCTAAAACAAGAAAAGTCTCATATATATATTTTTGTGGTGAAGTATACTGAGGAACTCAAATTAAATCACAAGATGCTAGTGGTTTATGAGCAAAACCTTAGAAGCTTGGATGGTTAAAGCTTGTTTTGGAACAAGATGATGGAGAGGATGGGATCCTAGGCTTCAACCTTATTTATAGGAGAAGTGGAAAGGTCAACTAAAAGACATTCCATCCTACTTGATACAAAATTTAGAGCTTGAGGTGATCTTCTTGCAATTATTTATTTGATTGAGATTTTTATCACATTTATAGAGTAATACTTGATATTATTTCTCATAGATGGTAGTGTTAGATGGTTGTTAGGATAATATTTTTGTCAATCATTTAGGGTTAGAAAGTCAATATTATTGTTGTGGTTAGCAGTTAGCCCAGACATTGGAGTTACTAACCTAATTCTTTGGCATAACAGAACAGGTGAAATTACCCTTGTTCAAATTAGAAAAGGACCCCTATATTTCCAATATTTTTTTAGCTAATTCTTAGTTGTCTTTGATTTAAATTTTTTGCTTCTTGTATTGAAAAAATACCTTATATTTTACTCATGATACTCATTTTCAAAATGGGTAATCTTGTTCAACAATGTTAGAATAGGGCGACTACAACATGGATTTGGGTAACCATATTGTCAAGAAATATTTTGTGATATATGTTATTTTGTTGATGATTAAGTGCTAATTGATGAAATTAAATTAGTAGTAAATGCTAAATTAGATGTTTGAATAGAGATCTTGGAATCAAAGAGTTCAAGATTAGTAGCCAACTATTATAGCGGCCTTTGTGGTGATTTTCATTGTATTTTAAATGGAAAGAAAGGGTTTAAGTTTTAGTGACATCTAAAACAAGAAAAGTCTCACATATATTCTTGTGCTGAAGACTTGAAGTATTGATGAACTCAAATTAAATAAAAAAGATGCTTGTGATTTATGAGCAACACCTTTGAATCTAGACTCTAGAGATTTTATAATCAAATATTTTTCAAATTCTTTTCCATTTTTTTCCTCATAAAAAATTGCTTCCACTATTTTGTCAATTCTGAAATCTGTATAATTTGTTGCGGAGAAGAGAGAAATCTGGGGGATTGCGTTGCCATTTATGGTGTTGCCATTTAGAAGAAAAATTATTTTTAGGAGTTAGCATATCTAAAAGATACTAAAATTGTAAAAGTTACTATACAATGAACAACTCTGTAAGTCTATTTATTTGGTGTTCCTCCATTGAGGAATTATCACGAATAAGAAGAATTCTCTTCTCTTTTCCAGTGGACGTAGGTCATAGAGCCGAACCACGTTACATCTCTGTGTTTCTTTATTATTTTATTTCACAACATGGTGTCAGAGCCCTAGTTTCTATTACTGGAAAATCTGTTTCGGCCTTCATCGCCGGAATCATCATTTTTTTTTGGCCTTCATTGCCGGAATCATCATTGTCGGTTTTCATCGCTGAAATACTCTCTCACCATCGGAATACTGTCGGAATCTTCATCGTCGTTGCTGTCGTTGCCTATGTTCTCCATTGTTGCAACACAACCACCAACATCGTTGCTACTGCACTCCAAGAAATCCTTCGTCTCCATTTTCGTTATTTGTCGTTACCGTCGTCGCCATCCTCACCCCTATCTTCATCGTCATCTCCATCGCCACTGCCTGCCGCCGTTGAACCTCGTTGTCGCTGCTGTTGAACCTCCTCGTCACCGTCGCCATCACCGCTACATCGTCTTCTTCTTTTTTATTTGTTTGTTTTTTTTTTCGTTTAACCTGTAAGTCCGAAAAAAAATTAAAAAATTAAAAATTATTAGTGATACATGCATGTTTCTGACTACCGCCAAAGACATTTGGGATGTCGTTCATCAGACATACTCTAAGGCCCATGATGCGGCCCAAGTGTATGAGATCAAAGTGAAAGTTGAAACAACAAAACAAGGCAACATGACGGTCACAGAATATGCCAATGTATTGAAGAATCTCTGGCAGGAACTTGACCATTATAGGTGTATTGAGACTAAATGCCCTGCAGATGCTGTAGTTCTAAAAAACTACATTGAGAAGGATCGGGTCTATGACTTTTTGGCTGGACTCAATGCAAAGTTTGATCAAGTGAAAGTTCAGACTCTCAGCAAAGAGTTGCCAACTCTGAATGAGACCATCTCTGTTATCCGGACTGAAGAAAGCAGAAGAAATTTTATGCTCACACCTCAGAAGATGGAAGGCTCAGCTATGGTTGCCAATAGGGGAAATGATCAGAAGACGAACACTCTGCGTGCTGAATCATCAAAGGTCCTAAATCGAGACAATAGGGACAATCTATGGTGTACTTATTGTCAAAAGGCTAGACATACCAGGGAGAAGTGTTGGAAACTTCATGGCAAGCCTCTAACTTTCAGTAAAGAATGGGGCTACAAAGAAGGACAATAGATGAACAGTGGACAAGCACATCTGTCTACTGAACAAACAGTTGCAGATTCCCCGGTGCCAGTAGGATTCAACGAAGACGACATTGAAAGATTGAAATCTTTGCTTGGCACACTGGACAAACCCTCAAGTATCTGTTCATTGACACATTCAGGTAAATTTCCTATTTCTATTGGATTTAAAGTCTCGGATAAGTCTTTTGCTAACTCTTGGGTTATAGATTTTGGTGTTATTGATCACATGACCAATTCCCCCACTATGTTTCATACCTACAACCATTGTCCTAGTAGTCGAAAAATAGCCACAACTTATGGATCCTTAACTACAATTGTTGGTATAGGTGATGTTCACATCAGCCCCACCCTTACACTCAGAAATGTTCTTCATGTTCCTAAACTATCTACTAATCTTATCTCTATTCAAAAGCTGACCCATGATCTGAGTTGTAATGTAACCTTCTTCCCTACTTACTGTATATTTCAGGACCAGGACTTGGGGACGATGATTGGACGTGCTAAGGAACAGGACGGGTTGTATTACCTTGAGACACCAGTACATCCTATCAAGAGTAACACTTCATTTCTCTTCGAGCACAATTTTTTCAATAAAGAAAAGCTATGGCTTCATAATCGCTGCCTTGGCCATCCTTCTTTTCGAACCCTTAAAATTATGTTTCCTTTTTTGTTTATGTCTCTAGATGTTGAAGATTTTCATTGTGAAGTGTGTGAACTAGCAAAACACAAGCGTATATCTTTTCCACTTACTAATGAAAGAAATTCAGATCCTTTTGATCTCATTCTTAGTGATATTTGGGGTCCCTCTCCAATACCTAATGTTTCTGGAGCATGATGGTTTGTGTCTTTTATTGATGACTATACTAGAGTCTCATGAATATTTTTACTCAAACAAAAATCTGATGTGAGCTTTGTTTTTCCTACCTTCCATAACATGATACACACCCAGTTTGGTGCAAAAATCAAGAGACTATTTTAATCACACCTTGACCAATTACTTCCAAAACGAGGGGATCCTTCATGAATCATCTTGTGTTCACACCCCACAAGAAAATGGAGTTGCTGAAAGAAAAAAACGACCACCTGCTTGATACAACCCGAGCCTTTTTATTTCATGCCTAAGTCCTATTGGGGGGATGTTGCCCTTACCGCAACCCACTTTATTAACCGCAAACCATCCCGGACCCTTGGTTTCAAAAGTCCTATGGAAAAGCTCTGTCAACCCAACCCAACAGGGGGAAGTTGGACCCCAGAGCTCTCAAGTGTGTTTTTGTAGGATACTCTTTCACTCAAAAGGGATATAAATGTTATCATCCGCCATCAAAGAAATTCTCTGTCTCTACCGATGTTACTTTCTATGAACACGAGCCATATTTTTTCGCTCCTTCTCTTCAGGGGGAGAGTGTCATCATGAAAGACAAGGATCAGAGTCTGTTTGATCCTTTTGACCCTCTTAACCTTTTTAACCGTCAACAAACCAAACTTGAATCTCCTACCCTCTTTGAACCCATTGATAACCAAAATGATGAACCTATAGATCAGATGACTGGCCAAATGTACTCAAGGAAGAAAGCTGCAGTCCCTGAACCGACGCAAGTTCAAGAATCTGAACCAAGTCCTGCGAATGAGGTAACGAACTTTGAACCCTCCTTACAAATTCCATTAGTCTCTGAAACTATCAGCGATCTTTTAGCCTCTAAACCTGACAGTGATCTACCCATTGCCATTAGAAAGGGAACCAGGGAATGCACCAAACGTCCCTTGTATCCACTATCTCATGTTGTGTCCTTTGAGAAGTTTTCACCAACCCACAAGAGTTTTCTTACCAGTTTGAACAATATCAAGACTCCTACATCAGTATCCGAGGCTTTATCTAATAAAGATTGGAAACAAGCTATGAATATGGAAATGGAGGCCCTAGAAAAAATGCAACATGGGAGTTAGTTGATTTACTTGCTGGAAAGAAACTCGTGGGATGCAAATGGGTTTATACGGTTAAGTACAGAGCAGATGGGTTACTGGAGAGATACAAGACAAGATTAGTAGCGAAAGGGTATACTCAGACATATGGTGTGGACTATTTGGAGACATTTGCACTGGTTACCAAGATGAACACGGTTCGAGTATTGCTCTCTTTAGCTACCAACTACGACTGGGATTTATAACAATTTGATGTGAAAAATGCTTTTCTTCACGGAGAACTGGAAGAAGAGATCTATATGGAGGTTCCTTCTGGATTCGAAAGCAGTATAACCATTGGTAAAGTGTGCAAATTGAAAAAGGCCTTGTACAGACTTAAACAATCTCCAAAAGCATGGTTTGGTCGCTTCGCCAGAGTAATGAAAGATAAGGGATATAAGCAAAGTCAAGGTGATCATACATTATTCATTAAGCACTCAATGTCAGGGGGAGTTACAACGCTCTTGGTATATGTAGATGACATCATTATAACTGGAAATGATGAGCATCAGAAACAAAGCCTGAAATAGTCTCTGGCCAAAGAATTCGAGATCAAGGATCTAGGACGGTTGAAGTACTTTCTTGGAATTGAAGTGGCACATTCCAAACAGGGGATCTTTATTTCTCAACAGAAGTACATCACAGATCTCCTTAAAGAAACAGGGAAGTTAGCATGCAAACCATTAACCACACCTATTGATCTCAATCATAAGCTTGGAGAAGCTGAAGAAGCACCTACTGTCAATAAGGAGATGTATCAAAGACTAGTATGGAGACTCATTTATCTCTCACACAAGACCTGATATTGCACATGCAGTGAGTGTAATCAGTCAGTTCATACACAACCCTAAAGATATTCATTTGCAAGCAGTTAACCGTGTCTTACAGTATCTTAAAGGGACTCCAGGGCAGGGCATCTTATTTAAACGACACACATGAGTGGTTCTTGAAGCATATACGGATGCAGACTATGTTGGTTCAGTAGTTGGCAGAAGATCAACTACTGGATATTGTATGTTTCTTGGTGGGAATTTAGTGACATGGCGAAGTAAAAAGTAGAATGTTGTGGCCAGATCTAGTGCTGAAGCAGAATTCTGAGCAATGGCACAAGGGGTCTATGAGCTATTAGGGTTGCAGATAATTTTGACAAATTTGAAGATACGCTGGGATAGCCCTATGAGACTTTATTGTGACAATAAGTCTGCAATAGGCATTGCTCATAACCCAGTTCAACATGATCGAACCAAGCATATCGAGATTGATAGACACTTCATTAAAGAAAAAACTTGATAGTGGGTTGATCTGTACTCCATATGTGTCTAGCAATAATCAACTTGTTGATATGCTGACTAAAGGGTTAAGCCATACTGCATTCCAAGCAAGTGTGTCCAAGCTGGGATGGTAAACCTTTACTCACCAGCTTGAGGGGGAGTGTTGCAGAGAATAGAGAAATCTGGGGGATTGCGTTGCCATTTAGAGGAAAAATTATTTTTAGGAGTTGCCATATCTAAAAGATGTTAAAATTGTAAAAGTTATTATACAGTGAACAACTCTATAAGTCTATTTATTTGGTGTTTCTCCATTGAGGAATTATCACAAATAAGAAGAATTCTCCTCTCTTCTCCCATGGACGTAGGCCATAGAGTCGAACCACGTTACATATCTGTGTTTCTTTATTATTTTATGTCACAACATAATCAAATATTTTTCAAATTTAAACTAAAAGATAAATACTCAATAGTTGTTCATTCCATATACCACCTTTCTCTAGGATGTGATTGTTACAATAACTAATTTCTATGTACTATTTTTGTTGAAGAACTCACAAAAAAAAGTACAAAATATAAATTTCTTCTAGATTTGCATATGCCATTTGATAATGTTAGTAAAGATTCCTTAAGAGGGTGGAAGAAAAGGACATGATCTTGGGTTTCGTGCAATGGTTGAATAGAATTCATCTAACTGCTCGCAAATGGTTTGGACGAGGAAGGGTGGTGATGATAATATGGGACAATCCATATCATCTAACCATTAAAGGAGGAGAAGAAAGCGCGATTGTTCAATTGATAAAATTATATGTAGCTTTTCTTTTCTTATATATAATCCTTGCTTTCTATATAGTGGGTAGTTGTGATGATTGAATTTCTAAGTTGTAGTCTACACAGTAGTGAGAGAGTCACTTTTTAATATTGCTCAAATCTTTGCTTTTCTTAAACAGTATGAACTATATATGGCAATGAACTGCCTCCATTGATAATTTTCTTAGCTCCTTTCAAGGAGTTATCATCATTCTTCTGATTGTTGTGCCATGTGGCCTTCAATTTTCATTACCCAATTGTGATTGTTAAGTATGGAAAGGTCATTGCGTCTGGGAGAAACTGAACTACAAAGACACGAAATGTACGATCTCTTACTACTTTTTTCTTAAAATTCCATTCTCTCAATCAACAACCAAGGCACTTTATTTTACTTTATAACTTCTTTAATTTTGTTATGTCTGCTCCTTTATTGTGCTTCCTATTAAACCAAACAACTGATTGCATTCTTTTGATCTATTTATTTAGTTTGTAAAAGGAGTTAGTTTATTGCTTATATGAGAATCAAATGCCAATTAAATTCTGCATACACACATTTTTCATTCTACTGAAATAGCAACACTCATACATATGTACATAAATACATGTATGTATGCTTTGGTTAATGTGGAAAGAATAGATTACTTTTTTTTCTCCCTAATTCTGCAGACTAACATACAAGAAAAGAGAAAAAGAAAAAAATAGGAGGGGAAAAGTTCAGGCAACTGAAAGTGAGAAGCAAAAAAGGAAGAAATCTCAAGTGTTTGCTACTAACACATTTTTACCATGCCAATCAAGTCAAATATTTACATTTTATCACAGGTAAATTACTTGGCTGAATATAACCATGGTAGTCAAAATCGTGAATCGTTTTGAGGCTTAATGAATCGAATCGGGATTCAGATCGATGAATCGTAAGATTCACGATACATATGTGAATCGTATGTTTGTATATATTAAATATATATAGGGTTATAAAAGCATTAGTGTTTTTTAGCAAATTCACGATTTAGATCGATTCGACTAGCGATTCACTATCGATTCGAACCAATTCACTTACGATTCATAGGTATAGCGATTCATGAATCCGATTCGCATCGTTTTGGGGGTTAATCGTACAATTCAGCAATTCTGACTACTATGTGTATAACCATGATTCAAATGGTAATGGGCCTAATGGTCGCATTAGTTGGTGGTCATGCTGGCAACTGGGCGAGAACCTTATAATGTGGTTGGTTGTGTGTGTGTGAATGGTGTTTGGTAACATGGGCACGTTTTGTGAGGTTGGTAGTTTCAAATAGGTAAAGGAAAAGTTTAGGTCCTTGATAAGGAACCAAAGGGGATCAGCCTTTTATCTTCAAAATTAACATGATGTTAGTTTACAAAATAAATTGAATACTTTTACTTTACAAAATAATTGAACCCCGATGTAAGGTTATTTCATGTTTGTCAGGTCAACTATTCTCATCTTTTCATTAAAAAGAAAAAAAGAAAAAGAAAAAAAACCCAATTGGACAAGTGAATGACTGTGTATCAGATGTTTTTGGCCACATGGGTGGGTGATCTTGCTAGCTTTATTGCACTATTATTAGAATGAATTATTTGATTATGATGTTGAAGTAAAAGGGAACATAGGTCACTGTTGGTCTTGGGAACCAATGCTTCAATTCACTACCTTTCTGCAATGTCAATAATGTGAGGGAGTTCTATTCAATGAATTGAAATTACCTAGTCATAGCATGTTAAGTTGTCTTTTGAACTAAGATCCTTTGAGGGATCAGCAGGATAAAATCCTGAAGAATTCACTAAAAATTAACTTTTATAAAATTTTTGCTACTAATGATGGTGAACTGAAAAATTTGCTAAGTAGAATGACATGAGAATTCACATTTGAGCCCGTTTCCTCTAAATTGCTAGCTTTGGTTCCAATGGTGTCTTCACTCTGTTGATAACTTTTTCTTCATAAGATGTAAACATCCAAAAAAAAACCAACAAATTTCCATAAAGTGCAGTTTTAAAATATATTAATATTCTTTAAAATCATTTATGCTTGTGTAGTTTTGCATGGAACACTTTTATTTTACATTTATTTTACAAAATAAATTGAACAGTCCAGAATTTATTGCTTGCAGCATACCAAAAGGGTTCAAATGGAGAAATTTTCACAATGATTATCTTGGTGGAATTTGAGAGTTTAAAAGTTCTTTTTTGCAGTCATTTATGTAGAGACAATCCTCACAGCAACAAAGGGCATGAATGAGCAAGCAGCCTTCTTATTCAGCAGGAAGTACAAGAAGGGCCCTGCTAGATCTAGACTAACAAAGCTCAGCCTGCCTTGAATATCTATCCTTCTTTGGAATTTTCCTTGAAAATGATTTGCAATGATGTCCATGAAAGCACTGGTAACCTATAGGCTTAAACGCATGAAGGACATTTCGTTTCCTGTTTTAATAGATCTCTCCTAAATTATTTTCAAAACCAAAACGTCAATTACACGAAAAGTGTGCATGATGAACTCTTTTGATTAAATGTAACTGTGCATCATGAATGTTAGTTTTCTTACTAAGACCATGCTCAGGTATTGAGAATTCTTTTCCCGTGTTTTTAAGGAATGAGAGCTGATGGATGTGCCAATGACAAAGTTGGGGGCTGTGGATCAATCTCGTCATTTCATACCAGTAGTTCTCTGGAGCTCCTAAGGTACTCCATGCCATGTCATAGATGTCATCTATTGGCTTTATTTTTGTCTTTTTTTGCTACGAAGTTTGCTGCATCCTATGTTTTATTGTCTATTCAATGGTTTCTTCCCTTGTATCGGTGGTATTTTGCTTTGCTATATAGCTGACAGAGGCAATCACTATGTAATCCAAGTATACTTCCATTTGTAAATTAAACGAGTAATTTTATGTCTTTGGTTTGGAAATGAATTACTATAAATTTATGTTATGAATCATAACATCTTTTGTCATTTTTATTCGAATAACAGTAAAGTAGTAGGAAAAAGTAAAAGAAAAGATTATTATGGATTTGTGACAAGGACATGTAGAACATAGAAAAGTTTGACTTCCAATGCTTATCTTTCTATGCAGTAATAACTTTAGAGGATACTGAGACTGTTAAGCATGGGATCTCCTTTATATATGCAATTTCATCATCTTCTGTGCATGACGAGGCTAATTAACTGCTATTATTAGTCAATAATAATGTTTAGCCTTTTACAATTAGTGGAGCTATACTATTTTATGCATGGTAAATACGATTAGTTTGAATGGAAAATTGATTGCTCTAGGTTTGGAGTGGTCATATGATGTGATTTGTTAATAATGAGGGTTTTCCATCATGTACAAAGTAACTGCTTCAATTTCTTGACATATTTAATTTTTATTGCTTAATGGCGTGCTTTTTTTTTTGTGTGTGTATGTGGCTACTTAATACAGAAGGAGATATTGCAAGAATATTGATGATCACTAGGATCTGATCTACGTCATATTCTTATTTCCTTGTTTATTGAAGAAAATTTGTCAATTTGTGCCTATACATCTTGATGGAACCATAAGATGTTATGTGGCTGCTACATTATATTTTGATCTCAAATTGTGTTTGTGAGGGAGCCATATGTTGGAGCTGTATTTCAAGAGGGAGTTCGATCTTCTAATACAACTCCAACACCACTATTTTGACTTTTGGAAACCGCTTTAGAGTTTGTATTAGTGTCTCATTTTGTGTTTTGTATCCAACTGAATGCAATCTTAAATGCAATGGTCTGCTCTATTTGTTCTTGTGCCTCATTCTACATGGGAGATCATTGGTTCGTTCAATTTCCTCAATTAGATGAAATTGAAGTAACCTAATTCTGACTAGTTTTACCTGTTTTATTAATTAATGCGTTCCCTTGAGAATCACTCTGTTCTTATGGGCATTTTTCTTTCCTTGGAAGCAAAGTTGATTGAGATATGAAATGTAGGAAACTGTATTGATCTCCCCATCAATTTATCTGGAAGTTCGCTCCTTCTTGCAGTGTTGGTGTTTCACCAAGGAAAGGTTTCAGATGTATTGGAGGAATAATGGCATCAGATGCTGTCTGCTTTCTATGAACAATGGAACACCAGTGGTACATGTTTCTAACTTTCTATCACATTCTAATGCCGCAGTTATACATTTGAAATTCATTTGTGTGGCTTCAAATTTACATTCTTCTTATGAGAAACTTGCAAGATACACCTAAGTGCCTAGAGACTTGATCTAGAGGGCATTGTTTTACATTAATATGAATATTTAAAAATCCCTTTGGGATATCTAGTCATCTACCAACCATTATCATTTTAAGTTATGGTAATCAGAATTGCTGTAAAGCATATTCTTACTTGTTTGTACATTTAAATTGTTACAGTAAAATCCCGCACAAGTATCATAAGTTGAATTTTCAAAAAGGTTTTTTGGTTTTGACTAACAATTTTGGTTTACACTAATTTTAATTTTTTTCTTATTTTTGAAGTTTTCTGGTTCTCACCATATACAGTATAATGAATCTTAAGTTAATCCTCTCAACAAGGCATGATGTTATATCCCAAAAAGTTCCTTGCATTTCAATTATTTCTTTCTTGTTTTTCAGCCTCTTGATTTAGAGTCTTATCTAGTTTTGTAGAGAACAGTCTTGTGGAAGAACTAGCCACTGTATTGTTGATTTTCTTCACATGATATGAACAAAATCAACCAATCAAAATTTCCCTTCACGTAAAATATTCTCTGGATTTGACGTGTAAATAATTCTTCACCTCATGTTATGTCACCTTACCAGTTCACCCCACTGCATGTTTCTTCTTGATTTGGATAAATTGACGTGAAAATTTATAAATTAGGAAAAGAAGAAATCATACAGCAAATGTTGTGGTGGTGTTTGATTTCAGTTCTATGTAGTATCCATAGCCTTTGTACAAGTCATGAAAACTGCCAATAACTTGTATAGTGTATGAGGTAAGATGTCCTTATATTTGGAAGTTTTGGATGAATGCAATGGCCTTCTATTTGGGGATTTACTTTACCAGTTCTCACTATCCGTACACACATCCATCTGTAAAGCTCAGTGAATTGAGAGATCTATACCCTGCCCTAAAACTTTTATTCATCTACATTTCAGCACCAAGGCCTCATAGGCCAGTTCAAGCCATACAGTGAGTGCCTTGCAAGTTGGACCTTGGCATACCAGTTCTAGCTGAATAAAATCATCTGAACTCAATGTGGGTGCAGATTTGCTGATGTTACTTAAAGTGCTTTTAAATCTTTTACATGTATTCTGAAACTTGAGATCCTTTGAAGAAAGCAGAGATGAAGTTATCAGTAATTAGACAACCAGCGGTAACAAATACTAGTAGTGAAGGAAACTTCACTTTATCTAATTCTGGGCGAAATCTAATGAGTGGAAATAGCTCCAGTATCATTGAACAAACAGCAAATATTATCACAAAAATGGATAATCATTTGAAAGCAATGAGAAGCCACGCTACAGAGAAAAGTGATCTGAGGGAAAGTAATTTGACATATCTCCATAATTCACAAGCTCTGGATGTTGGCTCCACAGCAACAGCAGTTGGCAGTACGAAGACAAAAGGGGAAGAAGAAAAAATAAAGAATACCCATAAAAGGAACCCTTTTTGTTCCTTCTCCTTTCCTCTCTGTCCCATTTTTATGTTAAAAAAAAATAGTAATGATGTCAAAAAAAAAAAATTTATGAAGGGAAGACGTCTTTTCAAAAGATGTATTCCCTTCACTTAAAAAAAATGTCACCTCTGCACCGACGTGACGCTTGTTTGGCACGCTGACTGGATTATAAACAGTAAATTAGAATAATTCTGACAATATTTTTATATAAATGGCATTTGTAAAATATTTTTTTTTAAAGGTAATTATGTCAAAAGTCCAACGTCGTCATGTCAGTTTCAACTGCTCAAGTCAAGCAATCTGTGCTGATTACTTCAGCAATCCTCTGCCATCTTCGAAGCAAAACAGTTGCATCAAGAACAAGAAAATGGAGGATGAAAAGACTCTTGTTCTTACTAAGAACAAGAACAAGAAATTGCTAAATGCGAAACCAATGGAAGCGCAGAGCAAAAGCGTGATTATGTTCAAGTAACTAATATTTTGCTAAAATAAATAAATATATAAAATCAATACTATTTGAAAGAAAGAAAAGATCGTGCCTCTCGCTCGTCCTTTGGTTAAGACCCTGTCTACCAAAAGTTTGAACTGACCGAATAGAGAGATATTATACCTGCACGACCTCAATGCAGAAACAAGTATAGTAATACGCCTGCTTAGTCTCTTTGGTAGAGAGACTAAGAGATATAATACTGATCCGAGATGAATCGATGAAGATAGTGCAAAAAGTGAAAAATTAGACTTCAAACAGTCAGTCCAAACTAAAAGGAGAATCAATTTCAAATTACAGTCCGTACATTCATTCATGACTGTCATAGATTGATTAAATCATATACCTGCAAGAGCTCCCTCCATGCTTAGAACAAGTTCACTTTGGACAGCCTTTTTTTAAAATTCATCATCTTGATGGATAACACATGGGCTCTTAAATTTAGTACAAGAACGCCTAATGTTTTAAGCAAGCACAAACAGAAATCTCAAATTAAGAAAAATAACTGTAACCACACACTTGCACGTCAATCAGTGCCTCTTCATTTTAGCTTCATTCTTGGCAAGCATCATTCCAGACAGCTTGTTAATCTCGAATAACAGTGCCACTGAGAACAAGAAACTGCAAAAGAGATAAGAGAATCAAGCATTAGATGCTGATGAAAATAACAGACAAGGAGCCACTGGTTGAAAATTGAAATTTGGATCTATAAGCTTCAATAAATGTACTAAAGCTTGCCTCTTCTTCTGGAGACAGCTTCTTGGACTGTCCTTGTTCCCATAACTTTAGATTTTTTCTTCTTTTGTTCTTCATGATTAACAAAGGGAGGGGCACAAATACAATATCCATGGTTTAATGGCAATTTTTTTTTTGGATTTGACACTTTTGCACTAGGAAATGAATTCATTCTGACTGCTGATAATAAAGAAACGCTAGAGATACAGTTGTAAGCTTTTTAAGTATGGTTTCTATTCATAACTGCCACTCTAATAGAGACAGTAGAGCACAACAGATGAATAAAATCGTATAAACAATGTTAGCATTATATAGTATGTGTTATTTTGTGTTATTTTGGGCAAATGTTCACATAATTACATCACACAACAATTATCTACGACAATGTTGTGCCAAAATCACTTCAAACATTTTTTTCCAATGACAACCGACTATAAATCAATATACATTTGCTCAAAAAAAGGTTGTCAAATAGCAAGCTCGGTTAATAGACCCAAAAGTAGACTGACCCTTCCCTGAGAACCTGCATAGGTGGGAGCTAGGCAGCCCTTTTTTTCCTTCAATGCATTATAACAGTTTTCCAAAACCATGTGTATGAAAGCAGTCCAACTCAAAACTATTTTGAAGTTTTCTTGAATTTTTTTATTTCAACCATAATGCATTCCACCTACAATCCTCATTCCTCATTCAACATATAAACCTTCCCAAACAGTAGCAATTTGACATAAATTACATACATTATACATTTATCCATGTTCCGCCCAAGGATGATTCAGACAATAAAATGGAAGATATTGATTATGGAGCTCTTCAAGAAACATTTGTAGCCGTTGCTGTTGCTGTTGTTGTTGTTGATGATGATTTAGTTTTTGATCTTGAACTTTGCTATTTGTACAATTTGTACTTGAATTTAATAATTTTTTTGCCATAATGTCAGATCATCACTGTTGATGTGAAGTGAAAATCTCGAGTATGTTGTTCATCATTTATCCAATTTTTAGTTTTATATGGTTAAATATTTAGATATGTATGCATAAATGCATATATGTCCACAAAAACTGCATAGGGACCCATAAAGTTAAATATTTTTAATTGCCAGCACTATTTAGGCATTGCCTTGGCACCTTAACAACACTGATTAGATGTTTATGGAAACGAAAGTAAAAGAGTGAATCATGCATTACACAAGTTCATTGAGCACACAACCAAGTCTAAAAGTCATGCTTCAAACACTATGTCGTAGCAAGTTCAAATATAAGTAAAGAAAGTGAGTTCAGGATTGAAACCAGTACCATGCAGTAATACAAACTCGATGGACAGTGCTAGCAGCAATCAGAGCCAAGAATTCTGAAACAAGAACTGAAAAAAAAAAAAAAAAAAAAAAAAAAAAAAAAAAAAGAGGGAAGAACAAGAGGGAGGAGCAAAAATAGCAAGAGAAACAATTTTTATGCCTTTTTTAAGAGATAAGTAATAAGTATCACAATTTTCAAACAAGAAAAAGTGAAGTTAGAGAGGCTCTCGACTAATTTGAAATCCTACAATTGAATCTGTTAATGATGAATTAGTAATTGGCCTTCACTTACCAGCACCCCATCCGGTTCTAAGGCCGAAAGTTTCTTGTAAATTGCCAATGAACTGCAAGAAATATAACTAGAGCACTCAATATTCAAGTCTTCTGGGATTATACCATATATTTAAATACAATAACAATAAACTATAATAGACTTCTACAACTGCAGGTGTTGACTTGGGCATACCACAAAGGTGATCAGAAAAGTACTCTGATCACCATACCTAGAAAAAGTAATCAGAAAACAAGTTAAACAAGTTAAAATAGTTATACAAGTTTTCTGTAGAGTTGGTTCAGAGTCCGAAAACAAGTTTTCTGTTTTCACCATACCCAGAAAAGGTGATCAGAAAACTTGAAAAACGACATTTGGTCATTTTCCAAGATCCTGTTGTTTTTCATGGGCAAAATTTAAAACCAATTTTCAAATCCCAGTGTACCAAATGTGTGTCTCTTGCTGTTTTCATTTTCTTTGTATTTGCATGTAGACAACAAATTTTAAGATCTAAACCATACACAGCCTTAAAATTTAGGCTTAGAATTTTTTATACGAAATGGAACAAAGCAAGGAACAAAAGAGGACAGGGAGGGGAGGGGGGGTGGGGGGGAGGGACAAGAAAAGATTGCTCCCTAGAGAGAATTTTTCCACTGTTATCCAAATGGATGCTCGAAAACAAATCCCAAAAAGAAAACCAATTCTTCAGAGACTCTCTGAAGATATGGTTGTTTTCGTAGACAAGATTGTCGCCTTCCATATATGACGGACTTCGTGTGATGAAGAGCCTGGTATTACAGAACAAACAACTAATCAAAAGAAGCTGGGCAGGAAAGAGTAAGACTAAGCTGTTCCACTATCATGTCTAGAACAAAAAGACAAGGGACATTGAGAAAAAAGATGGTCTAATAATTCCGTTTCTTGGTTGCAAAGCACACACCGGCGGGGGGAAAGGTAGGAAGATGGGTTCTCCCTCTAGATTCTATCCATGGTATTACTTCTTCTTCAGGCCACAAGCCAATACAACACTTTCACTTTGGCGGGTACTTGAGCTTTCCAAATAAACAAAAACAGAGAAAAATGGGTACAACATTGAAGATGACAGAGCATATGCAATTTAGGGTATTGAAGGTGATAGAACAGGTTTGGGGTCAAGAAATTATTGTTCGCCATATGCGAGTTATTTTAGAGTGATAAAAGGAGTGAAGAAGACAATTTCATCTTGATTCTTGACAAGCTGAACGATATTAAGCAATGTAGCACAAGTATAAGCATCAATGGATTCAATAAAGAAGATGAAACGAAGATTAAAAGTTTACTAAAAGTTGTAAAGATAAATACTAAAATTAATAGTCATAGCTCCCCATACAAATAAATCAATCATAACATGGAAAAAATTAACTTTCATAAGCTATTCATGATGCAATAAAATCTTCTTAGTCAAATTAGAAATTTAGAACTCAATTTGGAGACCTGTAAACACTTCCTATTACACTGGAATGATAAAAACAAGATTGCTCTAAAAACAAAGAACTATAACTAGAATAGGACTATTCGAAAATAGAAACCAGAAAGTCCTCTAAATTGGAAACAAATAAAAGGAAAAGATGCCAATCACTCTTATAAAGAGAATTATGAATGGAATATGCAGATCCACATGGAAGATAAAAGTGTAATCCAATAAGACAATGACTAGTTAAACAACCCATAATGGTGGTGATGAGAATGGATGATAATATTATTTACAAACAATGAGTTGCAACCATAAAAGGGCTAAACAAATGATAATTAATGAATATGAGATATGATTTTGAAGAGGATGAACGTTTTAACTAGTTCACAGGCCAGGTTATTAATCCTAGTCCATGTTTAGTTGCTTACTAAATTCTTAGTATTGCTACTTTTCACTTCTTAAAAGTTTCCTTATTTGTGATTCTTTATGTTTTTCATGATGATCAAAGATATTGCAACCACTTAAAGCAACTAAATAATTTTTCAAGGCATGTGTAAATCTCCTAAACAAAGCACGTGATGCATATGATCCAAATGGCTCCAAATGGAATTATAGAGGTTGAAAGAAAGGGGACAAGGAGACTTAGGGTCTGAATGAGCAAAAATGGGAATATAAGAGTTATATCCATAACTCAATGGTATGATATGTGGTATGCAAGCCTTGAGGTCATGGGTTACCTTTACTTATACGTATAAGGAACTAAAGATAGGACCAACCTATCATGAACACCAATAATAAGAAACCAAATTTAAGAAAATTTGGCATATACTAACACTCATAGGTCATACAAGAAAGTAAATCTACCACTAGAACAAGACTCACTGTTAGTAATGCAACAAATATAAGCGAGCTACTGAAGCCTCCAATTATTGTGAACAGCTCTGAAGATGCCAACTTCCCTCTGTACATCTCCTGAAGTGAGAGGATAATGATGCATAAAAGAAATGAGTACAGCATGGAGCTGCCTGACCCAGCCATGAATACGAAGCTGTATAAATAAAAAAAATTAGAAAAATAAAAAATTAATAATAATTGTAATAGATCTCAAAGCAAGGAGAAGAAATCAAGCAATCAAAAAAATTGTAGAAGGTTCTAGCCAAAAAAACGGCAAGGTTGTTCTACACATTTTCCAACATAATGTGATCCACGTGAACAAAAAAACATAAAGAAAAATGAATTAGAATACCATTTCCATGCAGAAAACGTGCAAAAACATAGCAGAAAGCAAAGGAAATGGAAAAATTTTAGGAGATCATCAAATCAAGAAGGTTTGTACTGTAGACAAATACATGAAAAATGCAGGAAAAACAGCATTTACGACATACAATTCTTCACAAAATAATAGTTCCTCAAAAGTAGCCCCATACAAACCTACAGTAGTTTGGTATATAGGTAGAAGAAGTTATAGTTCTGATCATGATGGCCAAAGCCCTGTTTAGTTTGGCTAAGTAAAAAAACAGCTTTTCAATATTTTGAGCAGAAAATAGGTTGTTTTCAAAATTGTTTAAGTTGTTATTTGAATTTTCACTTTTTGGATTGTATCCATTTTTCAATACGGGAACCAAGCAAAGCCTAAATTTGCTTCATTTTCCACAGCTAAACCTTCATATTGAACATTTATACTTACAAAGATTTGAGAATAATAGCAAACTACAAATTAACCAACATCTTTATTAGAGAGCATGTATAATAGTAAGAAGATATTTAGTATTAGAAGTGAAAAAAATTACAAACATGATACAATGAAATGAAGAGATCCAAAACTCTAATGCCAAGCATGAGTGAAGAAGGAGGTGCTCAAGTCTCCCCTGCTACACTTTAGATAGAAAAGAGATCAACAACGGACCAGAGTAGTCAGAATTATTGTTAGGAAAATCACTCTGGAGCTTTAATGTTGAATTTTGAGGCTTAACCTCACAACTTTGAAGCGTATTGAGAAGTTTGCCTCACTTTTGCCCTTGGACATTATCCAAAAAAACAAGATCTTTTTTCATTGAACCTAATGTATTCAACAGTGGCCCTAGCCATTCAACATTTGAGAAGATAATTATTGTTGATGCCTCTTACAATCCAACAGTGACCAAAATATGAAGACACTTCACTACAAGGTAGGAACATTAACCTAACTGCTTGCGGTTTCAGATAACACATTTACAACTTACACTTCGAGAGTTGGAAAAAGTAACTATAATCTGGTGAATTGTTAATGACCTAACATCTTGGTTGGCAACCAATTTTGTAGAGTTTTGATCTGTAATACCGTATTTTTTCAGGGTGTATATTCTTGTATAGCTTCTTACCATTATAATTTATATAATACAATTATCGTTTCTTGTCAAAAAAAAAACATCTTGGGATTCTACCAATCAATTTCCATATCAAGCCCCTGTAGCTGGGAAGTATATTGATCAAGCTAAGGGCTGTGCAAAGCTGCACAAACAACTGCATCGTTTGACTATACTGCCTCTTTCACTCCTATGGGCATTTTATCGAGCAGGGCCCATCCATAAAATAGGAGTGTGTTCATGTGTTAACTCTCGTATCCACATCCATAATTTATATACTGACCATTAAAATTCTGAAGTTTCCTAGATGAAACCAAGCTATGCATTCTTTGACACGGATCTGATTTTTTAATGCATTCCAGTCTCGGTCCTTCAGAGAGTCTCACGAGTAAGTGAGTTTCTTGCTAATGGGTGTTTTAGGATAGCTCGCAACTTTGCATTTATTCATTTCCGCTCATAATCTGTAATCTTCATCTCTTGCCTTTTCTCCTTATTATCAGCATTGCTGTTTATGCAAAACTAATGAAAGAAGCTCTTAAGTTTCAGCTTTAGATTATTCCTTCGATTTAGATTTCTTCAATGAGCTCAGACCCAACAACCCCTTCATCGACCATCGTTCTGTTATTAAATCTGTGCGGAGACCCTTTTCTTTTCATAAGACGAAGATCAATAAACCTTCGGGCCCATTGAACAGATATCAACACTAATACACATTTTTTGTTACGTTAATCAGTAAACCATGACCATAAAATCAAAATAAACCATTTCATTTACGCTTCATTCATTCTCCGCAACAAATAAAAAATAAAGGGCGAGACAGAAAGTTCTTTACCGTGATTATACAAAGGGGGTGGCCAAATCTTCAGTCCGATGGAGTGCGGATGGACGGGATCACCGGCCTCTTTCTTTTCTTCCCTACCTTCGTTTGTCTCCCTTTCTTCTTCTGATTTCTCTCCCTCGCGCTCTCGCTCGGGGATAGTGACGAATTGACAATCTTGCCCTTTGTTTCTTGTCGCCCTCTTATTATTTCTCTTGTTTTTCTTTTTTCTTTACGTAATTGAAAAATATTATTATTGTCTTTTTTTTTTTTATTTGACGGCCCACTCAAGGGTAACAACAAAAATAAATTTAACTATTAGTCTAGTAGTCTAGTAGTCTAGTAGTCTAGTAGAATTCGTGTGAGGTCATTAACTGTATATAAATAATAACAGTTTTCTATACATAAAAAGATGCATTAAAAGGATAATAATCGAAGTTATTTATCATGTTTTTTAGTAGAATTAAATTTATACAAGTGTGAGAAGAAATTCAATAAAACCTACTGCAGTAAATATAATTAAAATAGACAATGATCGAATAAATATGAATTTTTATAAAATATTTGTAGAGAATGTTGATAAAGCATGGTTGTATATAACATTTCTAGCGTAGGTCCATTGTTCAGTGATTTAATATTTTAAATTTTTAACTTTTGTTATGTTCAGTGAAACTCTTCTTGATAAAATAAAAGATAAAGACATGCGAACATTGAAAATTGTTTATCACAGAATTTGTTAATAGTTGATGCAAAATTTAAATTAATTAGAAAGGGTTTGCCAACTATTGCAATTTACACATTTACAACATTTGTATGAAAAAAATATTATTTTATAGTTATATATATATTGGTGAATTATAGTTTTATTTTCATGTCAAGAGTTTTAAGAAGCAATGGTTACCTATTTTAAGTGTTAATTTACCAAAAATCATGCTGGAGTAACAAAATGTGTTGATCTTATGTGTATAAAGGTGTCGATATCTAGCGAAATACACATACAGGACAAGGCTCACAAACGAGGTATGTGGAAATGGTTGGCACGTGGTAACTCCTTAACAATGGAGCATGAATCCAATGGTGATGCGCTACTGAAAAGGAAATTCAATGTAGATGTTGAGAAAGAGGAGAAAGAGAATACCTCGGGGAAGAAGGTAGACTAGAAGATGGTGAATTGGCGGAAGTTGGGAGTGTCCATCCCCACCAAGCACAATGATTTTGTTAAGTTTGAATTTTCGAGGAATCGAGAATTCTTGAATATTCTGGGCTCTGCACAGCCTTGTGCATCAAGAAAATCTCGATGTACAACTTCTTGTGGAAACAAAAGCTACCAATAAACAAGCAGAAAATCTCAAATTCAAACTTCACTTTGAAAACTGTTTCAAAGATTAGAGAGAGGGTTTCAGTGGAGGACTCTTACTTCTATGAAAAGACATTGTCTCCATTGCAATCCAGTCCAGTTCGAGGGGTCACATTGATGCAGTTGTTTCAGACCCTCATCTAGGTGATTAGAGAGTCATTGGCTTCTACGAGGAACCAATTTCAGTAGACCGCATGCATTCATGGCAATTACTGAGAAGACTAAAATCTCATCCTGATATTCCATGGTTATGCAGTGGGGATTTTTAACGAGATACTATGGACGAATGAAAAAATGGGAGGTGAATCAATGTTGTCACATTTAATTGATAATCTTAGAGAGGTGGTGGATTTCTCCAGTTTACAAGATATTGGATTCAAAGGACCGAAGTTCACATAGCATAACAAGAGAGTCGATAGCCATTATGTCATAGAGAGACTCGATCAGTGGTTTTGTAACCTACCTTGGTCTGTTAAGTTTCCACTAGCTGAAGTGCATAATCTGGATTACTAGTTTTCAGACCATCGCCCGGTCCTCTTATCTACAGAGAAGATTATTAAACAACAAGTCAGCCGACTTTTTAGGTTCGAGAAAGTTTGGTTACAGGAACCAAATTTCTTCCAAGTTGTTGACGAGGCATGGAACCGGAATTATACTGGTACTTGCTCGGTGGTAGAGAAAATACAGGCTTGTTCAAACAAATTTAAAATATTGAAGAGATGGTCCATTTCACGAAACAACGAGGAGATAAAGAAGAGTAAAGAGATTTTGAAAGTTATCCAAAATGAGGCAGTGCATAACCCAGAGGTGATGACACAGATTAGTCAGGCTGAACATGAACTGGATGTGCTGATGGAAAAAGAAGAAACCTACTAGCGATAGAGAGTAAAGGTTTTGTGGCTGCAAGCAGGTGACTGAAATTCCAACTACTTTCATCACAAAACATGACAAAGACGAAAAAGAAACCATATCAGAGGTGTGCAGGGGTTAACTGGATCATGGATTGAGGATAAAAATTAGGTGCCACTTTCATCTTGATACTTTATTTAGATCATCTAATCCTTCACCATAAGCTATTCAAAAAGTGATTTCTAAGGTTCCCAAGGCTGACGCCTGAGCCAAATGTCATTCTATGCCGCGAGTTTGATTCAGGTGAAGTTAAAAATGCTCTCTTTTCAAATGAACCCGTCGAAGTCACCAGGAGAGGATGAGATGACGAGTTTTCTTTCAATCCTGCTAGAGTATTGTGGGACAAGATGTTACTATTATGTGCTTGGATGTTCTTAATAATGGGGGATCTGTGGCAAAGATCAATCACACTCACATTGCATTCATTCCAAAGTCTAAGGAGTCGAAGTTGGTATCAGATTTTAGGCCCATTAGCCTTTGTAATGTCGTCTACAAGATCATTGCCAAGGCCACGACAAACAGGCTTCGACAGGTGATTTCACACATTGAGTCAAAAAATCAAAGTGTTTTTGTGCCACATCACCTCATTTCAGAAAAACGGACCCTCTGTCGAATTTTTCGAGACTGCGTCAAAATTTAGAGATTCTATAAAAGTGATCAGAACTGTTTTCTGATCATCCGTGGAGGTAGCTCTTGTTTCCAGGAGTCCAACGCAATAAACGACGAGAAAAACGGACAAGAAACGAGTTCCCAAGAGCCGATCAAAGTTTGATCCCTATACAGTGTTTGCCGATACTGTTCATCTGATCCGGATCCAAGTTCTGACCTGGATCCGACCCAAGGATCTAATTCTGCCCGACACTGTTCATCCGGCACAGCCCGCTTCATCCCGACGCTATTCCTCCCGATCCAGCTCCTTCGGCTGACGCTGTTCATCCGGCCCAGCCCACGCACTCTGCGTTTCGGCCCGACACTATTCATCCCGGCCCAGTCCGTTTCGGCCCGCAGCTGACCGAATCCATTTTCGGTTGACCAACCATATCCAGCTCATTTTTCGTCTGATTTCAGCAAAGTCAGACTCGTTTCCACCATTTTCGACCGTTCCGGACGCAACCGTGCAATCAGTTTCTACAGATTCAGCTCCTAAGTTATTGATATAGCTTAGTTGGAGTCGTTTATTATTTTTTAAAGCATTTTTCGGCGTCATACATATCTTCAGTCTTAATGGCGGAGAAAATCCCAACCACAAGCAGGCCTTGGCAAAGAAGTTCGATGTCCAACGCAAAGTTTGAGGTAGAGAAATTCAACGGCACCAACAACTTTGGCATGTGGCAATGCGAAGTTCAAGATCTATTATTCCGGGAAGGATCACATATCGCCTTGGAAACCAAGCCCAAGAATATGTCCGATGATGATTGGAATTTCGTAAATCTTCAAGCTTGTGGAACAATCAGACTCTGTTTGGCAAAATATCAGAAGTATTTTGTCATGAAAGAGACTATGGCAACCAGTCTCTGGAAGAAACTGGAGGACAAGTACATGACGAAAAGCGTAGAAAACCGACTCTACCTGAAGAAGAAGCTCTTTCGTTTTCAGTACAAGAAAGATACTCCCATGATTGAACATCTTGATAATTTCAACAAGATTCTCGCTGATCTACAGAATCTTGATGTTGAGATTCTTGATGAGGATAAGGCACTATTGTTGTTAAACTCTTTGCCTGAAAGTTGTGAACATTTAACAACAACTTTGCTATATGGTAAAGATGATGTTAAATTCCGTGATGTTTCAAATGCTTTGGTGAACAACGAGTATCGAATGAAGGACCAGCTCGATAACAAGGAAGCATCACCAGAAGCCTTGACGGTATCCAAAGGCAGGGCTAACAACAAATCTGATAGATCCAGTGGGCGAGGCCGATCTCGCTCAAAGTCAAAAGGACCTTCATCACGTCAACGTCTTGCAAAGGATGAATGTGTCTATTGTCACCAAAAGGGACACTGGAAGAAAGATTGTCCAAATAAGGGCAAGACAGATGCAAATGTGGCACAGAAGGCTGAAGAAGATTCTGCATTCTCAGTTTCATCTATAGACAATCAGTCTGATAGATGGATATTAGATTTTGGATGTTCCTATCATATGTGTCTGAATCGACATTGGTTCTCAAAATTGAATGAGTTCGATGGAGGAGTCGTGCTCATGGCCAACAACAATACCTGACAAACAAAGGGTATTGGAACTATACGCCTTAAGATGCATGACAATACAACAAGACGGCTCACGGAAGTCAGATATGTCCCAGATCTGAAGAAAAATCTGATCTCACTAGGAGTCCTTGATTCCAGCGGTTACAAGGTAACCATTGAAGGTGGAGTTCTGAAGGTTGTATGTGGAACACTCTTGGCCATGAAGGGTACTCAGAAAGGAAATCTCTATTTCCTTGACGGACACACAAAAATCGGAAGTGTATCAGCTTGCACCAGTTCTAATGATGTTTCATCGGACACTTCCCTACTTTGGCACATGCGGCTCGGACATGTTGGAGAGAAGGCTCTTCAAACCTTGATAAAGTGAGGTTCTCTGAAAGGTGCAAAAATCGGGAAACTTGACTTCTGCGAGCACTGTATCTTAGGCAAGCAGACGAGAGTCAAGTTTGGAACTGCAATCCACCGTACAAAAGGAACATTGGATTATGTTCATACCGACGTTTTGGGACCCTCTCAAAATGCCTCATTGGGCGGTAAACGTTGGTTTGTTACTTTCATTGATGATTTCTCACACTATGTTTGGGTTTATACCATGAAGCATAAAGATGAAGTGGATATCTTTCTTAGATGGAAGAAAATGGTAGAAACCCAAACGGGAAGAAAGATTAAGAGGCTCAGATCTGATAATGGAGGAGAATACAAGTCAGACCCATTTCAGAAAATTTGTGAGAATGAAGGGATAGTCAGACATTTCACAGTACCAAGCACGCCACAACAAAACTGTGTTGCTGAACGCATGAATCGTACTTTGGTAGATAAAGTTCGCTGCATGTTATCTCATTCTGGACTGAGCAAGGCATTTTGGGCTGAAGCTTTGTCATATGCCTCTTATATCATCAATAGACTTTCGACAACAACACTAGATGGCAAAACTCCCAAGGAGGTATGGTCTGGACAACCCGTTTCAGATTATAATTCTCTGCGCATTTTTGGATGCACTGCATATTTCCATGTGAAGGAATCCAAACTGGATCCTAGGTCCAAGAAAACAATTTTCATGGGCTTTAGTGAGGAGTTAAGGCTTTCCGACTATGAAACCCTGAGTCAAAGACGATTGTACTAAGTCGAGATGTAACTTTTGACGAATCACTGATGTTAAAACATACAGTTTCTGATAAAGAAAATCGAGATCCAGATTTGCATCAGCAGGTGAAGTTAGATATTCCAGTAACTCATGGCAAGTCAGCAGAGATATCCAACCATCCTGAAGAAGACGAGGAGGGAATCTCAGTTTAGGTTGTGGCTTCAGGACCAGACATCAGTTAACAACCAGAATCAATTGCCACCAGTCGACCAAGAAGAGAAATCCGCAAACCTGCTCGGTACACTGACATGGTTGCATATGCATTTCCAGTCACCGGAGATGATATTCCATGCAATTACAAAGATGTTAGTCAGAGTATGGAAAGTGATAAGTGGGAAATGGCAATGAATGAGGAGATGACATCACTCCATCAGTATCAGGTTTGGAAATTGGTTCCACTTCCGAAAGGAAAGAAACCAATTGGCTGCAAATGGGTTTTTGCTAAGAAGGAAGGCTCTCCCAGCACAGATAGTATCCGATACAAAGCCAGACTGGTAGCAAAAGGCTACGCTCAGAAGGAAGGAATTGACTACAATGAGGTATTCTCACCTGTTGTTAAGCATTCGTCAATTCGAATATTATTGGCTTTGGTTGCACAGTTTGATCTCGAGTTAGCCCAACTCGATGTCAAAACTGTTTTTTTGCATGGTAATTTGGAAGAGGAGATATATATGTCTAAACCAGATAGATTCAAAATACCAGGAAGAGAGAATTGGGCTTGCAAGTTGAGCAAGTCATTGTATGGCCTGAAGTAGTCACCGAGACAGTAGTACAAGCGATTTGACAGCTTCATCCAAGGGCAGAAATATACCCGGAGTCAGTTTGATCATTGTGTCTATTATCGCAAACTTCAAGATGGTACATTTATCTACTTGCTTTTATATGTAAATGATATGTTAATCGCATCTAAAAGCAAGGTGGAGATCAATAAGCTGAAGGCTCAATTGAGCTCAGAGTTTGAAATGAAGGATCTTGGAGAGGCCAGAAAAATTCTCGGGATGGAGATAACTTGAGACAGGGCCAAAAACACAATCTGTTTGACTCAGACTCAGTATTTGAAGAAAATTCTTCAAACTTTTGGCATTGAAAATGACACAAAACCCTTGAGCACACCATTGGCACCACATTTCAAGCTAAGTTCATCAATGTCACCAAATTTCGAGGATCAAAAGAAGCAAATGGAGAACATTCCATATGCAAATGCAGTTGGTGCCTTGATGTATGCTATGGTGTGTACCAGACTTGACATATGACATGCTGTAAGTATGGTAAGTCGTTACATGCACAACCCCGGTAAAGGCCACTGGCAAGCAGTAAAGTGGATTCTACAGTATATTCATGGTACTATGGATATTGGTTTAAAGTTCGAGAAAGATAAGAAAAGTTGTAAGCATCTAGTCGGATATGTGAATTCGAACTATGCTGGAGATCTTGACAAGCGCAGATCTACTACTGGTTATGATTTCACTATGGCAGGAAGACCAGTGAGTTAGAGATCAACACTACAATCAACAGTTTTTTTGTCTACTACAGAGGCAGAGTACATGGCAGTAACGGAAGCTTTCAAGGAAGCAATCTGGCTTCATGGATTGACTAAAGACTTGGGAATTGTGCAGAAGAATGTTGAAGTTTTTTGCAACAGCCAGAGTGCCATTTGTTTGGCAAAGAACCAAGTTCATCACAGTCGAACGAAGCATATTGATGTTCGTTTTCATTTTGTTCGAGAAATAGTAGAAGAATGGAGTATTCTTCTGCAAAAGATCAAGACTGCAGACAACCCCACAGATATGCTTACAAAGGTGGTTACAGGGATCAAGTTCTAAGATTATTTGGACTTGATCAACATCTCACAAGCTCGGGGTGCCTAAGGGCACTAATGGAGGCAACAACAGTTTTCTGAAGGAAGCTCACCACGGTGAAAATTGTTGCTCTGCAGCTTTAATTGACAAATTGCTGCAGGTATGGTGAAGCTCTGTTCGACATGAGGTGGAGGTGGAGATTTATTGGGGTCCCCCCATGTGGCCACCCATTTTGGTCGGCTGAAAATGGGGGCAAGTGGGCGGCTGAAAGTGGCGCATTCGGCGCCGTTTTTTTACGGCGTCAAATGCGCCGAAAGGGTGATATATTAAATTATTAAATATATTATATTATATATTTATAATTACGATAATGCCCCTGAATACTCCTATAAATAGAGCCTAACTTCATTCTTGAAATTCATTCCTGAGATCTATTCTGAGAGATCTAATTCAATAGATCTAATCTATAAGATCCACCTAAGGGTGAAGTAATACAAGTTTGCTGCCTCCCGTGGACGTAGACAATTTGCTGAACTACGTTAATTATTGTTGTCTTGTTTTTCCTTTCATGCTTTACCACGATTTCGCATAACATTATTTGCATATGACAACCTAGTTTTTGTAAAAGCAACAGTTGTTGAGTGTACTCACTTAAACGAGATTCTTCAGAGGGCTCAGGTCAAATTATCAATACTGAAAAATCTGCTATGTCCTTCAGTATTAACATTCCAACAGTAACTCTAGAAAACTTACATTAGATGCTTGGGTTCCCAATTGTGGATTGCCACTCTAAGTACTTGGGTATGTTGTTAACGATTACTCGAAACAAGACTAGTGCTTTTGAATCCATCAAGGAGAGAATATAGACAAAGATGAAGGGCTGGAAAGCCAAGCTATTTTCCACATAAGGAAGGGAAGTGCTCCTTAAAGCGGTGATTCAAGCCATTCTTACATATGTTATGAGTTGTTACAAACTCCCTGTGGGGATGTAGAAGTGCTTCAAGAAGCTAATGGTCAGGTTTTGGTGGGGAAGTCTTTATTCAGATAAAAAAATACATTGGAAAAATTAGAAATCTTTATGTTCTTCAAAATTCTTTGGTGGGATGGGTTTTAAAGATATGGAACTATTTAATAAAGCTTTATTGGCAAAACATGGTAGCGAGGGTGATGAAGGAAAGATATTATCAGAAAAACTCTTTTTTTTAGACAAGGTTGGGCTCTAGACCATCTTTTATTTGGAGAAGTATTTTATGGGGCCAGGAATTGTTGAATTTAGGCCTAAGGTGGTGTATTGGGGATGGTTCCAAAGTGCGAATTTTTCATGATCTATGGATTCCTAGAGAATCAACTTTCAGACTAATATTCCCATCATCTCTTAGTCCATATGCACTAGTTGAAGACTTACTAGATACTCAAGGCAGATGGAATTCTGTAACACATCGTAGTTTTAATTAAATCCATACGTTGAATTATGCGTATATCGAAATGTATAATACGCGTATACATACGTAAGAGTCAAATATATGTATGTATGAGAATAAGTGTTAAATACATAAAGTGAAGGAAATAAATTAGATATATGAATTGGAGTAAAATAAGGGAATGATTAAATTAACTTAAATAAAGATGATAATATTAATTGGTAAATGATTAAATGAAGTAAAAAGTTAATTAAATGATTTAATGAAGTGGGAGAATTGCTAAATAAATGATATAAATTATAAGATGAGGAGTTGCTAAATGAATTAATGAAATTGATGGGGAGAGTTGTTTTATAAGTTGTATGGGGAGCATGGGATCAAAATAGTTATAATTATATCATTTTTAATTTCTTCCCTCTCTCTCTCCAACGTTTTGAATGAAAGAAAAAAAAATAAGAAGAGAAAGAAAAAAGAAGAAGAAATGTACAGAAGGAAGAGAAAGAAAAAGGCGAGGGTTTCGCGAAGGTTTCGCGGCCAAATCCGACGTGCCGATAAACAATTTTCGCTATTTTTCGTCGTGAAATTGATCTTTAACTAGTGTATGACGATTCTAACAGATTAATTTTTGCTATATGAGGTATTTTACCGTGTTTCCAAATATGGGGTTTGGACCCACTTTAAGTGAAAACACATAAAAATGATATATTATGACTCTTATAGATGTGTAGAGACTAGAGATGTGGTTTGTTTGTGTTCAAATGTAATATTGGTGTCAGTACAGTTGCCAAAAGCCAAATTTGACATTGGGGACCTTTCGAACCATGTCAAACTCCTGTGAAATCCCGATTTGAAACTATGGAATTATTGGGAACTGAATTATGTACATTTCGATGTTAAGATCATGATTTTTGGATATGATTTAATATTTTTAGTAACTAAATTTATAGTTCTGGTGAGTAAAATTTACTTGCGTGACCTCTGCGAATGTGTAAAACCTTAGTAAAATACATGTTGAAAGTAGTAGAATGGTAGTAGGACTGATTTTACACGTGTCAATGTGGACAGAATAATTTTAGAAATGTTCTATATTTTTAATAAAATTGATATATGTTCTAATAGAAAAATAAAACTGAGAACTAGTAGAAATATAAATTGAAAATTTATTTTTACTGTTCTTTCTTGTGGAAATATTTAGATTGACTACAGAAACGAGATAGTAGCGTCTTCAATTGCTTATGAGTCCTAAGTTGAGCTGGAACCTAAATTCATGAAATGTGTATAATATTTTTCAGGTTGCTAAAGTAAGATTTAGTAGTGAATGAGCAAGACTTAGATCAAATGAAATATATTTGAATGAATAATACAAGTATAGTTAAGTGAAATATATTCGAATTATACATGAATTGCAAAATATTTATTGGTGTTTTCGTGAGATTGAATGGTGTTTAGTAGTTTATAATGATTAAGTGTGGCTTGAATTTCATATTTGCATAGGAATTGAAAATTGAATGTATTGGTAAATAAGCTTGAGGGAATATTGATGCTGGAAAGGTTGACGGTGCAATGAGTTTAGTGATGGTCATGGTGATCCCTTGTGCTGAATATTAATGGGTTCATTGACATAGAAATAACATTTAATCACTGTGAGTATATTTCTTGATTTTGGTTCTTGTATGACATTGTATTATATGAAATGTTTAGTTGTAAGCATGTTATATATGTAAATGCATTATATTTTATTGATCATTCAAAATAATTTTGGCATTTGAAGCATGTGAGACTTGCGAAGGCAGGTCGCATATAATATCATTTCGTTAGGAATTAGCCCCGGATGAGTGTAATGTGTAACCTCATTAACTGTAGGATTGTCATAACAAGGATTGGAGATCCTTGAAATAACTGTGAATTAAGTAATGTGAGGTCCGAGCATAGGCTCCTTATCGGTGCATAATAAGGAGTCCGTACCCGCTCTATTACGAGAAGGAGGGAGATTGTGGTTTTAGTTGAAAACGATGCATTGTTTTCTTGAAAAATCATGAAATTTATGTCGTTGACATGTATAATATATTCGTTGAATGATGCATGTGATTAATAATTGTTTTAAATGACTTTAAATGTCATGTTTCCCTAAATGCATATGATTGTCACATCAAGAGATATATTCACTGAACTTGTTGATTGCTCACTCTATTTCCTCTAATATTTCAGGTACATAATCAAAGGGAAAAAAGAAAGACTAGAGAGTGACTGACACGTGATCCACATTTGCCTTCGTTTATGTATGTATGCGTGGGGGAAATGGGTTATATTTTTTTATTTTGATATGTTTAAATATCACATTACTATGTATATAATATCATCTAGGTGGGTTGTGTGGGAATATGGATTATAATGGAACATTTTGGTTATACAATACTTGTGATGAAGGAATAGGATGATCGTATATATCTATCATGTGAAACTTTGATTTGTGGAATGAATAGAATAAATGAATGGAATTATCAATATATATATATATATATATTGGATTTAATTTGTGGTATATCAGGTTGTGAGAAATCCATTTTATGGGGAGATGTTGTCAATTTTTTTTTTTGAGATTTGTGTAATTCTGTTGAGGCTGACAGTGTATTATATATTGTATATAGGGTATGTACAGTGTATAGTACACTGTGCCAATCATAACGTCAGGGGCGTCATGACAATATTGGTATCAGAGCGTTAGGTTTAAAATCCTTAAAAAGATAAAAGTTTTATGATATTATGATTGTTTGTATGGGTATATTTATGGGTAGTACTATTATGTTGAGCCTAATTCAATATGCTATATTGACTGAGAATCACCTACGATGGTAAATTTCAGATTTGGGAAAGATCAGTCAAGGTTAAAAATGAAAATTGTTGATCAAGAAAGAATCAGAAAGCTTAAAGAAAAAGAACTGGATGTAATCCAGTAATAATAAATTATATAGCTTATATATGGCTAGTAACTACCCAACAATAACGAAATGCTCAGCTTATAAGCTTGTGACAAAGTTGTAATGTGAGAAAGACAGAGGCTTGAACCATTGATAGTTCAAAATGTGGGTGTTAATGGTGTGGGTACTTTTGTAAAAACATATATAGTTGAGATTGAAGTAAAAATAAAATAAAATAAATAGAAGGTCTCAATGATAAGCCAGATGAAATAAAAAGATACGTGAAAGTTATGAAAACTTTTAGGAAAAGAGACTCTCCTATCTTAACTGACAGTTTGATATTAGACGTAACAAAGAATTTGCTACTCTGAGTGGAGACCATCTTAGAAAATGATTAAGTCTTTGAAAATGATAAAGCAAGTTAGCTAAATGTAAGCTAACTGACGTCATGACCGGCACAGTGTACTATGCACTGTACATACTCATATACAATAAACAATACATTGTCAGCCTCAACTGACATTCACAATAATTCCCAAGATTTTTAGAAATTTTGACAGCATCTTCCCATAAAATGGACACTTCACACTTTTTCCTGATATACCACAAATCAAATCATATATATATACTCATTCACAAAATTCATTCATGTCATTCATTCCACAATAAATAATCCTCCCAATATCATAGACATTTTATAACCCAAATTATCAAACCAAGATCCATGTTTCCATACAACCCATCTATTTGATAATATATATATATATATATATATGTGTGTGTGTGTGTGTGTGTGTGTGTGTGTGTAGGATGTGATATATATATACATATGAAAATAAAGAAAATATAATCTATTTCCTTCGCATATACGTACATCAACCAAGTAGAAATCTAAATCACGTATCTACTCTCGTGCTTTTCCTTTCCCTTTTGATTCTGTACCAGAAATATTGAAGGAAATGGAGTGAGCAAACAACAGCTCAGTGAATATAGTTCTTGACATGGCAATCATATGTATTTAGGGAAGCATGACATTTCAAAGCAATTAAAACATTTAGCAACCACGTATGCACCATTTAACGATCTTGGTATCAAAACGTCCGGAATTCAGTTCTCTACGATTCTATGGTCTCAAACCAGAGTTTCATTGGATTCCAATTCTATTTTATTCACTGGGAATAATCACAGTACTGTTTATTATATTGTTCATGGCACTGTTCATTGAAAACATGTATAATTTTACTAAAATTGTCAAATGGTCTCCAAAAATCATGAAATTAGCATCGATGGACTCACAACAGTCCATTCTACCATTTTATAACCTTAAATTGGAGTTTCATCAGATTTCAATATGATTCAAAAGGTCTTTAATATCAAATCTAACTTCCAACAAACCATAAAAATTCCAAATAAACAAATAAATGAAATCTAACCACATATTCGGGGCTTCTACAGTTTAGGAAGTGTTTTTCAACCTTTCGAACAAATTTTCATTCAAGTTGGGTCAAAACCCTAATTTTGAAAAATACCGTAAGACAGCTCTCATAACAAAAATTACTGCGCTAGAATCGTCATACACTAGTTAAATATCAATTTCACGATGAAAAATAGCGAAGATAGTTTACCGACACGTCAGATTTGGCCACAAAACGCATTTTTTCCTCGTCGCTCCTTTTCTTTCTCTTCCTGCAAGTCTTCTCTTCTTCTAACTTTTCCTTTTTATTTTTTATTTTTTTATTATGTTAGAAAATGGAACAAAAAGCTTAAAGATAAACTCATTTTATTTTTAATGATTTCATAGTCCTCATGCTACATATTAACCAACTTCTTCCATAATTTAATCAATTTAATTCAACTTCATTTCATTACTCCACTCATCTTACTAGTTAATTCATTAAATCATTTAATCATCAATTTATTTCACATATTTAATTAACTAAACTCATTCAACTAATTAAATTTATATTATTCATTTAATAATTTGATTTATTTGCTCATACCCCCTAGATATAGCATGTATTTTCATATACACATATATTTGGCTTCTGCGTATAAAATACGCGTATTATACATCTCGATATATGCATAAGTCAACGTATGTATTTAATTAAATCTACGGGGTGTTACAAGTTGGTTTGATTATATGAGGTTCTCCTAACTGGAACTTCTTGAAAGGTTGAATTTGTTTGAGTTAGAAAGTCTTCAAAAAGTGAACTCATCGGGGTATCCTATCTTCGGAAGTTTGGTGCAACCCAATTTTGATGTGGTTGGTTCATAGGGAATTGTGGAGTCGATTGGTAGGACACTTCCTGAATCGGAATCTGTTAAGATGTCATATTCCTTTGGGCCGCGGGGTTCCAGAAAGGTGGATTTACCGGAATTCTCTATCCATCAAGATCTACATTGGGTTTGTCAAAATTTCTTTCTTAGTTCTCAAAGATTTCATCTTCTGTGACCCATTGTTGATTGAGTTGTTCATTGTTTGAATCTGGGTCTCTCTCAGTCCTCTGTCTTGTTTCTTTATTTGGCGCTTCTTTGGTAAGAATCTTGCGTCAACTACCGACTGTGTCATCACTAGCCCTTTCACTGTTTTTCTCTGAAGTGGCACCAAATAATTCCTCATCGATCATTAAAGGTTTTGGAATAGGAAGCTAGTGAAACCATTTTTGTGATTGGAATTGAGGATTCATTAAAGGTATTCAGGTTTGCCTCGGCTAGCAATTTCATGATTAAAGCTCTATAGTCGAGGTATTCCTTTTGGGTAGGGTTTAAGGCTACTATGGCCATCTGTTGAATGATGATGTGGGATAGGGAGGCTGTAATTCCCTTGTCTAGGCAATCTAAAACAATGAGTTGAGCCCTTATCATCATGCCCCTACTCACTACTTATAATACCCCAGGTTTGCACAAAAAAAAAATTGAACTTCGGGCATTGCCCGAACGTTCTGGTCGACGCCCGCCCAAAGGATCGGGCGTTCCTTTTCTTATAAAAGGAGCCACTCCCTTTGTTATTTTCACACCAAATTACTCTCTTCTCTCTTGCTATCTTTGTGATTTCTCTCTTCTCTTTTTGATACTCTCTCTAAGAGACTCTCTTCGTGGTGCAACGCGATTCTGCTCGGGAGAAAACGTCAGTTCAAGGAGTTTTTATCTGAAGGTAGGGAACAAAACATAGGTTTGTGTGTCTTATAACTTTTATTATAGTTTACATTCATTTATCATTATGTCTACTATTCATTTACACTGCATTATTGCGTATAATGTTTATACATGTCATACTTATGCCTGTACATTTGGAGTTCTTGTATTACACTATTATTATGTCGGATTAGTAGTCAATTTGGCTTAATCAGACTTAGTCTTGTCCTCGGTAACTTTAAATAGTGAATGGGAGGCAGCGTGCTGCTCTAGACGATTGGTATTTAAGTGGACATCGTGTCCCACCTCTCAACTGCAGACTGATCTGGTTGGTCTTATTTGAAAGCTATCAGCTTGTACAAGTGATACTAAACATCCTAACTTTACACGTGGTGATACCGACCTGATAAGAATCACCAAACGCTGTCAAATCATGTCTAATGTTAGTAAATATCAGACCCGCTCATGCATTGACATCATACATAAGCACCACCTAGGTACGTAAGTGGTTCATGATCCACAAAATAGTTAGAAGTGATTCTCACTATTCTTGATAAATCCCTGGAGAGGGACATAAAATGAGAACCCGGGTTTATCTGGGGATGTACATTTGTACTTGAATCCAGGGCGACGACCTTGGGGAGGGACGTACAATGAGAACCTGGGTTTACCTGGGGATGGACATCTGTACGTGAACTCAGGGTGTAACACCCCGTAAATTTATTTAAATACATACGTTGGCCTACACATATATCGAGATGTATAATACATGTATTTTATACATAGGAGCTAACTATACGCTTGATAATACACGTTTTTTATACGTATGAGCTAAATATACGTGTGTATGAGTAGTAAAGAAGATGATACCTATGGGATCATCTTCTATGGGTGCTTACAAGAGTTGATGGCTTAATTTATGGGGTTGGTTAATTAAATATGTGAATTGAGCGTATAGAAGAAGAAAAAGAGGAATAAAGGAAGTTGCTGCTGGAAAGAGAGAAACAGAAGAGGAAGGACCAAGAAGAAGGAAGAGAGGAAAAAGGAAAGAACGCGGGATTCGCGTCCAATCGGGCCTCGAGGTAAGTGATTTTCACTCTCTTTCTTCGTGAAATTACTATCTAAGCTAGATGTAACGATTCTAGCGGACTAATTTTAGCTATGGGAGCCGTTTTACGGCATTTTGACAAATTGGGGTTTTGACCCAACGTGAATGAAAATCCGCGAGGAAGGTAGAAAAACACTCCTTGGACTGTCGGGACCCCGAATATGTGGTTAGATTGAATTTCATGGTTTTTGAAGACCGTTTGACAATTTTAGTACAATTTACATCTTTCGAATGAATAGTGACAACGTGAACAATGATGTAAATAACACTATAAACAGTTATATGAATAGTATAATAAACATTGATGTGAATAGTACTATGAACAGTGATGTAAATAGTACTATAAACAGTGATGTAAACAGTGATGTGAATCCAATGAAACTCCGGTTTGAGATCATAGAATCGTAGTAGTAAGACGTTGATAACAGATATACTCAACATTTTGTTATTGTGTATATTCTGATGTATTGTTGGATCTACCTGGTCCTTTATATCTGGTGATATGGTAGACACATTGTATTATCTTTTGTTATAATAATGCGTCATTGATTGTGAGTATGCCTACCTCGATATACGTGTACACCAACGTATGTATTTAATTAAATTTACGGGGTCTTACAATCTCCCCAACTTAAGGACTTTCGTCCTCGAAATTTAGAATCAAGGACTATTTCTGAAGTGATACTCAATCCCAGAAAACTGCTCCCGCATTTTATATGTCCACTCTCATGTTTGCTCTTCTTGATACGTGGTATCCTCCCCAACTTAGAGTTGAGTTATATCCATAACATATATGGAATTCCGAATGATATTTCCTCAACATTAATATATAGAAAATAGTACGGACACCTATCAACTGTGACAGTAGAGCAAATCGGTAAGCCAATGGACCTATCTTATCAAGGATCGCTAATGGTCCAACAAATATTACCACTTCCATAATCTTTCATACTGATATCATACTCGTCTCATCATAAATTTTACTCTCTGAATATGAGTATCAATCAGCTGAACATGCATTCAAGCACAAATATCAACACATGGAGTAATAAAGAGTACACCCATAACTGTAACTCTCACTCACAAACAATCTCCATGTATGGCTAACTGATAGTTACTACTCCAGTTTCAACCTGTTTTCTGCTCAATGCCTCAGCAACATATTGGCCTTTCCCAAGATAATAATTCAATGTAAAATCAAATCCTTTGGGAATTCTTGCCACATTTATTACCTCATATTCAGTTTCTTTCCGTTCAAATAATTACTTCAGACTCTTAAAATCTGAAGAGAGTGTGACATTCTTATTATAGAGGTAATGTTCTCATTATGTCAAAATAACTACCAACAAATTTCTATTCACTCTCACGATTTGGTTCTTGTATGGCATTGTACGCATATAAAATGTTTGATTGTATGCATGTTATATTTATATATAATGCATTGAGTTTTATGGATCATGCAAACTGATTTTAGCAATTGGAGTTTGTAATGATGTCATTTCGTTAGGAATTAGACTCGGATGAGGTTTTGCGAGTCCTCATTGTCAGTAGGCCTGTCCTAACAAGGATTGCGATCCTCGAAATGACTGTGAATTCGATAATGAGAGGTTGTGGCTACCTTGTAACGGCCATATAAGGGTTAGACTCGCTCTCTTGCCTTGAGGAGGAGGGAGATTGTGTAGTGTGTTATTGAAAACTCATGCAATTTATGTTGTTGACATGTATAATATATTCGTTGAATGATGCATGTGTTGAATAAGTGTTTGAAATGTCATATTTCTCTAAATGTATATAATTGTCATCTCAAGAACTATATTCACTGAGCTGTTGTTTGCTCACCCCATTTCTTCCAATATTTCAGGTATTGAGTCGAAGGGAAAAGGAAACTCCGTGAGTGATAATCACGTGAGCCTTCGTCTGGTCTGTGTATATAAGCTTGGAGGAAATAGCTTATATTTTTGTTATTTTGATATGTATACTTATCACACTTTATATATATATGTATTATCATCTAGATGGGATGTGTGGGTATATATATAGCTTAATATATTGGATGATGAAATGAAAATGTGATGTGTGAATGAATGTAATGATTATAGAGATCTATATTGGATTTGATTTGTGGTATATTAGAAAAAAAAAATTCTGTAAATGTTAGGAAGGATTGTGAGACTACTTGAAGGCTGACAGTGTATTATATACTGGATATGGGTATGTACAGTGTATAGTACATTGTGCCGGTCATGACATCAGCCTACGTCAGGGGCGTCGTGACACAGGGCGTTATACCATCATGGAATCATTACGAGACGGTGTTATGCATACATACATGTCGTACTGTTTATGATGCTTGCTATGTTTATGTAATATTTGATTATGAAGTTTCCTTTATTAATTGTTATATTAACGAACTATTTTACCCACTGGACAATAGCTCACCCCGTTGTTATCCAATTTTTCTCAAGAGTTTAGGGTGGACTGGGTAGAGGTTTTTGGGCCCACATTTTGTAATCCTTGTTAATTATAGAGAGATTTTGGGAGGATGTTTCCTCAATCATATTCTGTAAAAAAATCTATTCTGAAATTAATATAATTAGATTTGTACTCAATTATGTACCTACGTACTCGGTTATTATTATAAAGTATTCGCACCCCGCCTGTGAGTGTTCTGCCAGTTTAGGCGGGGCTAGGGTTCCTAAAACATGGTTTTATTTTCTCCTTGCCAGTGAAAAAATGCAAACCAGGAAGAGATGAAGGTCACGCTCAGTCCATCCATATCACGACGCCCCTTACATCATGACCGACACAGTATACTATCCACTGTACATGCCCATATACAGTAGATAACATACTGTCAGCCTTCACATAGTCTGACAATCCTTCCCTTGTTTTTAAGAAATTTTGGCAGCATTTCCCCATAAAATGGACATTTCACAAAACCTGATATACCACAAATCAAATCATATGTATGTATCTATAATCATTCACAATGTCAATCATTCAGTCATCATATATAACTATTCCATCCATCTATACCATAATCCAAAATTCCACCATTGTCATTCATTAATCAAACATTTCATTGTCCAAGTATATATATCATCGCCAAATATCTTAACAATCCAAAATAACCATTGATATCTTATTTTTCTAAAATAACCCCTCTAGATGGTAATACATATATAATATGTGTGATAATTATATATATATATATATATATATATATAACAAAATATATAAAACATGTAACCACTTCTTCCAAAGCATACGTACATCAATAATGTTATGTCCTAATCACGTACTGATCACTCTCAATTTTTTTCCTTTTCCTTTTGTTTCTGTACCTGAAATGGTGAGGGAAATGGGGTGAGCAAACAACAACTCAGTGAATATAGCTCTTGACATGACAATCGCATGCATTCAGAATCAGGAACCGTCGCCTCAGACGACAGAGCATGCCACACCCGACGCTGCCACTACTTCTGGGCAGGAAGTGCCACAACCTACACCCTTTGTCATGCCTCCAGGCATGGAACACTTCTTTGCTGAATTCATCTAGGCGATGAAGGCGACAGTTCAGATAGTCGTTCGTGAGACCGCAGCCAACCAGGTGGTCACTGTGCAGGCACCTGTTAAATTTGGGTCGGAGACTCTAACCAACCAAATTACGAAATACAAGAGGCTGCAACCCCTTACCTTTACGGGCACCATTGATGCGAATGAAGCACAGAAATGGCTCGATGAGTCGAAGAAGGCTCTCTTGGCTATGAAAGTCGACGTGGCTCGGAAGATTATACTAGCTTCCTACCAACTTGTTGGTGGAGCTAATACATGGTGGATAACGGTGAAGGAAGACCCAAGGGTCAATACCACCGACGTGACTTAGCAAGATTTTGAGTCACTGTTCATCGGCAAACACTTCCCTGGCGTAGTAAAGAGGCAGAGGCGCCAAGAGTTCGCCAAGCTATACTAAGGCAGCATGACAGTTCGTGAGTATGCTGTCAGGTTCAAGGAATTATCGGTCTATTCTTTCTCCACCATCTCAACGGAGAAAGATAAGGCCGAGAAATTCTATAATGGCCTTCGTCCAAACATCCGACAAGCCCTGTCAATCTAGGATCTCAAGAATTACAGGGAACTTGTCGACAAGGCTATGAGCTTTGAACAGGAGAAAACTGAGCAGGAACAGAGACTTAATAGAGGAAAACGGCCTGCAACATTTTCCCAACAGGGCAACATCAAGAAGCCCTACTATAGTCAAAACCCAACCCTCCCAGCCCCAGTACAAAAACATGAGGCAGCGACAATCATATTTCTCTGTTTCAATGCCATGAATTCTACTATTCTTTTGTCACATTCAGCCTTTGGGGAATAGACTACACGAAACACTGCTTTAAACTTTTCCCAGGTGTCAACAACCCCCTGGATTCTCCCTGTAGTCTGTCACCATCTCACAGCTTCATCAGACAACTTAAATCTTGCCAGTCTCATTTTATCACTATCTGAGACTTGCATATCATAAAAAATGACTTTCATTGTCAGAAGCCAATTTTCTGCCACTTTCAATGTCAAACTTATCACAATTGGCACGAAACCCCGTGTACATTCTCCCTCGACGTACATGGCGTCTCGATAAGCCTTCTAACACAAACCATAATCCCAAATACACAACAATAAACACATGGACATTATATAAGATTATCATATAAAATATATCCAAAATGACAACCAAATTTTTTTTCTCCAAGTCCATAGTGTTCAAAAGTACATAATATATTTAACCATAAGTACAAACCCATCTAAATGTTAAGTATAATCATTAGGTGTTACATAGTACAATTTATCAAAATAAATTACGAAAAAGTACTAAACACCTACGTCAACAACAGTAAGGGAACGCTTCGCAGTTAAGTTTTCCCTTTCTCCTTCTTATCAGATTCTGAAAAGATAAGGATGAGGGGTGAGCTACAACAAGCTCGGTGAATGTTCTATACAAGTGGCAACATATATATGCATTTAAGTAAAACATTGCAAGAATCATTAAAACCATTTAAATAATCATGGGTGTAAGCAATATTACATACATGTCAATATAATGTATCATGTCATAAACAAGACAATGCATACCATTTTATAAATATGCATACGCAACCTAACACCTCCTAAGTAAGAATCAATACAAGGGTCATGTGTGTGCGAAACCCATGCCCGATCGACTTCTTACCCGTATCTATCAGAATTCCTATGGATTGTATGAACCATAGGATTCGCCCATCAAGATAAGTACCATGTCTAGGCGAATCCTAACATACACAACTCATAAAAATCCTTTGTAAGGTCCACAATTGAGGATTCCCAATCGACCCAATGGGATTCCATAAGAAATCTCAAGCTTAGGGAATACACATAACTCAACTGACTATGCTCAAATACAGTTCATGAATTTAATAAATCATGCATACTACATTATACAAGCATTTAAAATATTTTATACTATAATGCTACATATAGAATTCACAAGTCAAAGAAACTCTCACCCTTGATTAGCCAATCTAACTTCCAATTCCAAGAAAGAGCACTAGAATGTTACAATCACCCCAATGCACACAATCTCCAATTGGACTATTTGAGTCACTTAGATCAAATCACAAATCCTGAAAATGACATGGTTTATGCGAAACTGAAAATCAGTCCAAGTATGCTAATCAACCATGTTTAAACCCAAATCAAATGCCAATTAAGTTTCTAAAATGGTCCTACACTTGGGCTGATCTCAAATTACCCAATTCACCCATTTACTACCCAATTAACCCACATTTAACCAAATTGAATGCAATAGATTGATCCAAACACTATAATACATGACATTCAATCATAAATAGGGTTAATTAGACTAATTGCAAGTCAATTTCATCAATTTCATCAATTAGGTCAAAATTTCCAAATTTGGGCAAATCCCCAAATTACATGCAATTTTCTAAATTACAAACAAATTGCCAAATTACATAGCCTAGGCCAAAATTTCTCTACACTAGGGTTTCCACTAATCAAAATCAGTAATTTGGAGTGCCATACATCCATATTTACTTATGCATTCATCATAAGTCATATGCAATTTGAATAGTAAACCCTAGGTCCAAAATCCTAGTTTATGTCAAATCCATGAAACCCTTCCAATTTCTTGTTAGAAATTAGGGGTTTCACCATTTATGGACTCCCCATACCATCTAGATACACATATCACAAAATTAAAGCTTAAGTCCAACATTGGTTTTCCACCACTCCCTTAAATTTAGGGATACATGGATAGAGAACACCCCTTAGGTGTTGGTTGATGTTAGGGAATGTCTTTAACATGAAAAATAAGCATAAAATAGTCCATACATGCAAACCCTAGGTCTGGGACTCTCAAATTTCGGGATTCATAGAAACCCTAGGTCGAAAATCAGTTTGCATGCATTAAGGAAAGTGATAGAAGGGAGAAAAATGAGAAAGAATAGGGAAGAAATGATTACCTTTGGTGTTTTTGGGCAAAAATTATCAAAAAAACCTAACTTCTCCGTTTTTTCTCCTCTCCCCTTCTTTACCCCCTCCTCGAGCTCTCTAGGCCTCTTTGTAAGTGAAAAATGAAGAAACTCACGTTCAAATGGCTTATATAGAGGTTTAGTTGCATTTTTGGGCCCACACATAAAGTTAGAAAAAACTACTTAAATAAAATGAACAGTTTTATTCTGCTACAATTACTTTCACTTAGATAATCAATTTCTTGCAAGCGACTCATCAATTTAACATCTTAACCGTACATAACTTTTATGATTCAGTTAAATATCTTATGGTAAACTTTTAACTCAATCCAACGGTGGGATTACGAGATCAAACTATTTGATCAAAATTGCGCAAGAAAATCCACAAATCCGTGGAACAGTGTTTGGAGTCTTATATCTCACAGTAAACAACTCCGATCAAGATCTTCACCGATCATAATGAAAATCTATCAGAGAATAATAAGCTAACAAAATTTCAGCTCAATCGACCATGAATCTAGGAGATCAAGCAATTGATGTAATCGGTTACAGAAATTTCTTCCTCCATGGAGCAAGCTCCACTTATCCAAAACACCATTTTCGACGTCAAACGGGTCTCCGATCATTCCAAAACTTTACGCACACATTAAACAACTTAAAAGCATGCAAAAACACTCGAACCAACACATGTCGAGCATCAAATATGTATACGCATACGTTTTACTTCAAGTTTCAGGCGTGTGATGCAGAAACAAATGGGAACTCAGCTTTGTCTCAGTACGACATTTCACCCTCAGACGGGCGGACATTCTGAGAGGGTTATTCAGATGCTGGAGGATATGCTCAGGTAATGTATTTTGGAGTTTGGTGGGTGTTGGAATGAATATTTTTATCTGTGTAAATTTGCTTATAATAATAGCTTTCATGCTAGCATTGGTATGAGACCTTTTCAGGCTCTGTATGGGAGACATTGTAGATCTCCTACTTGTTGGTTTGACTTGGCAGAGACACAGTTGGTGGGGCCAGAAGCAGTGGTAGCACAGACGGAGAAGATTAAGCAGATTAAGCAGATTAGGGCAAGGTTGAAGGCAACTCAGGATCGGCAAAAAAGTTATTTCGACAGACGACACAGGTCATTAGAGTTTGTTGTGGGAGATCATGTTTTATTGAAAGTCTCTCCACAGAAAGGACATATGAGATTTGGTATGAAAGGAAAACTTTCTCCTCGTTTTATTAGGCCATTTTAAGATCCTTGAGAGGATAGGTCCTTTGGCACATAGGATTGCTCTACCATCTCTACTTGCTGGAGTCCATGATGTATTTCATGTGTCTATGTTGAGGATGTATAATGCAGACCCCGACCATGTACTTACGGTTGATATTTCTCAAATTCAAGTTGGGGAGGATGCAACTTATGTGGAACAACCTATTCAGATTATGACTTGCAGAATTAAAAAGCTCAAGAATAAAGAAATTCCTTTGGTTCGAGTCAAATGGTAGTTCCACGATAATGAAGAGCAAACCTGGGAACGGGAAGATTAGATGCGGGAGATGTTTCCGGATTTGTTCACCGCTTGAGGTAAGATTTAATTTTATATTAAATTTCGAGGACGGAATTTCCTAAGTTGGGGAGATTGTAACGACCCACTTTCGCATATGATGTTATAATGACGTAAAATGCCCGACTCTAGATATTTTGTATGTACTTGATGTATATAATACTCGTATTGTGTGTATACGATATATTTATGTGTATTTTCATGTTTAATATGTTGTATGTATGATGTGTAAGTGAAAATACACTTAGAAATGTCAAATTTCAATTTTTTTTTAAATTTTTGCAAGTGGGCCCAAGGTTGTTATATAAGCAAATTTCACTCATCTTCTTCCTCATTTGCAATATTTTGGCTAAGGAAGAGGGAAAACGTGAGGAAGAGGTGAAAGTGGAGGTTTTGGGGTGATTTGGAGCTAGGGCTTGCAAATCAATCTCCCAAGGTAAGGTTTCTTCCCAAATTCTTCCATTATTTTGCTTATTGGGTTAATTTTCAGCTTTGGGTTGATATTTTGATCATTTTCATGGGTTGTAATTTGGGGTATTGTTAGGGTTTCAAAATTTGCAAACTTTCACCTATCAAGTTTGAGCTTGGATTCCATTAATTGGGGTTGTTGTACATGTTTTAATGTTGGGTTTCCATGTTATTCATGAGTTTAACTTGTATAAATGAAAATTTGGCATGTATATGGATTTTGATGGAAATTATGGTGATTTTGGTGTTTAATTGTGTGCATGTGGGTTATATTGACATTTATGGCATACTTTATCTAAGTATTGAGCCAATTTGATGGATCCTATGGTATAATGTGGTTTTTAATTCAATTGGACCATGTAGAGATTTTTCTAAATTGGGGCTTTTGAGGTATTTAGATTGGAAATGGTCAATTGAGTTGTGTTTGATGTTTCTAATCCAAATTTGGTGTGGATTAGAAGTGTTTTGGGTTTATAATGATGTATTTGGGCATAATGTTTGGAAATTGGTCATTTGTGTATGGAATTGATTAATTTCAGGTGTCTGTGAGTCAATTGGCCAATTTGAATGTAAATAATGTGTGAAATTGGCTAGTGAATTAGTCGAGACTATTTCTCACCTTTGTTTTCCATTATGACATTTTATTTATATAAATTGGTTTGAGCAATGACATGCATCTTATATATGTGTGTGTGTGTGTGTGTGTGTGTGTGTGTGTGCATTGTGATTTAAGAGCATGACCATGGAATATATGCATTGGTATTACCTTAGGTGTTTTGGATTAAATACCTTGACATTGTTGTCTTTCTATTTTTTTGTTCTTCGAGAAAATGTGCCGCCAGAATACTTGGGTTGGTGTTCCGTGGAAAGGATTTTCTGAATCATTGAAGAATGTAAGGGTAGAAAGATTATGAGGATTAGTGTCGGGGTAATACGCCGGTCGGAACCTATTGGCCAAAAGGGGAAGTAAAGACATGTCTTATTCTGACATATCCTTTTGGTAAAAAGTCTGCATATTTGATTCTTATGGAAATGCATGCATAATTCAGATGTTTAGTTTAAACACATGTATAATATGATTTTTCTTGATGCATTTGGTTTATGAATGAAATTTTCAATATCATACGTGTTATATATAAATGCATACATGGATATATACTATGGGAATTATTCATTAAGCTAGTTGAGCTCATCCCAATTTTTCTCAGGTTTAGATCAGAAAGGAAAGGGCAAGGCATAAAGCTTGCGGTCTTCCTTTTCTTCTCTTTTGGATGTATGTTTTGATTAGTATATTTTTGAAAAAACTTGGGACTAGTGTAATTGTTTTGTTTTATCTTTGATTTTGTATATAAATATCACAAATACTCATGTATATAAAACATGGATGGTTGTGATGTGGTTGTCTAGACTGTATATGATGCACTATTGATCTATGTTCTATATTGATTTTGAGGATTTTGAACCCATGATTAATGTGATGATGATGATGTTGGAAAAAAAATATTATATTTTGGGTTCAATTATCTTGATCATATACAAGTTTTATATTTGAGTTTATTAGGTACTTTGTGCGTAGAGGCTTATCAGTGCCTCAGGTTTTGGTCAGATTATGACATTATCTGGGGTACTGTGCCGGTCATGACGTCACCCGAAAAGAGGTCGTGACAATTTTAATCCTAACCTTACGCTCTGACACCAACATTGTTGCAATTCACTTCGTATGAGTAACGTCACAACCGGCACAGGATACGATATACGTCATGTAACGACGTATATAGTACCCTGTCAGCCTTATCCAAAAATTTTCTCAAAATTTCGACAGAGTCTCCTTTGTTTATTGGTCATATCATAACCTATTTATCACAAGTCAAACACAATCACAGTATAAATATGATCATTCACATTACTCATTCATCATCTAAACCTCACATTTCCATATATACCCATCCATGTAAACTTATCCATACCCATCTATGTTATACAAATATTAATATAGTGTTATTTACAAAACTATTATTCAAAATAGTATTTGAACGTACTAGTATTCTCAAACATTTACACACATACAAACAGTAGAAGGAATCTCTATCCTTCGCGAGCCTTTCCTTTTCCCTTGGGATCCAAACCTGAAATGTTTGAGAATTGGGTGAGCAACCACAGCTCAGTGAATATTTCTAACTATGGCATCATATATGCATTTAATAAAAATCACATGAATTAATACATTCAAACATGCATGCAACATTTCATAATACATACATGGTCATAAGTAATTCCAAAACATGCAAGGTTACAATAAAATCAAACAATCTCACTCATGCTAGTAATAGAGCGGGCATGCACTCCTTATTATGCATTTATTAGGAATCTACGCTCGGACCTCTCATTACCCAATTTTTTTGCTATGAATCATTTCAAATTAGGACTTAATCCCAATTCCAATTAGAAATTATCACTCAGACCATGAGATTATTCAATCCTCATGCGGGACTGTCTTCTGAAAATGATCTCATGTTTTAACTTGCTCTAGCAAGTCTAAAACATGCTCCAAAGTCAAACATTTTAGTTGAATGTGAATGAATAGTTGTTTAGGAGGAGTTGCTAAATGAATGATTTAATGAAATTTGATGGGGGACTTGTTTTACTTTTGGTGGCATGGAATGAAGAAAAATATAGCTAAGTATGTGCAAAAATGTGGGGTGTGTCAGCAAGTAAAGGCTGAACATAAGAAGCCCGGAGGTCAGATGCAACCATTATCTGTTCCTGAATGGAAATGAGAGCATATTACTATGGATTTCATTACAGGTTTGCCCAGATCTCAAGGTAGATATGACGCCATTTGGGTAATAGTTGACCGATTGACAAAATCTGCACACTTTCTTCCGATGAACACCAAGGACTCAATTGACAGACTGAGCAGACTGTATGTATGTGAGATTGTGAGATTGCATGGGGTGCCTGTTTCTATTGTGTCGAATAGATATCCGCGGTTTACTTCGAGGTTCTGGCTGAGTATGCAGACTCAATTTGGTACCCATCTTCGTCGTAGTACGACATTTCACCCACAGACTGATGGACAGACTGAGAGGGTTGTGAATTGAATGAAAAGTTGTTAAAGTAATTGAATAGTTGAATAGTTTGGAAATGAATATATGACATGATTAGATTGTTGATTGGATACGAATAGTAGAGTGGTCATAGAGAGTAGGTCTACACGGTACCATTGTAAGTATCTCTTGACTTTGGTTCATTGTATGATATAAATTGTGTGTTTTAAATCATGAATATATGTATCTATTACATTGTTTTAAATTCATGAAAATATTTGACTTTGGAGCATGTTTTAGACTTGTTAGAGCAAGTTAAAATATGAGATCATTTCTAGAAGACAGTCCCGCATGAGGATTGAATAATCTCATGGTCCGAGTGATAATTTCTAATTGGAATTGGGATTAACTCCTAATTTGAAATGATTCATAGCAGAAAATTGGGTAATGAGATGTCCGAGCGTAGACTCCTTATAAATGCATAATAAGGAGTGCATACCCGCTCTATTACTAGCATGAGTGAGATTGTTTGATTTTATTGTAACCTTGCATGTTTTGGAATTACTTATGACCATGTATGTATTATGAAATGTTGCATGCATGTTTGAATGTGTTAATTCATGTGATTTTTATTAAATGCATATATGATGTCATAGTTAGAAATATTCACTGAGCTGTGGTTGCTCACCCAATTCTCAAACATTTCAGGTTCGGATCCCAAGGAAAAAGGAAAGGCTCGCGAAAGATAGAGATTCCTCCTATTGTTTGTATGTGTGTAAATGTTTGAGAATACTAGTACGTTCAAATACTATTTTGAATAATAGTTTTGTAAATAACACTATAATAATATTTGTATAACATAGATGGGTATGGATAAGTTTACATGGATGGGTATATATGGAAATGTGAGGTTTAGATGATGAATGAGTAATGTGAATGATCATATTTATACTGTGATTGTGTTTGACTTGTGATAATTAGGTTGTGATATGACCAATAAACAAATGAGATTGTCGAAATTTTGAGAAAAATTTAGATACAATTTTTGGATAAGGCTGGCAGAGTATTATATACGTCATCACATGACGTATATCGTATCTTGTACCGGTCGTGACGTCACTCATACAGAATGGGTTGCTAAGCAAGGAGGACTGAGAGTTGGCTATAACAGTTCTTTGGGCAATTTGGTGCACTAGGAACCGGATGGCACATGGAGAATCGGGGTACGAAGGGGTTGCCATTTTTAATTGGGCTATCAGTTTCCTGATAGCTTTCCATGAAGCAAGGACCAAACCTCAGATAAACGCTATCAAGTAGGGGTTCACATCGTAGACTAATAGGAATTATTGGATTTCTCCCCCCACTGGGACTTTCAAGATAAATAGTGACGCCGCTTTGGACAAGGACCGTGGAAGGATTGGGTTGGGTGTAGTCATTAGAAACGAACTTGGGCATTTGACTAGCTACAACCTCCTTTTTGCCCTACTATTCAGTTGTGGACATGGTAAAAGGTTTAGCCATGAAGAAAGGACTTAGTTTGGCTTCTGAAATAGGATGCTTCCCCTCGAGGTTGAATCAGACTTTCTATTTCTCATTAAGATGATCAATGACAAGATTGACATCCTCTAACTCGAAACCTCGACCATCATCACAACTTTCACTCACACACCGAGAGTAAATAACTCAGTTGCTCATATTCTAGCTAGACATGCTCTCACTATATCAAAAGAATATGTATGGACAGAAGAAGGCCCTCCATGGCTATTGTCGTTTCTTCAAAAGGACTATGTATCCTCTTTTTCTCATCAATGAAGTCACTTTTCCCTAAAAAAAAAAAGTATTAATTCATATGAAGCAATCACAAAATGGTGAATTATAGTTCTATTTTCATATCAAGAGTTTTAATGAGCAACAGTTACCTATATTTAAGTGTTAATTCATGCGGAGCAATCAACAAAATAAACATTTCAATGGTTTATATTTTTAACCATATGATATTTATTATAACATTTCACAAGTATAAGTTTATTTAATGTGTAAGCGACAACATAGACTTGTATTTTTAGGTTAAGTATTGAGTTTTGGTCATAGCAATCCAGAATTAATGATTTGTATTTATAACAAGGGAACATTTCAATGATTTGTATTTGTAACAAGGAAACATTAAAAGGTTTTGACTGTATTTGTACAGAAGCAATATTAACCCATATGCATTGCACAAAATTTTTATAATCCACCAATAAAAATAAATTAATATGTATTTGTTTTTTTTTTAAAAGAACGCGTATAAACACAAAAAAAAGTTTCATTTTTTATTTTATTTTTGCCAAAAGAATTAAACTTCAATTAAAAACAAAAACAAGACTCCCCTTCTTCAACTCCAGCTCCTGAACGACTAAGAGAGAATCTGAAAACACCCAAAGAGAAGGACAACTCCCACTAGCATATTTTAAGCCTCTGAAAATAGCTTTTGCCACTGCGTCTTCTGCTGAAAGAGCACCTCCTTCTGCCCAACTCTCTGCCTTCCGAACACAAAACGCAATCATCAATAAGCACCCATCCAAGGCCTGAGAAAAGGTTAGACGAATTCCAGAAAGCATCACAAAAAAGTTTCGAGCCATTGAAATTTGAAGGACCTGATTCAATAACAAACAACTCAGGAGTATTCACAAATTCAAAGAACTGATTGGATGTATTTAAAATTGTTCTGGCCGGGGCGGTCTTTACATAATCAAATAGTTTCCTATTTCTTATTTTCCATAGCTTCCACGAACCGAGAACAAACTATGATAAGTTATCCACACAGTTGCAACCTACTCCGTAGGAGTGATGTTACCCGACACAAGATATGATATATGTCATGTGACGGCATATATAATACAATATCAATCTTATCCAAAATTATATCCAAATTTTTTTTTGAAATTTCGACCGAGTATGTTTTGTTTATTAGTTATATCACAACTTAATTATCACAAGTTAAACACAATCAAGTATAATTATGGTCATTTCATTCCTCATCCACATGTATACAACCATGCCAAATTATTCATGTACAATTATCTAAAACTCTCTTCTCACAACTCATTTATGTGATACATATACATAGATAGTATTATTTACAAAACTATTATTTAAAATAATATTTAATCATATTAGTATTCTCAAACGTTTACATACATACAAACAATAGAAAGAGTCTCTATTCTTCGCACGCTTTCCCTTTGCCCTTGGGGTCCGAATCCTGAAATATTTAAGAATCGGGTGAGCAACCACAACTCAGTGAATATTATTAACTATGATATCATATATGCATTTAATAAAAATCACATGAATCAATACATTCAAATCTCATTAAAACATGCATAGAATATTTTATAATACATACATGTTTATAAGTAATTCCAAAACATGTAAGGTTACAATAAAATCAAACAATCTCACTTCTGCTAGTAATAGAGTGAGTATGCACTCCTTATTATGTATTTATAAGAAGTCTACACTCGGACATCTCATTACTCAATTTTCTACTATGAATTATTTCAAATTAGGACTTAATCTCAATTCTATTTAGAAACTATCATTCGAACCATGAGATTATTCAATCCTCATGCGGGACTGTCTTCTGTAAATGATCTCATGTTTTAGCTTACTTTAGCAAGTTCAAAACATGTTCTAAGGTCAAATATTTTCATGAATTTAAAAAAATGCAATAAATACATATATTCATGATTTGAAACACACAATTTATATTATACAATGTCATATACAAAGAACCAAAATCAAGAGATACTCACAGTAGTACTGTGTAAACCTACTCTCTACAACCACTCTACTATTCGTATCCAATCAATAATATAATCTTGTCATATATATATTTTCAGATAATCTATAATTAATTATCAAATCATTATATCTATTTGTTTTTCAGTTATTCATTAAAATCTAACTCTTCAATTAATTCTCATAATTTCATTTCAGTCTAAAATTCACGTGAGGCGTCCCAAATATTTTAAACGACCCTCCTTTCAACCACATTTCCACTAATGCCCAAGTTTATCGTATTTACCGAATTCATTCAGGTATATATTAAAAATATTAATCGATATCCAAAAATCATACTTTTGGTATCGAAATGTCCGAAATTCAGTTATCTAAATTCTATAGTTTCAAACTGGGATTTCATCGAAGTTTGTTAAATTTGGCTTTTGACAATTGTACCAACATCAATATTACACTTAGATACAAACAAACTATATATTTAGTATCTATACATCTATAAAAGTTATAATATATCATTTTTACGAATTTTCACCCCAAACAAAAGCAACATAAAACTGGATCAAGGGGTAATTGTGTGTCGTGACCAGCGGGGGAGTTCCAGATACCTCCCGTGTCTCAAATGGGGTTCGTTTATTTACTTATAAGTTATATCTCCTTAAAAAAAAATAATAATAATAAATTACCCTGGATTATCCTGTGCGGTGCACGGTGCAAGGCTTTTCTCCAACCAGAACAGGAGGCACAAACGCCAACGATGTAGAAACCATGGAAGACGCACTCCATTTCTGCTCCAACCAATACCATGTCTTTCCAACCTCTTTGAAACCCTGCATTCGCTCCTCTCACATTCATTTTTCCTGCATCAACCAAACGAAACTCACCCATTCTCGTGTTCTCTCCTCTAAAACCTCAATTTGGCATCCCCCGAACTTGAAGCCTTCTACTGTATCACAGTCACCTTCTCCACACCCAGATCTCCACTCCGACCGTCACTCGGCATTCCGAGAGAAGGTACTCTACCTAGAATCCATCGGGATCGATTTCTTCTCGGTTATTCAAGATCATCCTTCCGTCGTTTCATCATCCCTTGGTGACATCAAGCCTACCGTCGAATTCATGCGCTCCTTGGGATTTACAACGGCGGAGTTTCGTCGAATCTGCGGCATGTGCCCCGAGATCCTCACTTACAGGGTTCCCGACATCGTCCCAGTCTTCACCTTCCTCCTGCGGGAAGCTAATGTAAAGGTCACTGATCTGAGGAGAGTCATAAACCGGCGACCAAGGTTGCTCGCTTGCAATGTTGAGAAGCGACTACGCCCGACGCTTTACTTCCTAGAGAGGTTGGGGATAGCAGAGGTCGATAGACACACGTCTTTGCTCTCTTGCAGCGTGGAAGATAAATTCATACCCAGGATGGAGTACCTGGAGAGGATTGGATTCTCGCATCGAGATGTGATTTCGATGGTAGCGAGGTTTCCGCAGATGTTGTGTTATAGTATTAAAAATAATTTCGAGCCTAAATTCGATTATTTTGTGGTTGAGATGGGGAGGGATTTAAAGGAATTGAAGGAGTTTCCGCAGTATTTTTCTTTTAGTTTGGACAACAGAATACGGCCCAGACACCGTTCATGCGTTGAGAAGGGCGTTTGTTTTCCTCTCCCTCTTATGTTAAAGACTTCAGAGCGCCAATTCCGCGATCGGTTGAGGGTATGTTGTACTTCTTCACTGCCATTGAAAACGTCCCCCTTGTGGCGGACAAACTTGAGCAATTATCGTATATAGCAGTCATCACATATGTACAATGCTCTGCTCTTTGGTTGCTTAGCAACTATCTATGGAAGACCAAACGATGTGTAAGCTAAGCTATTTCATGATTTAATTTAATGGTTATTTATGACGCTGGGTCTCCCAAAATTTATGGTTTCGAGCTGTTTACTTTTATTTCTACACATTCTTTTAATTTATCGGAGTTTGCTCTTCCTGTTTCATCTTCAAGGGCTTCTTGTTTGCTTTTGTTTATTTATACTCAAAAACTTGCTTCCGCGTACCTGAAGCAAACTGCTCTCTCATTGCAAGTTGCCTCTCGTTTTGTTTCATAACGAATACAATCAAGGTGGAAGGGTGTAGTAAGGGCAACAAAGTTAATGCAGAAGTCACATTTCCATTATCAAGACCAACTGAAAGGTCACCTTTTTTTATTTCAATTTTCTCCCAGTTCTCTCAGACAAGGAAAGCTCTATTTTCTTTATGGTTAAAAAAATTAGAACTTGGGTAGGAGAAGATGCAAGTAGTGATGAAGGTTTGAAGTGTTGAGTATATCATGTTTTCTTTGAGATATTCTCTCAAAAAATTATCCCATTTTAGTCAATAAAGCAGATCAAAATATTGGGGCATTCTTTCTTTAATTTAATTTCCACTGGGTTTTAATATTGAATATAAAAGACTTTTTTTTATTTTGGTTATGAGTTTTGTTAAATGTCGACTTAGCTCTTGATAGAGGAGTGTGGAGGAAACGGATTCATGTCGCCTACTCCATGTAGTTGGGAAAAGACTTAGTAAGTGTTTGTTAACTCTATTGAGCCTCTATTTCGCCAACATGGAGTTGGTGCAATTGATAAAGAGGTGGCTTTGGAATCCACAAGTTCCAGGTTCAACTCTTGCCACTGTCTTACCCTAGGGGGTGAGGGGGATTAATGGGTCAGGAACGGGCCTGATAACTCTCCGAGAGTGTGGTATGGCGATGGATAGTGATGGAGCCGGTGATACTACTAACTACTAACATTGTTTCTTCTAAAAAACAATATATATATATATATATATATATATATATATATATATATATATATTTTAGCGTCTATTTCTACTTTAAAATGAACCTCTATTGGTAGTAGAGGTTTAGGCTCTAATAGAACAAGTCAAAGTTTTTTGCTTATTCTTGTAGAGGTTGTACTTCTACTTTAATTAGAGGTAGAAAAAAAAGTTATCCAAAAAATATTTTTTTCATTATTCTCTATTTTTTTTTAGGGGTTGCAAGTAGAGTTAACAAACATCACCTTAGTCGAGTTGAGTTGAGTAGGAGTTTTGTTATCTTCTTGGCTTTCAATCGGTCTTAAATCCTTGTTTTTTATTTCCTGTCTCTAATTTTATTTTAAATAGACATCTCTCTCTATATATTTTGGAAGAATGTTTAAACTATCTTAAGCCTATTCTCACACACAAGATACAGGATTGACAATTTATCTATAGATTTTTCAAATTTAACACGTAGTCCGTCTAGAACACTTATGAAGGACATAAAAGACATTGTTTGAAGTTCTTCATAATGAAATTGATGAAGAACTTCAATGATTTGTTGGATTATTACTTTCATGTCTTATAGGATGAACAGGAGGAAGATTTCATTTGATGGTGTTCTATGAGGGGTTCCACCAATCTGATGTGTATGTATTTCTTGCTCTGGGTATTCGTCAAGGTGTTGACTAGATGTAGGTGTTTTAGTATTCTATGTTCAAGCATTTCATTTTCTTATTTATTGATGAATAAATCCTCTTCACGAATAAAAAATAATCTTCATTTAATGTGCTTGATAATCTTGAAGTAGCTGCAAAATTAGAAGGAAATTTTGAATTGGATGCTATTTATTGACTGTTGAGAAGATAGCCATTTTAATCAATTCACAGCATAAATGCGTACAATAATATATCAAAATTTTCCTGTTTCTGTTGGTTTTTTCTTAGTTTACCAAGGAATTGGCATCAATGGACAAGAGAGACTACATTTCTTTCATTTATATTGGATGCATTGATTTAGGAAAAAAAAAACTTTTTGTAGACTATTGAAATTGAAGCCTTTGATAGTGGGATGGAGTAAGCGGATTCATGTAGCCAACCCCATGTAGTAGAAAAAAGGCTTAGTTGAGTTGAATTGAGTTGAGACTATTAAAATCAAAACAATCAATGATAGCTCAAAAGTTTTTTCTGTTATCTTCTTTGGAGTGTGTTTGTTTATTGATGTTTAATATTCTTGAAATTATTGTAGACAGTTTTTAGGTCATTCGCTAGTTGGTTGTGGAATTCAATTCAAAAACTTGATGTGAAGACTCTTGCCATGTAGTAGGATTTGTTAAATTTAGTGAAGGTTGTATGCATAGTCGTGTTAGACACTAGTAAAAGAATTACAAAATGGCTTTTGTACAACCATGCTCACTAACAAAACTAAAAAACTAGAATTCAATTTGGAAAGATAATCCGAAGGCTCTTGCTAAATACTAAGGTTTTTGAAATTGCTGCAATGTATTGTTAAGCCTTTACACAATTGTTGCATTAGACAATAGAAAAAGTAGTCTAATCAGCTTCACATTAGCAAAACTTAAGAATTATAAATCTAAACTATAAAAGATTATAAATTGTTCTTCCATCAACTTTCTTTCAGCTTTGTCGTTTCACAAATCCTCAAGTAATGACATATGCCTACCTCACAAGTTACATTAATTTGTTGTATCTTGACCTTTCGCTACTAAAGCATTGTAAATTATAAATATTAGGCATCTTGCATGGTGTGAAGAATAAAAATAATAGAAAATAAAAATAAACATAATGTATAATTAATATATAGAATAATATAGAATGCATTTTAATAATTACAAATAAGATCAAATTGAAGATATTAAGCATAACAAACATTTTATTCTTGGGGATTATTATGTATAAGACTTGCTTTGCTTCTTTTGTTTTATTCAAAAATTATCTTGACAGTAACCACACTTGGGTTCTAGACAAGATACAGGATAATGGTACTCGTGCATACCCTTGGCTTTGATACCAACATTGGTCTTGCTATCATTGGGCTTCATTTGATTGCCTCAATCATCTTCTTGAGAACTGTATTGGTTCAGGTGTTTTCTGAACTACCAATGTCATTTCTCTAGCCTTGTCCCCCTATCACTTGAAACCAAATCAGTATAAGAATTACCATAATATTCTTCTTTTTTTTTTTTTTGGTTCTTTCACTTTGTAATTTCCTTTATTTTCATAAACTCACTTTCTGCTGCTTTTATTTTCTTTTCATAAACTGACCCTTTTGGTATCTTTTATTTTTTCATGAACTGACTTTTTTGTTAGTGAATGTTGTTAGTTCTTTCAAGCTAAGATGCTTGAATGCTTGATTACTTGGTGGTATTGATTATAAAGAACTTGATCAACTATGTCATGTTTGAATAGCAATCCTAAGATCCTTAAGTTCAACAATATTAAAAATATAAATTATGTTTAAAATATAATTTTGGGACCAAAATATGTTTTCTCCTTTGGAAATGCTACATGAAAGCTAATTGATATCCCCATGTTTGTGTTCAAATTAGCAAAAGGATGTATAAGTCACCATTTCTCCACATACATGAAATTTCAGGTATTTGGAACCCAAAGGTTTCAAATTTAACTCTTGCCACTACCTCACCCTAGGGTGTGAAGGGAATTAATGGGTCAGGAACGGGCCTGATACCTCCCCGAGTGTATGGTTTGGTGATGGAATTGGTTATACGACTAACTACTAACATTGTGTCTTCTCAAAAAAAAAGAAAAAAGAAATTTCAGGTATTTGAGATCCATTATTCCTCAAGAAGGAAAAATAGGTGTGAACTATAGAGTTAAAACATAATGGGTTAAGTCATAAGTGAAGGAATACTTCTAGAGTATTATATTATATGATTGATGCATCCCCATTGAAGTTGAAAGAAAAATTTTATACAACTATTATTAGGCTAAACATGCTTTATGGAATAGAATGTTGGGCAATAAAGAAACATCACGTGAACAAACTAGGTGCAACGAAAATGGGAATGCTTAGATGAATATGTGGTAAAACATTAAAACATAAAAATAGAAATGAGTATATTGATAAATGGTAGGAGTATCTCCAATTAGAGATGAAATAACAGACAACAAAGTAAGATAATTTAGACACATATAATGAAGACCTTTAGATGTGGCAGTTAGGAAGAGGGGCCTATTAACAATCCACAATTATGAAAGAGGTAGAGGAAGACCTAAAATAACATGGATAGAAATAATTAAGAAAGATATAACTGTTTGTAATTTAAATGTTGACTTAGCCCTTGATTGAGCGGATTGGAGGAAGTTGATTCTTATAGCCAATTGCATGTAGTTAGGAAATTCATTTGATGCTCTTATTGACATTTTATTTGCTCTTAATAAGTATGACACTCAAAGTAGTTGTCACTTGGGATAAAGCTACGGTTTTAAAGTGGGTGCTTCATGTACATGTTTTACCAATCTGTGAAGTGCATTGGGCTTTCTCAAAATTGGTTTAAAATAACTGAGTTTTCATTTGCTCAATTACTTATTATACACATTTTGTTAGAAACAACTAATAATTTGAAACCTTTGAATAGTTTTTATATTGATCATCTCTCTTTTTTCTTTTTTTTTTCAAGTCTGTTCTTACTTCCACCTCAAATTGTACATGCAAGCCAGTGAATACCTGTCTGATGCATTGAACTTGCAGCTTTGGGTGCTCATGTTGCATTTGCTGCTCTTTTTAATCAGTGTAGGTGCTAAGATCGAGCACTTTAAGATGGTTCTTTTTGTCTAACAATCATAGTGTTTTTATTATGCAATGTGTACAACTTATTGTTATCTTCACAATAATGGCTTTTGAAGTGGCTAATATGACTCTTGACAAAAAAAAAAAAAAAAAAAAAGTGGCTAATATGACCTCTATAGTTGGGGAACTTCAAACTGTCTTGAGGGATGTTGAAAAGGTAATTTCATAATTGATATAGGGCTTAAAAGTTTTCAGTTTTCACCCATATATAGTAATTACCTAAATTTTGCGTTTACATTTGCTTATGTTTTTGAATTACCCAGTGGAGCATCCTAAAGATTTTCAACAGTATTCTACTCCATCCTTGGAAGTTCTTTTCCTTGTATCCTTCTTATGCAACTGCATATGAATTTCAGGTGACAATGTGAAGGATCTTCAATCTTGAATTAATTGCTCATGATCTGGTTTTGGAAGAATGTATCCAACAAATTGTGAATTTTTATCTTGAAAATTTTGAACAAATTTTTTTCTTATTCAAATGGTTGATAAAGTTTGATAAATGAAAGGAGAAGGGAAGGTCAGCATGCTGCCATCTCAAATATCAATCTCACAATTTTGGCTTAGGGTAGGTGGTAGTGTGTTAATTACTTCAATTCTCCATTGACGCTTGACCTTGATTATCTATTTTGACAGGAGAGATGCTTGGAGGACTGATCAAGGATGCGATGTTGGAGCTTGAAGGTGCATCTGAAATTGTGGACATTGTAGAAGGAGCTGGCTGGCCTTAGGCAACAACCGATAGATCAGCCTTGGTTATCCCATTCTATGGCCAAATAACTAAGGACATCAACCATAATTGTTGAGTGTTAGATCTTCCATCCAAAGCCTAGTTTGTTAATCTTGAGTCTTTTGTTTAAAGATGACTTTCAGTGAGTGAGTTTTTTTTTTTTTTGGTTATTTGTATTTTGACATCACTTACATTTTTAATTTTATTAAAACTCAACTCAATTAAGTCTTTTCACAATTAAATGAGGTCGGCAATATGACATTATCAATCTTTTTATTGTCAAAATATTATTTAATGAAATAAAACAATATTATTATTTAATGAACTTTAACAATTAAAATGTTAATTAATGAAATTAGACTCAATAAGTGTGACGCCCCGAAAATTATTTCATCTAGCCCATAACCCAATTGTATTTTGCCCAAACTCTATGTGTTGCCTTGATATGTTTGGTGTTTGTTTAATGTTTGTATAGTTAATGCTTGATAATGTATATAAAAATATGTATCATAAATTGTATATGAGTCATGTTAAATTAAAGTTTAATGCATATGTTATTATTTATGCATGGGCTCATTAAACCATGAATTGATATGGGTTAGGATTGATGGAATAAAAGGATAAATGAAATTGAAGATTTGGTGTATTAAATGGATTGGACATTTAAAATACATGTGGTTGGTATGGGTAGTATGAGACCAACACATGTGAAGGTTGGTGCATGAAAGTGGACAAGTGTCCAATGCCCACTTGTCTTCTTCAAGGAAGTGCTAGAATGAGTGGAGGGAACCAAGGAGAGGAAAACAAGGAGAGAATCAAAGAGAGAATCAAGGAGGGAATCAAGGAAGTGCTAGAAAGAGGTGAGTGGAGAGAAAAGAAAGAAGAAGAGAAAGAAAAGAAGAGAAAGGAAAGAAGAAGAGAAAGAAGAAGAGAGTTGCAGGAGTAAGAACCCTGCGAGATTTTCATCAAAGAAGTGGATCTTTGGAATTTACGGTCAGATTGAGCTCAAATTTTGTCAGCACGTTCGTAGCTTATGGTTCTTCATTCTGGTCGGTGGAGATCTTGATCAGAGGTTTCTTCTAAGAGATCTAACCTCTCAAACAAAGCTGGCCGGAAAGTCTGGATTTCTCGCACTGTTTCGCTCAAACTTATAGATCTCCTAAATCTACCGTTAGATGGTTATCAAATTTGGGTATGTAGTTTATAACTGATATTTATACATTCTGAACGGTGGAGATCGTAATTAAAGCTTGTGCTAAGAGATATAACCTCTGAAACAAAGCTGGTCGGAATTTCTGGGTTTCTCGTTCTGTTTCGGTAAAACTTGTAGATCTCCTCAACGTACCGTTGGATGGATATCAAATTTGGGTATGTAGTTTACAACAGATATTTCTGTATTCTGAACGGTGGAAATATTTATACGTTAATTATTTTGTGTGATATAGCCATCTGAGTTTGGGTATTTGCAGCAGGAAAGGAGAAACTGTCTGATTAGACACTTACTCATCAAAGATACATATCTTTTCGGTCCACCGTTGGATTGGGCTGATATTTGGACAGAAGGTTTGTTTCTTCACATACTTCAATCTGTACGGTTGATTTTGTGATTACATATTTCTGTTGGTAGATTGATACATCTGAACAGAATAATACATGTGAAGAATTGGTAGGGTTGTTTGTATTAGACCTACATTTAGAATATGAACTTAGACCTTTCCAAATAGCTTGCATGTCAACTATGTTGACCTAGTTGCCATTGTGGATGAACCCATGATGCAAAATCAGTGATATACATGGCTGAACATGGTGACCTAGTGTAAATCGACAATATGGCCTAAGTATGGAAAATTTCATATTTTAGGGCTTTTGATGCTTTTGGCTTAGAATCATTGAATTGATGCAACTTATGTTTAATTAAGCATGATTAGGGTTGATTATGCTACTGATTTGGTGGTTGTGACCATATCATGGGTTAGGCCTACTTGTGATCAAGTGACCCAAATTTGGACATGTTTATGCCTAAGGAATTGAAAATCAGTATTTTTGATTAATAGAATGGTTTATGAATGAGAACTATGCATTAGAGGCCTAAGTCATGTGATTTGAGTTGAATGATGGGATTAAATGAGATTTAGGCCTATTAATTATATGTGGGCTGATTTAGGGTTGATTTGTAATGTCTATGTAATTGAGCATAGAAATTGATGTATGGTAGGATATTGATGTATGTTTCAGGATCTTGATTGGGTTGATTCGGTTTGGTGGTCGTGTGTGATTAAATACTCTCGCGAGGCTTGGTTGTGAGTAGGCTTCACTTATGATTATATCATTTATGTCATCATATCACTTATATATATTGTATGTTGAAAGCATGAATGTGTTCTAATGTTTTGAATGATGCATTGATTTGAGAAAACCTTATGACTTTGGTTGGGCCCATCTATCTGGCTAATAGGGGGACTTGACCTTGTCATAGGAGGGTTTTAAGAAGGAAATGATTGGGATCAACGGCACGGTGAAATAGACGTGGACTAGTAACCCAAGTAAACATGATTGGGATCAACGGCACGGTGAAATAGACGTGGACTAGTAACCCAAGGCATGTGGAATGTGGATCCAAATTGATAAACTTTTACTTGCATCGAACTTATTATAAATGCTTGATATCTATATGTTATGAGCTTTTAATCATGCTACACATTGACATGCATACATGGTTTTTATTGATGAGTATTGATAGCATATTTGAATTCTATTCACTGGGCATCGTTGGCTCACCCTCATTTTCCTCTTTCAGGTCCTTCTGTCCCGAATAAGGGCAAGAGAGTAGTCATATCTTGAGGGCCTTGCCTGTGAGAGAATCCAAGTCCTCTATGTGAGTTGAGAGGCATTTTGATTGAATTGTGTTTTATATTATGAAGTATTATATTTTGGATTATGTAATTATAATACTTACCACATTTTAGTATGAGTGAGTTGGGACTTGTTAGATAGACCATGTGGGCACATGACGGTTTTTTTTTTTTTTTATTTGTACCCACAATTTTGGACTTTATGTGTATGTCAATTTTTAATGGACTGTAGGAATTATGATTTTATTTATGGTTCATTTTTATGGATTATCTCGTCTTTGATGATTAATACAGTGGGTAGTTTTGTTTAGTACCTTTTGATATTATGTCGTTGTTTGAGATAAGGCTCGTAGGGTCTCAACCACCTCACGGGAGTTGAGGAGTGGTCGGAGATGCCTACGCCGGGCGTCCCGCCCCGACATTCCGCATGTCATTCCCTGTGGGGTTGGTGGTCCGGGGCGCGGGGTCGCCAATAAGTGCCTCTAGAATTCAACTCATGGTTAAAATTTCATTATTTTTATTATTAAAAAACTAAAATGAAATGATAAAAAAAATTCAGCGGTATTAAAGATAAAAAATAAAAAATAAAAAAGTTTTTTAAAGATGTTTTTAAAAGGATGGTTTGTCTGCTAAATTACCGTTACTTTGATGATTTTCCTCTCACCAAGGTTCCAGTGGCTTTTCTGTCTGTATTTAGGGGAGAGAGTTCTAAGTGTGCCCCTCGCTTCGGCTCACCTTGTACAATTTTATTTGGGTTCCAGTTATCTTATCAGTCCTAAACAAGAAAAGGAAAAAAAGAAAAGAAAAAAAAGGAAAGTGTGATATTTTCCTCTCTCCGTTGTAAGCGTTCGAGGTAGTTTGTAATATAAAGATATTTTTTCCTTTCTTTTATTAAATAGTTATTTAAAAAAAATATGGGTCAATTGGCCAAGCCAAATCGGTCGGGGAGGAAGCTGAGTTGGATCGGACGGTTCAAAGACTGCAGCGTTAGTCATCGAGGAATTTATTGTGCTGAGCTACAGAGCTACTAATTAGGTTTGGTGCATTTTCACAGAGCAACGGCTGAGCATCTTCGCATTGGAGTTTCGGTTCAAGCGAATGAAGGATTAACTGAACTCTTCCGATGGCATCCTTCAAAAAGACTTATCTCCTGCTCTCTGCTTGTTTGTATTTCATCCATGTTGTATCTGAATCACAACCAGATCGCCAAACGAGAAAAAACAAATTTCGAGAACGAGAGGCCAGCGACGATGCAATGGGATATCCTAACATGTAAGCTCAATTGAACACCTTGTAGTTCTCCTGAAACAATAGATGATTCGGTAATTTGATGGGTTTTGGGGTTTTATGGTTTTTTGATCTCTTCGAGATCAAATTGTTAGATTATTCATAATTCCTCGTGACAGTTCACCCAGAGGTTTGTAAAGTATATGATATTTACTTATACATTTCCTTCCCCAGAGACGAAGATTCTTTGTTGAACACAAAATGCCCTCGTAATTTGGAATTAAGATGGCAGACTGAGGTTAGCTCAAGCATCTATGCTACACCTTTGATCGCTGATATCAACAGGTAAGAGCGTCCACGCCCACTTGCTTTCTTGTTTAAACCTTTTTATTTTTGGGCTTTTTTTCCTTCACGTCCTCTTTTTTTCCTCATATAATTATCATATAAGGAGCCTGCTCAATGGGTTTTTTCTTCTTCAACGTCATGTTATTCATTTAAGTGTGTGGTTATGTCAGTGCTTTCTTTTTCTTTTCTTTTTTCTTTTTTTCTTTTTAAAAAGAAAAAAAAGAAAGAGAAAAACTTGATAGAGGTTACTACTTTTGGGATTTCAGCGATGGAAAGCTTGATATAGTGGTGCCATCTTTTGTTCACTATTTGGAAGTGCTGGAAGGTTCTGATGGAGATAAAATGCCCGGTATGTCTTAATCGTTTTACTATTTGCGCATCTATTGTTCAATACGAGTACAAAAAAAAAAGAACTTTGAAGACAATGTACAGAACGTTTACTCATCTTAATCCAATTTCCCTCATCTTATACCCATTTAGTACTAGTAGTTGCAAATTCCTGCAAATAGGTTCATTTCCCTGGAGTCTGAATTGGAGGCTGTGCATAACTCCTGTGTTGCGGTCTCTACCACGGCCACCGCGAGCCATGTATAATGATAAAAATGAAGGCTCATATATGGGTCATCATAAATACTCCAACCAGAAATATAGCAAAGCAAATCATAGACTCAGGAACATGATATTTCACCAATTCCTAAACCAATTCCCAAAAGGAAAACCCGCATCCAATTTAGAGCTTGATACCTAGGTGCATACTAGTAGCCTTGAAGCATCCCACACCGCAAAGAAATCTGACAGCACACCCTCAAATATCATTCCTCTCCCCCCCCCACAATGACCAAATTACGACAAACACACAATCCTACCAATATCCTTTAACTAGCAGACCACCCATCAAGATGACACAAAGAAAAACACTCAAGACAATTAGATGGTACCAACTTCCCACAAAGACTAGCCCTACGCTTATTCCACACAACTTTGATGAAACTGCAATGGAATAGAATATGCTTTGTAGACTCGCCTTCCCTAAACAAAGAATACAACAACTCGGGGAATACAAAGGACACTTAGTGTGAGATTGTAAAATGTCACAAGTGTTTAACCTGTTTAGGGCCGCAAGCTACCCCTATTCTTACCTTGGACAGAACCTGAGCACCCCAAATAAAGGAAGCAATGGGAAAAGGAGGGATAGACGGACAATTGATAAGGAACTCAAAAAAAAGAACATGATGTAATGAACCGGAAGCCTCAAGCTTTCAAACAAAGCTATCAAGGCAATTTGTCGTGAATCTGACAAAATCCAACTTGTCCAAACAAGTGGGAATCTCATTCACCTCTCTAATGGTGAGCATCCTAGGGAATTGAAAATTCCAAGAACGAAAATTTGAATCAAGTGAAGGGAGGATAATTTGAAGAGATGTGGAAAAGAGATCTTAGACTAAACTTGTCACACCAATTATCTTCCCAAAGCGAATAGAGTCTCCGTTACCCACTTTGGGAGCAATATGCAATGAGAAAAGAGGGTATACGGAGGAAATGGACTTCAAAAGATTCCTATGTGTTGTCGTAGGGATAAAACCAGTCACCCTACCAAAAGATGAAACACCATGCCAACTCCTAACAATGTAAACCCATAAAGATGATTGTTCTCTCGAAAATCTCCAAAGCTACTTTGCCACTAATGCTTTGTTCCTCAAGCAAATATTTTCAATACTTAAGCCTCCTTTGATGACAGGTCTCTGGACCGATTCCCAACATACTAAGTGTGGATTCTTATTGAAATCCGAACCTTTCCATAGAAACTCCCTAAGCCTTCTCTCGATAAACTGTGCCACAACCTTTGGAATTTTGAACATGGAGAGATAAAATGTGGGTATAGCCATCAACACCAAACGAATCAAAGAAAGTCTCCCACTCCTAGACAAAAATGTCTTCTTCCAACCACTCAACCTTTTAGAAATCTTTGTAAGAACTGTATCCCAAAAAGACAATTGACGAGGATTTTTCCCTAGAGGGAGACTCAAGTACATCATAGGCCACGAACCCAGAGAGCACCCCACCAGCCCGGCTAATCTCCTAAGAACCGAATGATCCATGTTAATTCCAACCATGCTGCACTTTGCCATGTTAACCTCCATACCAAACACCTTGCAAAAACAATGGAGAGCCTCAATGGATTGTAGCACATTTTGCTTAGACTCGTGCAAAAGAACAAGAGTGTCATCAACATATTGAAGATGAGATACCTTCACTGAGTCATACCCAATCGAGAAGCCTTTAGAAATTGAACATTGACTTGCCTTATCCATCAACCTACTAAAGACGTTAGCAACTAAAGTGAACAGGAAAGGAGAAAGCGGATTGCTTTGGCACAAACCCCGTTCCCCATTAAATTTGCCTCTAGGCCTCCCATTTATAACCACAGAGTAAGTGACCAACGAGATGCATCCATGAATTTATGTTCTCCCACATCTACATCTCAATTACTCATTTTACATATATTTTGCTTGTTGTCCAACAACATCTTTGTCTCAACTACTCATTCCATGTATGTGTTGTTTGTATTTTTCTTAATAGAGCTTGCACATTCTTATAGTCATATGACAATATTTTATATCAAATTGAAATGTATTAATATTTTACATAAAAGTTAATATGGCTAAAGTGCCTTTGTATTTCATCTATCTTACTCTAAGCCTCTAATTCTATGAGTTATATCTTTTTGTTACCCATATCTTTATACGTATCTAAAATTCCGAATACCAGTCTTATCCACAACCTCATTGGTACTTAATCTATTGAAATCGTGTTCAGTGCAGTATGCTTCATTTCAACTTATCCCAAAACCGTTTCATTGATAAAACTATGTTTCATATATAATGTTTTATCTATGCTTATCTTAAAGGGTTTGAATCTCAAACTTCACATTTACGTAACAAAAGAAGATATCTGAAAGCTCAGCTGCTTTTTGAGAAAGATTGCTAAAACCTGCCCCCTTTAGAATTTTAATCAATATTGCATCTAAGAATACCCAACTCAACCTCTTAAGTTTTGTGGGACAACCATTTTGGCATGAGGAATTAATAAAACAATGATGTTTGTTTGGTGAAAATTATAGTGAAAATTAAAACTTTCTTTTCATCCTTATCACTTATCAGGGTGGCCTGCATTTCACCAATCAAATGTTCACTCCAGCCCTCTCCTATTTGATATTGACAAGGATGGTGTGAGAGAAATAGCTTTGGCTACCTATAATGGTGAAGTGCTCTTTTTCAGGTAATGGTATTACAATAAATGGATTGTAGTATAATTGGTTATGATGGTGAAATTGCACCCATCTAACTGGAAAAAAAAGGTGATAAAGTGTTCATTGTTCTGTTTTCTTACTTTTGAACTCCTTTAATTTAGAGTTGTCTTATTTTTTCCCATTTTAGGACCTCAGGCTACTTGATGACCGATAAAATAGTGATACCACGAAGAAGAGTTCGTAAAGATTGGTATGCAGGCTTACATGCAGACCTGGTTGACCGTACCCGTCCAGATGTCCATGATGACTTACTTATTCAAGAGGCTGCTAATATGAAATCAAAATCCAGTAAGTAATTGCAAATAAGGGATGTCTCCTTGAAAATAGCTTCATATTATTCATTATTCATATGACTTACTTCATAACGTTTCACCTCGTAAATCTCCACGTAAGGAAGTGAGCAAGCTAGCAGTGGCGGTGATGAAATTAATCCTTTTATTTCATCAAAGGTTCTAGTTGCATGCGTAGAAGTTTAGTGATGCTGTTTCATTAATTTACATTGTACAGTGACACTGCCCTACTTCTCTAGTAAAATTCACACGATGAATATGAAATTCTCCATCTCGTCATCATAGTGATTAAAGGCATGCATGGCTGAGTGAATCCTATGTTCTTATTCCTCTATAAGACAGACGTTCTAAACCTGGTGGAATTGTGTCCATTTTGGTTCTTGTTTTAATGCATTTGCATGGTTAAGTTTTGGTTGTCTAGTTATCAACAGCTACTTGCCTCAGTAGGCAGAATCCTAAGTTTGAATACTACCCCAAGTATTCCATTCTTTATGGAATTTTTGGTTTGTTTGGACAAGAGGCTCATATACATCCTCAGGAACTAGTTGGGTGCTCTAAGAGGCTCAAATACCAACGACAATTTTTTTGGATCTCTAGTATTGGAAAGGTTGATTAAAAAATAACTTTAAAGACTTTAATGTTATTCTAGGAGAGGCCTAACCTCATAACATAGTTTGATGGTAGTATGCATATACATAGACACTCACATGCACACACATACATAAAAAATGCCAGTCTAGTGCTTGAAGTTCCTGCCTAAAAGAGGCTCTGATGGAATCAAAAGGGAGTACTAGCAAGTAGCAACTAAAGAAACTTTGTGGTAGAATGAAGTTCAAAACTAAAATCTGACGAATACTAGGGATGAGGAAGAAGGGTGGGCTTTGGAGTGGCAAAACTAAAAAAATATGTATAAGCTTGTTGAACTGAGAGAAAGAAAAAAAAAACTTAACTGTATCGAGTGTATTAAAAGTGATAATAAAAAGTCGTAGTGAAAGATGATGAACTTAAAGAAAGGCAAAAAGCTTATTTTGAACGACTTTTAAATGGAAATTGTGTGTGAAATCCAAGTATAAATTAATATTATATCTTATTGTGACTAATAGATTTTTTTTTTCTTTTTTTTTTGGTGGGATTTTGATGTTAGAGGTAAAAATAATCACTTAAAGAAAAAAGAAAAAAAATTCAAAAGCACTAGAGCCAAATTGCATCCCTGTTGAGGTTTGGAAGGATTTAGGGGGTAATTGAGTTTTCTTGTTGAAAATTATTTAATAAAATTGTGTGAACAAAAAAAGCCTAATGAATGGATGAAAAAGTATTATATGAGTTTTATATAAAATAAATGGGATATTTAGAGTTATAGAAATTATAAAGGCATCAAAGTGAACAACAAAATTATAAAAGAGAGCGATTAAGAATCTCTTAAGAAATGAAACTATGATGTCAAAAAGGAAACTGTCAATTTGTTGCTTCTAATCGGGTTGCATGTTCTAGTTTGGCAAGTGGCTACTCAATTTCGGAGTTACTTAGGAATTGGGGCTCACATATGTAAGTTGGCCAGCTAAGGGTTTCTTGGAGTTTCTGTGGTACTCTCTTTTAGTGTTGTCAAGGCGGGAAGGCGGTGGTAGGCGTTATACCTTATCTAGGCTAGGCGGGGATTAGGCAGGGCCTAGGCGACATATAAAATATGTATTTAAGGGTCCCTAAAAAAATTATTTATTTATTCATTGGTCCCCTATATATATATAATTTAAATTTTAAAATAAAATACCTAATACAATTATAAATAATTAAATATATTTATATATATACAATTATTTATTTAATTTTAATACGTAAATCATAAATAAAATCATATAAGATTAATATATATTTATTTATACAATCATATAGTCATGTGACTCATATAAATACAATGAACCAAAATATAGTACATATTATGAGCAAGTAAAATTAAAAAAATAGAAAAAAAATTAAATAGAAAAATGGATCACTCTGCCACTGTCTAATGATAGTGGTGAGTGTTCGAGAATCCAAAAGTTCGAAAATAAAAATAAAAATTCATCCAATGAAGTGAATGAACTAAAAATACACGCAATTAAAAGAATTCATAGTTAGAATGTGCAAAAATAGAACAAATAGCACAAAAAAAATAAAAAATGAAAAAAAATACCAGTGAAAACAGTCGTCGGACTCTCTTGAGTTGTCGATTGGATGAAAAAGAAGAAGAAAGAAAGTGAAAAGAATTGGCCGGCGTTGGAATGTCATCAGAAGTGGTCGTCGGGGTTGCTGGAAGCTTTCGCCAAAGTCGTTAGGGTCGTCGGAGTTGAAGAACGGTTAGAGGGAAGCTCGATGTCATTGGGGGTTAGGGTTTGGATGGTTCGTTCCAGCGTTAAGGGTTTAGGGTCGATGGGTTTTTGTTTTAAAAAAAAATATTTTTTTTAAAGCCCTTGAATTTTTTTTTTGCAGAGAACCTCTCTAGCGCTTAGGCGGGAGGGGGTCAAAACGCCTAGGCCCCGCCTCGACAAAACTGCTCCCTTTGTTTCTTGTCCGTGTTACCTTTTGGCTAACAATCGTAGGAGAAACTAGTGAGTTCTTAGTTATGACAGAGTTATGAGTAAGTCTTAAGTTCACACCTTTTTGCATTCTGTTATTTGTGAATTGACCAAATATATCTAGGATAATATTCATGGTGTATTTTATTTACTGTCTATATTGATTTAATTGATGAACATGAAACTAAATTGAGAATAACTGCTTAACTTAGACATAAGTTCCAAAATCAAATGATTTAAGGATTAGTACGAGTAAGGTTGAATACATGTATTGTAAATTTGTAATTTTAGTTAATGTAGAAATAAAAGTGGAAATGCAGTGAAGATTAAAAGGCAAGATAACTAAGATTATAATTTTACACGTAATAGGCACAATTATTCATAAAGAGAGAGAGAAAGATAAGATATCAGTCAAAGAATCAAAGCAGGCTAAGCTAAGTAGAAGAGTGCTTTCCAAATACTTTATGATCGGCTTATCCCATTAAAGTTTAAAAACAACTTTTGTAATACCATGATTAGGCCAACTATGCTTTTTGGAACTAAATGTTTGCCAATAACAAAACAACATGTTAATAAATTGAATGTAACGAAAATAGAAATGCTAAGATGACTATTTAGTAAAGTATTAATAGAACAAAATAGAAATAAAAACGTTAGAGAAATGGTAGGAGTAGCTCCACCTAGCTAAAATTGAAAAGTAATCAATGAAGGTGGTTTTGAACATATATAATTAAGACCATTAGATGCATTGGTTAGGAAGTGTGACCTTTCAACTGTTAACAGTAATGTTAAAAGGTGATATTAAGGTTGTGGCTAGTTCATGGGTTCATGCGGCAAGTGTCATGCAAGGTCTATCTATTTCCGACTGGGTATTAGATGGGGGAGGTTGTTTGCATGATGGTTAGAAGGAGGGATACATGGTTTTTTCTATTTTAGTATTGTTTGTCCGATTGCTGTAGGTGCTCTTCTTGTGCCCTTCTGCAGCTGCTATTACTGTATTTTTCTACATTTTCATCAATAAATGACATTTGTTTCGCCTCAAAAAAAAAAAAAAACAGTAATGTTAAAGAGGCTGGGATAATTTAAAAACACATAACCACATGTGACATAGTAGAAGATTTAGCCCTTAATAGAACGGACTGGAATAAGTGGATTCACATTGTGTAGCGGACCCCATATAGTTGGAAAAGGCTTTGTTGAGTTGAGTTGACTTCCACACTGGAATAAGTGGATTCACATAGTGTAACGGACCCCATATAATTGAAAAAAGGCTTTGTTGAGTTGACTTCCACCACTTCACTGATTTATTATTTTTATTGATTCCTATTGGAGTGCATCATTTATTATTGCTTGTCAGTTAGTGGTGGCCAAATGTTTGAAAAAGTTGCTGGTTCTTCGTAGAAATTAATGAAAGTATACCTGGGTTGAACTCTTCAAGTTCATCACTCAATGAAAGAAACCTTGCCACCTCGGTAAATATTTCCAAGCTAGAGAATGCTGCTCAAAATGAAGTCAACATTAAGTTGCCAACTGGTATCGTCAACTCTTCTGGGGATTCTGGATTGTCAGGGAATGTCAGAAAAGAAAATGAAACAATGTCTGGAAGGCGGCTTCTTGAAGATATCAAATCAACACAAACAATGGGCGGTGGTTCTGGTTCTAATGTTGATATCAAGGAGGATACTCATGCTGCAACTGCGGAAAATGATGAAGGTCTGGAAGCTGATGCTGATTCATCTTTTGAGTTATTCCGTGATAATGAAGAGCTTGCTGATGAATATAATTATGATTACGATGATTATGTTGATGAATCCATGTGGGGTGATGAGGAGTGGAAAGAAGAGAACCATGAGAAAGTGGAAGATTATGTTAACATTGACTCGCACATCCTTTGCACTCCTGTAAGTTCATGTTTTCATGCATATGCTTGGGCTGAATTCTTTCTGACTTCTGGTAGAGTGAAGAGAAGATTTGGATTTTATATCTCCCACATCCCATTTGACTAGTAATTTTTGGTTTCTCTTAGGTCATAGCAGACATTGACAATGATGGCATCTCAGAAATGGTGGTTGCAGTTTCCTACTTCTTTGACCATGAGTGAGTTTTCATCCATGTGATTTTAGCAGTTTGTCTTTGCTAATTATATTTTTCCCCCCTTTTTTTCAAATGCCAACGTCATTAGTTGGGATATTGTTGATGTCAATGTTCAGAGTTATTTCTACTTCATTCTTAAATTGGATAATATTATTATACCCTTTCTGATGCAAGCCACTGTCTTTATTCTGATCAACCATTGACATGCTTACTAACATCTTATTGCCATGCTATGCTCTAAAGGGAGGTATTTGTTATGGTTCTTTGTTTACTAAATGGTGAAGTCTCAATGTTTTCAGTATTTCAAAATTACGGAGCTTATCTAAAAGTAAAATAATATTGTTGAAGATAAATCATTTTTTTTCCAATTGATCCTAATTAATCACTTGGTCTGTAAGTTGACAGGTACTATGACAACCCAGAACACTTATCGGAATTGGGCGGTATAGATATTGGGAAGTACGTTGCAGCTGATATTGTAGTTCTCAATCTTGACACAAAGCAAGTTAAGTGGACAGCTCAACTAGACCTGAGTACAGATACGGGAAATTTCCGTGCATATATATATTCATCTCCAACTGTAGCTGATTTGGATGGAGATGGGAAGTTGGACATTCTTATTGGAACTTCCTTTGGCTTGTTTTATGTCTTGGATCATCATGGTAATCTCCCAGACTGCACTAGCATTAGCATAAATTCTTTTAGGACCCAATTTTAACAAATAAATTGATTAAGTCAAAATTCTAGTAGGATGAACAATCGTGCCTATGTGAAGGAGACACTGCAATATTCCAAATAGACTGTATTGATTGAAAAAATTGCATTTGTCACAAATGCGTGCCTATCCATAGGATTGTTTGAATTTCTATAAAAAGGTTATTGTCAGAGTTAAATATTTTGAAAATATATCTAGATCAATTCCTTCTTGATCAAAAGAAAACCCAACCCATCCAACAAAAAAGTCTATGAGAGCAATGCAAGAAATGACAAAAGCATATTATTGACTGATTGACTAGGATATAAGGAAGCAGCTTTTTTGTAATAATGGTAATAATAAATTATAAATTTATAAAATGATGATCCATGGACATGCTGTTGAAACTTCAGGAGAAAACAGTCTAAATATGGTGCCTTGCTGACTGTTTGATTAATTTTTCTGGATTAGCGGTTTAGATAACCTGTAACCAATATATCCATCGATTTTCTGTCAACTAAATTGATTGTTGGTGATTAAATTGATCTGGATTTCTCAAATTGTGCATACATCTGTAATATGGTAGAAAATTTGTTAAATGTATCTAGTTTTTAGTTTTTGTGGTCTTTGAAATTTGGCCCTTTGAGTTGGACAGGCAACGTGAGAAACAAGTTTCCACTTGAGATGGCAGAAATTCAGGGATCTGTAGTTGCAGCAGATATAAATGACGATGGAAAAATTGAACTGGTGACCACTGATACCCATGGAAATGTCGCAGCATGGTCTACACAAGGTGACGAGATTTGGGAAGTACATCTTAAAAGTCTTGTTCCACAGGCAAGTGCATGGACAACATTAATTTTCACTTATTCTCAAGATGTATGATAAACATAGATTTGCTTTGCTACAACCATGGTTCAAAAATTCAACGAAATTCGGTGAAATTCTACGAATTTTTTCCTTTTTTTAACCAACGAAGTGCGAAGTAGATGTAAAATAAAAAATTCTAAAATTCACCGAAATAATTTGATAAAATGTGACAAAATTCAATAAACTTCAATAAAATTTCTATTTTTCAATTCAAAAATGCAAAAAATCGATGAAATTTGACGGAGAAGTAAAAAAATGTTATTTCATCAATAGAAAACAAAAAATATTTTCAACTTCATCAACCAACATAGCAATATAAATTTAAAAAACGATTTAAAGCTAACAAATTTTATGTAGTTTATGAGATATGTTTTACCAAAAAGAGAAGAAAAAAAATAAAAAAATAAAAAAATAAAGTTGAAATAAGATAAAAACTTAAAAATAAATTAAAAAAGTTCCCAAAGCCATCTTCTTTTAGTTAACTCTGATCAAACAAGATTAAAAAACAATACATTTAAATAATAAACTAATAAATTAAGCATGGTAGAATTCAAACTAGCAAAGTATATGGTTGAGAAGCAAGCCACCACAAAATTAAATATCAGAACAAAAAAAAGGAATTACGACCAAAAGCCATCATTTCAAATTCATCAACCCACTTAACAAGATTGATTTTGTTAGGTTACTTATTAGTTATTTTTATGTATTAAAAGTGTCTATTTATATTAGTTTTTAGCTTATACTACAATAAATCTAGATATTTAAGCATATATGCAAAAATTCTCTAAACTTCTCTAATTTAACGAATTTTTATAAAAATTCTGCACGTCGAATTAAACTTTTCCGAATTAATTTTAATTTTCAAGTAACCGAAATTAAGTCGAAATCGAATTTTCAATCCTTGGCTACAACATGAAATATTTTAACAATGCATTCTACAGTCAAATAGAGAATTCTCTTTAATTTGCAATCCATATTCTTCCTTAATACTGGATTGATCTCTTCATAAAGTCTTTTTTATCTTTACATAAAGTACATTGATCATCCTCATCAGCTTAGCTCTTATCTATCTATCTATCTATCTATATCTATATATGTATATCTATAACTACCAAATGTAGTATATATATACTACATTTGGTTGGTTATACAACTGAACTAAAAAATTTATCCTTCAATTTTAGAGGCATTTGATCATCATACGAACTCTAGGTGCACCCCTTCAACTCTCCTACTCTAATTGTATAAGCTACACCTTCCTAAGTTACTAGGATTTGTTAAATAAGCAGCTAGAGTCCTACAAAATTTAAGCAATTGAAACTCAAGACTCCTACAAAATTTAAATAATTAAAATTCAACAAAACAGTAACTAAAATCCTACTAAATTTGTTTAATATTTTATTATTATTGTTATTATTATTATTATTATTATTATTTTATTATTATTATTATTATTTTGTGAGAAGAAACAATATATGTATTGCATTAATATGATAATGAGCAAAACAACAGTGATAAAGCAAAAGCACCAGGAGTACTTTACAACGCCACCTCGACCTAAACAAATCATATACAATGCATGACTTCCCTAGCTTCCTCAAGTAGACTCCCTCAAATACAATAAACCATAAAAAAAAGCAATATGAAGGACAAGGAACCCAAGAGACTAAAATTGGTGCCCCTGATATAAACAACTAAACCAATTCAAACACCAATTAGAGATTGAAAAACCATTTGCCCAAGGGGAGGCAACAACCCAAGTGCTAGCCGCAAATTTTACTTCTTCTCATAAAACGAAAACGTCCTTCAAAGCATTGTACAAGATCCTTCAATTACGCTTGAGCTAGAGAGACCACAAAGTTGCGTATGATGCGATTAGGCCAACCTCTTTTTCCATACTAGATAGACCTAAAGTATGATTGAAAGATAGATCATCCTCCAATGACTCAGCATCTTGAATACAAAACAGGCAACAATTTAGAGAGTAGCAAATAGAAGGAGACCGCCTCTGCGACACATCTTAGGTATTAATCTTATTATGAGCCAAAAGCGAATCAAAACACCTTGACTTTGGAAGGAACCTGGACATTCCAGATTGAGTCAGAGAGAGGGAAAACTAGGGTGGATGGGCACTCGGTAAGAGTCTCAAAGTATGATTTGCAAGAAAACATTCCAAAAGAATTCGGAAGCCATTTGAACTTGTCAGAATCGCTAGAAAACCTAGTACTTTTGATCCTATGGATAAGGTGATCGATTTCACTTTGTTCCCTAATTGTAAGATCCCTAGGGAAATGAACGTTCCTTGACCTGGTATTTAAAGAATTGGATAGATCAAGAGACAACAAGTAAGTTATAGGACAGTTATGTAAGGTCAAAAAGTGAAATAGGCTTGGATAAGAGGTAGCATGATTTGAGTCCCCTAACCAAGTATCCTCCCATAAGTGGAAAGTTTGACCATTGCCAACCTTAGGCCGGAGGTGAATAAAGAAGTCTGAAACAAGAGATGAGATAAACTTTCACAGGCTTCTATATGTGGCCCTGCTCAATCTTCCCACACCCTTTCTAAATCGAATAAGGTTGTCTGCTAGCAACCACTTGTGCCCACAAGGATTGGCGTTCTTCGAAGAATCTCCAATTCCATTTGGTGTTCTTTGAAGAATCTCCAATTCCATTTGGCGCTCAATGCAATGTTCCTCTTAGTGATGTTACCGATTCCAAGCCCCCCTTTTTCTACCGGTTTTTGAACAATCTTCCAACTTATCATATTAGATTGGCCCCTGTCGTTGACTCCTCTCCAGAAAAAAGACTTGAACATCTCAATCCGACTAGCCACCCCGCAGGGTATCCTAAAAATGGATAAATAATATGACAGGAGTGCAAATAACACAGACCAAGTAAGTGGCAGTCAACCCTCTTTGGAGAGGAAAACCCGTTTCCATCCTTCAAACCTGTTGGATATTTTTGTAAGCACTGGCTCCAAAAAGCATGGTGAAACAGGATTCCCCCCAAGTGAAAGGCCTAAATATCTCATTGGCTAGGACCTAACTGAGTATCCCACTCTGTTAACCAATCGGGGGAGCACCTCATAATCAATGTTGATCTTGACCATTTGGCTTTTAGCCATATTGACTTTCAAGCCCGAGACCCATAGTGGTTGATTCTAAAGCATGTCATCTCTTTGCTGATCTCTAATGAAGTGTAGGTCCAGTGAGTGAGGTCTTTGTTTTCAAAAGATATCATGTTTCCTTCACTTTTTTCTGCTGTTGTTATTGTTATTATCTTCATGGCATTCTTACACCCGGCCTCCTATTGTTTAACTTTTTTCCCCTTTGTTAGACAGCAGTCCTCCATGAGTTCATAAATGGCTGCTGAAACGCATTTGTTCATTTATCAACTAGGAGAAGGCACACATTACATTACTTATCTCATTGTACTAATTACTGGGAATGCATTTGTGCATTTCTTCGACTTCTGAGAAATGTCATACTTGAAACTGACATTATCATCGAAATACTTTTGGCAGGGTCCAACAATTGGAGACGTCGATGGGGATGGTCATACGGATGTTGTGGTTCCAACTTTATCAGGAAATATTTATGTTCTTAGTGGCAAGGATGGATCAACTGTCCATCCTTATCCATTCCGCACACATGGGAGGGTGATGAATCAAATCCTTCTAGTTGATCTGAGTAAACGTGGGGATAAACAGAAAGGACTCACTCTTGTCACAACATCATTTGATGGTTATTTGTACCTTATCGACGGACCAACATCATGTGCTGATGTTGTTGATATTGGCGAGACTTCGTAAGATGCTGTTTTGATGCTATTAAGCTTCTCAGATTTTAATATTTATACTAATGTTTGGGCTTTTTTTGCTTCAGATACAGCATGGTCTTAGCAGACAATGTTGATGGTGGGGATGATCTTGATCTTATTGTCACAACCATGAATGGAAATGTCTTCTGCTTCTCAACTCCTGCACCACATGATCCCTTGAAGGTAATTTAAGTCTTAAGTGAAGGTAAACCGTATGCGAGCACTGGCAGTCTATAATATTTTCTATTATTCTCTTTTAGGCATGGAGATCACCTAATCAGGGAAGGAATAATTTTGCAAACCGCTACAACCGTGAAGGAATTCAAATTTCACATTCATCCAGAACCTTCCGTGACGAGGAAGGGAAGAGCTTCTGGTTAGAGATTGAGATTGTAGACAATTATAGATTCCCATCAGGAAATCAAGGGCCTTATAATGTCACTGTAAGCTCCAGCTGTTGAATCAATATTATGATAATTATTATTTCTTATATTGTTAGAGCTACTTGTTGCTTGAATGAGCAATTGAATGATTGTATTGACTCTTGAAATTGCAGACAACTTTACTGGTTCCAGGGAATTACCAAGGAGAAAGGCGTATAACCTATAACCATGCCTATGACCGCCCTGGAAAATACAGGATAGGGGTTCCAACTGTGCCAGTTCGAACCACAGGGACTGTTTTGGTAGAGATGGTTGACAAGAATGGACTCCATTTCTCTGACGAATTCTCCCTCACATTCCATATGTATTACTACAAGCTGTTGAAATGGCTTTTGGTTCTCCCAATGCTTGGTATGTTTGGTGTTCTTGTTATCCTCCGCCCACAAGAACAGGTGCCACTGCCATCCTTCTCACGGAATACTGACCTTTGATAAATTTTCCCATCTAGCTTGCATGTTGGCGTTAGATGTGGTACAGCAACATGCTAGAAATTATGACAGGTTCTGAAATTCAGATTAACTTCAATTTTACCTGTGCTTTTATCTGTAGCTGGGAAAATTCTCAAAAGTAGACGATGCAGTTCTTTCTAAAGTCTCATATCCTCTCTGGAGATATTCTCCAGAGTCTTTTGATAGGATTGTGATATAGGTTTGGGAAGGGCGGGGGATTTCTGGTTGGACAACTTGAGGTTATTTTTACAGGGGTATATACATACGAGGGTGTTCGTTGAAGCCACCATGTATAAGATACCCATTAATTAATTTTTCATGAAATGAGCGTTAAGGCTGTTCACAAATACAAGGGAGAGACAGAATCCATCGTAAATAGATGGAGGTTGTTTTCACAATTTGAGATGCATATTATGTCATATGGAAGAACGGTACACATTGTGACAGCCTGTGTCGCTCTTCTACTTCTTTTTGGTTGTTGTTGTTGTGCATTTGGAAGATTAATTAGAAAGAGTAGGGAAACATCATTAAAATTACTTGTGATGTGCTTTTTGGTATATATAAGATGCATAACTTGTGATGTGCAAGAAACATCTTTCGCCGATACAAATCTCAAGAAAATGGGTAGTTTTGAAACTTATATAAAAATGCATCTCAATTTGTAATTAAAACTTAGGAAAATGTTAATTTAAGTACAAAAGTTGCAACTTCATTTTCGCAACTAGTGGAGATATTTTGAAAAGCTTACATCAACGGATAAGATAACACAGGGAGTAAAAAACACTTATAAATGCTTTAGAAAAGTGGCCTTGTTTCTTCATAAGAAAACGAAAGTATGGCGATGGAAACTTGAGCGAAAAGCCCAAGCTTCCCATAAATCCCATCTATATTTGGTTCACACGTGGCATGCACAAATATGAGGTTATAACTGAAAAAAAACCTTAGGCTTCATTTTGATGATTTTTTTTTTCTTTAATTGATTTTTAGTTTTGAAGAATTCGAGATGCAAAATAGTGAAAATTTATTTAGAACACTCTTAAAAAATGTAAAAGAAATAAATAAATAAAATAAGATAAGTCTAAATGTACCCATAAAAAAAACAATTAATGTACCATCTTCTTTTATAAATTTTCAACAATGATACACAACTAATAGGTACTAAGAGTGTTTTTAAGTATATTTAAAATTACCCAAAAAAAAAAGCTCATGACCTCACCACCTGAATGCTTTCTAATTCTCTACATATACATTGAGAAACAAATAATAAAAAGGGAAAGAAAAAAAAAAATAGAAAAGAAATGTACGCCATTTATTATTTATTAATACAAGTGGATAAGTAATGTAATGTGTGCATTCCCCTTGTTGATAAGTGAGCAAACGCGTTTCAGCCGTAGTCGTTTATAAACTCATGGAGGACTGAATACATATAAAGAATATGGGGCTTTAGATGGATCAACTGGATAATAATAAAAACAAAAACAACAGTAGAATAAAAGAAGGAAAGATGATTTAAAACAAAGACATCATTCAATGGACACTACACTTCATTAGAGATCAGCAAAGAGATGATGTGTTTTAGAATCAATCACTGTGAGTCTCAAGGCTGCCACTGCTGCAGCTCCGGACATCAAGCTGAATACAGACACATTTAATCAGTGCCAAAGACTCTGCAATGTTGTAAGCTTGGGCTCTTTTGCCACCAGGTACATAGGATTTGCGAGGATGAAAGGGAAAACAAATAAAGAATATGGGGGCTTTAGATGGATCACCAGGATAACAACAACAACAACTAAAGTAGAAAAAGGGAAGGAAAGATGCTATATTTTCAAAACATAGACCTCGTTCAATGGACACTGCACTTCATTAGAGATCAGCAAAGAGATGATATGTTTTAGAATCAACCACTATGAGTCTCAGGGCTGCCACTGCTGCAGCTCCAGACATCAAGCTGAATACAGACACATTTAGCCAGTGCCAAAGATTCTGCAATGTTGTAAGCTTGTTCTTTTTTGCCACCAGATACATATGATTTGCGAGGATGAACGTGAGAGGGAAAGTGCTGAAGGCCCCTGTAAGGCTCATAAAATCACCAAGGAATGGCAGTAGAGCTGCTACTAGCGTATTGATAGTTAGGTAACCACCTCTGACAAGAACTCTGAATGACAAGTTATGAAAAGAGAAAGCTTTTCCTTCAGATCTTCCATACTGGGTGTCCAAATATTCATACATTGGACTTGCAAATATCTGTGAGACAGACGAAGCTCCAAAACTTAATACACTTCTTCATAGATAATGTAGAAGATGATTTATCTCATCAACACATAAATAAATTCAATTCCAAATTCTTAAAGAGGAAAAATGTGGATTTGTGGCCTTCTCAGCACTAAACGATCTAAAGATGACTGTAAGCAGTGGTTCCAAGAGAAGGCATGCTGGTGGAAGGTCCAAACTGATGCATATGTACCTAAGGTTGGGAGTTGAGTAATAAAATCAGACACTCAATTAGTCTACTACCTTCCAACTTAACCTTCGAATAGAAGGTTAGGACACAAATCATTGTTCAAGCTAGAAGATCTCAGAAACTAATTGTTGACCCAATCAGATCACCATAGCCACCCAAGGAACCATATCTAACCATAAAAAACTTGGTCCTGAAAGTACCAAGGCGGGAACCATGAAATGGTGGATTTGACCCAGCAAAGGCCACCGGGCAATAACTATATGTTGATGTTCCGAAATAGTACCCATCAGTTGCTGAGAAATAACACAAGGAGGGATGAGTATTATTACATGCAAAGCGATGACTGTCTGCAGAAAAGCTGCAACATTGGCCATTGCCTTCACCCACACTGGACCAGTGACGCTGTTCAGGAGATATGATGAAGTTGTGGACCCAAAAGCCCAGTACCCCACAAAAGTAACAGCATACAGTGGTAGAACACCAACTGTGAACTGAAAGTACAGTGCTTTCTTCATGTTTTGAACAACAGGCTGTTTCACAGTTGCCTGACACAAGAATGAAAATCATCAATCATGAGGTTTCATAGCAAATCATAGAAGATCTTAAACTGCTTTTTGATCCATTTCCAATTAAAAATTAAAAGTGGAGCATATGATGCATAATGGCATCAAGGAAATTGAGAAGGTACCACAGAAATTCTTGTAATTCAATGTCGAAAGTATTCTAATAAAAAAAAATGATGATACAGAGATCCTGACCACAGCAACATTGATGGTCAGGATACTTGATTTTACAAGCTTCTTTCAACTGAGCTACCAACATTGCATCACTTGATTAATCACTTTAGTTATAATAATTAAAAAGATTATAGTAGAAAAATATATGACAATCAGATTCAACAATGAAAGAGGGTATATTAGATGTGGTTTAATGCACTAAAAATCAAGTTTTGACTATGGACTTAATAAGATAGTTTAGGAACATTCTGATTTCTGAATGTTGTTGTCATAACATTAGCAAATCTGGTGTCTGCATAAGCTCTTTTGTCTTTCGCCTTCTCTTTGCCCCCCTTTTTCCAATTCCTCCTTTTTCACTAGCATATGGATAGACCATTACTAGAAAAATAGTTGTGCTTCACGGAGAAACTTTACTAGCTAAAATCTAATTAGAGCTACTGAAACTTCCCATATATCAGAGCATGAAAAGTGCCTCACAAGATATGGTCATAACGTACGTTCCCATGTTATCTATCAGAATGTAGAAATTGATCATGATAAAAGTATGCAAAAATATAAACACCTGTGCCTACAAACACACTATATGTGCTTTACAAAAACAATTTGTGCACATGATATTCCCAACCCAAATAATATGTCGTCTTTGGTTGATGTGACTACAAATGTAAAGAGATCTATCAATTTGATAATCATAGATATGATTTGCTTGGCCTACCTGTATCTCAGGTAGCATTCCGGTGTTGAATGCAAAAACAAGATTTGCAGATGCTCCAATAGTAGTGAAGATCTTGCTGCTACTTGATCCAGGAATGCTATAATCCCTAGGTGGAGAATCCATGCCTAAGATAATAAAAACATTATGTAAGCTTCATGGTTCTACATAGTATAATTTCCAGAGACAACAATAAAATATTTGCAGGTATGATCCACATCATCATATCAAAGGCAATAATTTATTTCACATATATCACACCATTACGCGTTTGCTTTCAGATAGCCATCAACACACCAGTCTATTCATATAAGCTATACATTTACCATAACTTATTATTAGTAACCCTTGGAAGTTGGAACCACATTGTTGCACTATTTCATTTCAGCGGGATCTTTTTTTTTTTTTTGTGACCCTTCCCTAGCACTCCTGGAACAATACATTTGTTCCAGGAAATGCCAACATTTCACCCTGCTCTCATGTGATTTTACAATTACTTTACATCAATGTCATCTACTGGTAAATGACAGGGTAACTTTATGACAAGGTAGCTGTTACAGTTAATAGGATCCAAAACAAGATAATTTTGGAAAAAGACTAAAAAAGAAACACTAGATATATCAAACAGAGCAGTAAGATTCTTTCCCTTTAAGATTGATTGCTATAATCAAACTCACAGCATACATTTTTCAGAAGTAATATAGGGAAAAAGATGCCAGGGAAAGAAATTAACTTTGCATGGGCAAGTTAGATTCCTCAACTATAACGTAATTAGAGGAAGGAAAGTTTTCTTTTTGTAAGAGGGTTAGGGATTTTTATTTCTATCACCTCTGGTGATTACAGTTTGATGTATTTTACTTTCATGATTTAATATAATTACAACTTACTTCTGCTCAAAAAAAAATAAAAAATAAAAACTATAACGTAATTATGAAGAGAAAAAATTGGGCTCACGGGAAGGAAACCACTGAATTGTTCATTCAGATCTCACCAAATACAAACCAACACCAGCAAGGGCTTAACTGCCAGGAAAAAAAAAGCCAGTCCAAGCCCTCAACTATATAATCATATGAAGATACAAAAGCCAAATATGCTTTCCTTCTCACTACAAAAGCTAAATATGTCCTTTTGCAAAAGTAACAGCTCATATAACTATTAACAAGAATTTGTGTGAAAGTATTCCTTCTTAGTTGAAACAAAATCATAAAAAATAAAAAACAATAACTCCATTTGTGAAGAAGAACCCTGAAACAACAGGAATAGTTTTAACAACTACATACCATCTCGAAATGACAACATGAATACTGTAATGATATATATAAGACTAAAAGCGGTTGAAAATCCCAACCAAATCCTCAGAGCTGATAAATGGGGTATCATAAATGCAAACACAGCACAAACAAATCCTGCCATTGCGATAAAGTATGGGAGCTTCAAGACATGATCATCCCTGAAGAGAACATATACAGCCTGCATAGCAAGAAAATGCATTAAAAGATCTTGAAAAACTTTTAGGCACAAGTTTGAATAATTATATCCATTGTAAACAGCAACTAGTGAGAGGAACCAGTGTTCAGTTACTTCGAGCATGCTTAAGCCCATTCATTTTTGCACAAGCAATGGTTAGATTAACTGCTCAAGTGTGTGTTTTTTGGCAAATGAAGTGGCATTGGTTGACGAAACTCAAGAGGAGCATGAGTGAAACTCGAGAGAAGATGATCATAATAATGTGCCAATATTTGATGAATGTGTTGATGGTAGCAAGGAAGAGGTGATTTATGGTGACTAGGGGGAACTTTTAGTTGTTCGAAAGCTATGTTTGGCTCCAAAAGTTGAAGAGGGTAATGCATGGTCACGTACCAGTATTTTCCAATTTTCATTCCACATGGGCTATTGAAGGCAAGATATGCAAGCTAATTATTGACTCAGGGAGTTGTGAAAATGTTGTATCAAAGGAGGTTATTAAGAAATTACAACAAATTACTGAGAAACACCCACAACCCTACAAACTTTCATGGTTGAAGAAAGCCTGACCTTTAGAGCCTGACCTGCCAAAATGATATATCCAGTGTTGATCATAAATAGATTTATGTACTGCAATGCCCATGTAAGAGAATATGCTTTCCTGCCTGCAAATGGAGATGCAACAAATCAGAATAGATGAGAGATTAGTGTAAAGAACAACCTAATCAGTGCTATGAACTCCAATTTACCATAGAGATGGCCAGCAAGATCTCTGTATCTGATGTGTCTTTTTCCCCCAAATTCATGAAGTTTGGCAAGAAGAATATTGGCATGAAGTGAGATTGCAGTTGCTAAAAGAAGGCCGATGGTACCTCCTATCCAACCCAACGGAACCATGACCGCTCCAGAATATCCCAGTACATAAGCGCTATTTATACCAGTAGTCAGAACAAAACCTACTTGAAGCCATGAGTCTGGAGAACAAAAGAAAAAGAAAACGGTTGAGTTCTTAAAGAAGAATACAAATATAACATTAAGCTGCACCGTATTTGATTGTAACCAACCAATAACTTGATTTGCGGTTTTTTTTTTTTTCTGGCGCAAATGCGAAAATTGGAGATATGATTTTAACTGTTGTAGATAGCATAAATTAAAAAGAAACTAACTGCATCAACCTAGTAGAAGCGAAACGAACTAGGAAAAATCGAAACGATGGACCAAATTCGGTTGAATGGAAACAAATGAAGATTCGGGAAAGAACAAAAGGAAGAAAATCACCTCGGCTGATCTGGTGAGCAGTATCAGGAACATCAACAGCTAACCGCTCTTCAACATTAATTTTGATGGGATGAGATTCGGAGTCGGGTACGTCCATTGAGGTAGATTGCTCTGCCTCTGGCTCTAGCTCTCGTTCTCCCAACAAGAGCGATGATGCCTCCTCCTCCTCCTCCTCCTGCTGCTGCTGCAAATAAAATGGAGCCGCCAGCGTTAAGCTTTTAAGCTAAATCTTGACACGCTGTCTTCTCTATGTTTTTAGAGGAGCCGCCAGAATTAGTAATGACTAATTAAAGCCAAAGCAGAGGTGCTCGCTCGATCGCTCCAGTGCGATTGTGCGTCAGACAGGCATTTATTTGGTGTACGTGTATCGACTAACGAGATGGTGCCAGAAACGCTGTGGGAGCACCAGGTACCAACAATTGATTCATCAGTTGCTTCCCAAACTTTTTTTTTTTATACCTCCCAAAGCATCCAATCACAGCTTTTGCGATTGGGTATTTAGGGCACAGTGCACAATGCGCAAGTGGCGTGAACTTCCGTATCATGAACTACGACTCCTTCGTCCGTCTGCTATAGCCTGTACCTCTTTGCACAAATTCAAATATTGGCAGAAATATTTTAATATTTTATAAATATCCTCAACTTATAATTTAAATATTTGAATAGAAGTGATTCTGTCATTATTTTTGTCCATATTTCGAAACTAACTCTATAAACACTATAATTATATTTTTAAATTTTAAAAAATTAATTACACTATTAAAATAGTAATTCAATAAATTTGTATTTTTCTTCAAGTATTTTATTTATACCGTGACCCTTCTACAATATTTTTTCTAATGAGAGAGAGAGAGAGGTTAGCATCTTCATGATTGTTTATGAGTGGAGAGTATAATTTTGAAACTCAATGAGATTAGGGGTAGAGATGAAACGAGATTGGAAAAATAAAATAAAAAAAGAAGACCGTATACGCCAATTAATTGAAACTAAATTAACAAAAAAGTACATATGCTTTAAAAAAAAAACAAAAACAAAAAAGTACATATGGAGAAGACGAAGATGACGAGCATGGGGTGGGATGTGGGGTGGGATGGGAATGCGAGCGACTCGAAGCAATCAAACCATATTTTATCTGGGATTCTAGATGCGTAGAGCGAGGAGGGTGAGGCCACCGAAATTGATCGGCCGTAGCAACTGCGAACTCTACAAAGGTGGTGGTGGTGGCGGTGGCGGTGGCAAATCCGATCAACTCCAGTTGCAGTTGGAGGCCTGCAAGACTGTGGAGCAGCTGAATCCTTTACTGGCTCGATTCCTGGTGACGGGATGCATCCACTGTTCCCTTTCCCTTTGCAAGTTCGTCGAATTCCTCGTTTTCTCTCAAAACACCGAATTCCTTGTCTACGCTCACCTCCTCGTGGAGCTTCGCCATCTTTCCAGATTATTATTAGGAGAAGAAGACCGCGCATTCTCTACCACCACCACTTTTCTTCATAACACCCTTATCAGAGGCTACTCTCGAACTCAATCGCCTCCACAACGTCAACAGGGACTCCGCGTCTATTCTCATTTGCTCCGCACTTCTTCTAAGCCTGACAACTTCACTTTCCCTTTTCTGCTCAAGGCGCAGGATTCTCATTACGTAAGAGAAGGAAAACAGGTCCACGCTCAGATTGTCAACCACGGCTTCCAATCCAATGTCTTTGTGGTCAATACTCTCCTGAACATGTACTCTGCTGTCTTTCGAGACCTGAAATCCGCCCAAATTCTCTTCGATTCATCGCGCAGTCTAGACATCGTCTCTTGGAACACTCTCATCGATGGCTATGCAAAATCCGGTGCCTTACATCTGGCCCGCTGCCTTTTCGATCAGATCCCTGAACCCAACGACGTCTCTTGGACTTGCATCATTTCTGGCTACGCCAAGCATGGGGAACTGGATGTTGCCCAGTCTTTGTTCGATAGAATGCCTATTTGTAGAAACACGGCAACATGGAATGCTTTGATTTCAGGGTTCACAAGATGCGGTTTTCTTTCGCTGGCTCGGAGGCTGTTCGATCAGATGCCTTGTAGGAATTCAATCTCTTGGAATTCCATGATTTCTGCTTACGCTCAGAGAGGTGAACTGGAGCTTGCACGTTCTTTGTTCGACGACATGCCGAACAGAGACGTTTTCTCTTGGAGTTGCATGATCTCTGGCTACGCCCAAAACAATCGAGCTGCAGACGCTCTCCAGCTGTTTGAAGAAATGCTGACCCACGATAGTAAAATCAGACCTAATGAGGTTACCTTGATGAATGCGCTTGCAGCTTGTGGTCAGCTGGCTGCATTGGATCAAGGGTGTTGGATCCATGCTTATATACGAAGGAACGAGATGAGGATCAGCGATAATCTTGGCGCTGCCTTGATTAATATATATGCCAAATGTGGTTGCATAGACGCCGCAGTTGAAGTCTTCCACAAGTTGGATCACAAAAATGTGTCTAGTTGGAATGCTTTGATTACGGGTTTGGCCGTAAATGGGGTTGCTGATGGTGCTCTAGAAGCCTTTGAAGAAATGCTGGAATCGAAAACCAGGCCCAACAACATTACTTTTTTGGGGGTGCTGATGGCTTGTTGCCACAGGGGATTGGTGGAGGATGGTCGTCGACACTTGGAGAGCATGCAGATGACTTACGGAGTTGAGCCTGAAATGAAGCATTACGGGTGCATGATTGATCTGCTGGGGAGAGCTGGTCTATTGGAAGAAGCCGAGAGGGTCATTAGAAGTATGCCAATGGAACCAGATGTAACGGTGTTGGGAGCTCTGCTTGGTGCCTGTAGAATTCATGGGGATGTTCAAGTTGCAGATAGACTGTGCAAGGACTTCCTTCGACTCAAGTCCCACGAAGCTGGTTGCCATGTTCTGCTCTCAAATATCTATGCTGCCGCAGGTAGATGGGCGGATGCTTACGACATGAGGACTATTTTGAAGGGTAATCAAATTACAAAAGAGGCTGGTTTTAGCACTGTTGATTTACTCCATACTTAAGTGAGTAAATCCCGATTGGCAAATGAGATAAAATAAAATTATTTTTAATTTTATTTTTATGTTTGCTGTCACTAAGGAATAAGATTATTTTTAATTTTATTCATGTTATTTTATCGTGAGCCCTCAAAGACATAATTTTAATCTCGACTTTTCTTCTTCTTTTACTTTAATTTTAAATTTATTCTATTTTATTTTATTTTATTTAATTTTATAAAAATAATTTTATCCTAAGAAGCATGAAGCAGGTTGAAGAAGACACTCTTTATGGACTATGGCGTACAAACGAAATGTATACTTGATATTTGTGACTAATATTTTGTTAAATTGTTAACCATGTGTGCATTTGAGTTTAATACATTGCCTGGTTCTTTCTTCTTTTTTTTCTTTCTAATTTGTTAACATAAGTTTATTTAGTTTAAGGTTGACAATTGTTAATTAATTTATTAAAAACTAAGAGATATTTTATTAATATTTTAATTTATGTAGAAATGATTTTTAACATCATTTTCACTGTGTATTTGTAAATACAATAAACTTTATCTTATAATTACTTAGTTTATAAGTTTTAACTGTTTATGTTTACTTTAACTGTGCATTGTATGTGATTTATTATAAGTTAATTAAAAAAAATAAAATTTGTATAATATATATAAATATATTTGTCTTTTGATGTGATTTAAACAGGTCAAAATCTTATCATAAACAAGGATATGGGGTTGGTAAAAATAAAAAATTAAAAGTTATAATAGTAGAATAAAAAAAATTAGACTTCAGTAACCCAAAACATATCTTATTAATAATAATAAAAAAAATTCTTAAAAACATCAAGTAAACCTATAAGAGCCATTTAAACAGAAGAAAGCCCTTATTTTGTTGAAACCCTTCCGTTTCCCTCACCATTTAACATTCACAGTAACGTTAGAACTGCTGACGGCCTCCTCTTCTCGTTCTCTCGCGTAGACATCGACGAGGAAGCTCCGTTTTTCTCCTTCTGACGAAGGCAAGCGAGCAGCAGCCAACACCTAGTAGGTATAAGATCCCATTTTTTTTTCTTTCTTTCAAACATTTTTTTTTCTTTCTTCGTCCCCTTATTTGTTCTTCACTGCTGGCATCACTCTCTTATTCTTCTTCTTTCTTAATCGCATCACCTCTCTGTTTCAAAATGCACAGAAACCCTCAATTTCCCAGCAACTGTGCGAGCAAGCAGCAACACAGATCCGTTATTCTTTCTTCTTTCTTTCGGTCGTTCTTTCTTTCTTCATTCATTCTTTTTCTTAATTTTTTTTTTATAATTTTTTCTTTGAGTTCTTCATTTAAAGGAACAACATTCTGAATATTTTATCTCTATTTTCCGAGGATCTATCTTTCAATTGCTAATCTATCGTATACCCTTTAAAGCAATTCAAGGAAGGGATTAAATTTTCATTTGGGCAACAATTTGGTTTGAATTTTGCATGGAAAAAGAACATTGGAGAGAATACAATTTACAGAAGTTGTTTGATGGATTTGTCCCAAGGATGCACCACTTATTGAAGCTTTTCCCCCTACATTTTCAATAGTTGTGAAATATTAAGTCATCTTTTATCATAAGACCTTACTTTGTTGCACTATAAAATTACTTGGTCTCTGTTATTAGGTAAATGCCATGCTTAAAGTTAATAAGTATGTGCTCTAGAAACGAACAAAATGGACAAATTGGGGCGGCCTGATTTTTAAAACATGTGGGTATGGATGAAAAGTCACTATCTGCTTCTCTATCCAAGCCACATACAGGCATGGTATATATAGGACTTTCTCAACCCATATATGATAGATCTTCTCGTCAACTCAACTCAACTAAACTTTTTTTTCTAACTACATGCGTCAGTTCATGAATCTATTTCTTCTACTTCATTTTGTCAATGGTTAAGTCAATATTTAAATTGCTACTAATTATATCATTCTTATTTTATCTTTGTTTATGTTTTTTTAGGCTTTCTCCTTATTTATTATTATGGTTGATGTGAATATGCATCTAAAGGTCTTTGTTGTATCAAACCACTTTAATTGATTTTCTCTTATTTTATCATCAATTGATACTTTTTAATTTTATCTTTTAATGTATTATCAACTAATCATCTCAAGATTCAGATTTTTATTACGCTTAGTTTGTTCACGTGTTGTTTCGTTATTGTCCAACATTCTTTTCTATAGAGCATGACTGTCTGAATAATGTTTTCCTTTTTTTTTTTTAAATGTTTTTTTTTTAATTTTAATAGGATGCATCATTCATATAATACTCTAGAAGCACTTCTCCATTTATATATTAGACATGTTAGATTAAAGTTCACAAATAAGTGATTAACTAATTAATATAAATAACTTACAAAAGAGAGAATTTTTTTTTTTTTTTTAGAAGATACAATGTTAGTTGTTAGTTATATAAATTAGTTTTTAGAAATAATTAACACAATAAAGAATATATTGAACATTAAACATAAAAAAGTAATCATTATATTGAGTGTTTGATTTATAATTTTCTAAACCTATATGGACAAAACTAAATATGAGGGTACGGTCAAACTCTCCTCCTTCCTTGATCTCGAAAATTAAAACCTAAATCCTCCAATTCAATCTATAGTGGATTAGTCGGGACGAAGGTTTGGATACCACTAAGTTGTCAAAAAAAATCTATTTTAGCTTAGGCTCTTTTGTACTTAGTTTTGCGTTTTTCTTTTTTCTTTGTCTTTAAGGGTTGCTTGTTCTCTTTGTTCTGCTGTACTTTCTGACGTAAATTCGTCGCGGAATCAAGAATGAAAATACTCAAAAATAAACCAAAATAAATTCTATGAAATAGAATTCTCAAAAGGAAAAAAATAATAATTGATCTTCATCTTTAAATTTCGTAATTGGAGCTCCTTATATAGAAAACTCCCCTAAAACAACTTCTTAACTACCTAAAACACCTAAAAATAAGTTTCGTAACCTATCTATAACATAAAAGCAACTTCCTAATCCTATTAGTACTCTATTTAGACACTTCTCACTTTTTAATACACTTAAATTATAGAAACGAATTTTAAAAACTATCTAGAACTACCACTAAAAATTAAATATACCAAAATAAAAACTTCTTTAAAAAAGAACTAAAATAAAAAACAATAAAAACATTCTAAAATACGTTATACATCACTTTCTCTTTTCCGATTGAATGCTATAGTTTCTTTCTGATAAAAAAATCTCAATCTAGGGCTTATTTCGCGCAATTTCTTTCTTTTTTTCTTTATTATTATTTGTTTCACTTTTTAGGTCCAATGGCATCCAATGGTGCACCGTCTGCGCTCGATAAAGAACAGGTAATCCCTATTTTTTGATGAGGGAGTTTGAGGGTGTAATCTTTTGATACTACTGATATTTAGACGCTCACTCCTATTTATTTCACATCATGTTGTCCTACAATCCTATGCAGCCAGTTGTTGGAGGCTATAAACTAGTATTCACGGTTTTGTTTTGATGAATGTACAGATATTAGGAATGATGGAGAAAGAAATGGAGTATAGGGTAGATATGTTCAACAAGTAGGTGATCTTCAATTATTCTTTCTACATTATGTTTACTAACTTTTTAGTTAAAAATTTAATTCATCCTGAACTCCCTACTGAAGATGAGGGATTTGGTTGTGCATGCCCTTTCGTTTGTTAATAAATAGATCTGCTCTCACTTTCAATGTTGCGCAAATTTTGTACTCATATGAAGTCTCTCTCTTTCTCTCTCTATATATATGTGTGTGTGTGTGTGTGTGTGTGTGTGTGTTTGTATGTATATATATAAAGTTGGGCTCACACAAAAAAAAGGAAAAAAATATAAAAATATTTCTGTGCGCGTGAGTCAGCACGTTGGGTACCCGACGCTACTCCGAAATCTTACCTTGGATCCTAAATCCACTCTTCGGATGCGTTTTGAAACCCTTTTGGGCGGCTACTCAATGCTCTCTCGCTCTCTCTTGGTGACTCTAGGGTTTTGGAAAGGTTAAAATGGCCCGAAAATACCCAAAATCATCTTTTATATCTAGAAAAACCAAAAGAAATCATGAAAAAAATAAAAAAAATGTATTTGTGCGCCGATGACGTCATCAGCGCATTGGGTAGCCAACGCTACTCCATTTTTGTGGAAGGGGCGGATCTCCATCCCTTCAACTCTTTTTTTTCTTTTTTTTGTGTGGGCCCCACTCTCTTATATATTTTCTTTTCTTTTCTTTTCTTTGGCCCACATTATTATTATTGGGCCCCACTTCCTTATTATACATATATATTTTCTTTTCTTTTATCTTTCCTTGGGCCCACAACCTTTAAACTTTTATTTATCATTGTTATTTTTTTAATATCTGGGTTGCTACAAGGCCATCTGACTTAGGAGACTATTGGTGAAAAATAAATCATTGGGAGTTCTGATAAAAGAGTTTAGGACAACATTTTTTTTTATTGGTCAAAGTAGAGGTGAAGATAAAAAGTTTTGGTGATTCCAGCTGTAGAGACATGTAGATGTGTAAGGTTGCTTACACTATTCCTACCCCAGATTTCGCAATGGCGGGAGCCCTGTTCACTGGGTCATCCTTTGTTCATTGTGTTAGATTAGTTAGGGTTGACCTTGTAATTTTTTATTGTAACAATCGTCAAATTTTGTGTTTAGGATCTATTAGTCTTGTTGCTTTGACATTGGACCATTGTGCATCAAATGTAGAATTCTGATAAATATATTTCAGCAAGGTAGATTGCATCTTGGTTATTAACAATCAGAAATGACCCGCTGTCATTGCTAGACTCCGTGATGTCTTTGTAGTTCCTGAGATTGATATGCTTTTTTACTCTGTCCAGGTTAACTCAGACATGTTTTAATAAATGTATCGAGAAAAGGTATGTTCATTTCTATTCTCTAATTTTCATCTGTACAAACTATAAATGAACCACCAATAGAAGAATAGGTGTGGATCATGGAGACAATCTTTGAATTTCTCACAATATTTTCCTCTATTTATGCAAATTTCTTTGTATTATAAAACAAAGTGATCTTGAGATTGGCATATTGTGATTTTATGCATGTGAAGTACTTTGGTATATATATTCTTCAAATAACCCATTAAATGTTCAGGTTCAAGGAATCTGAGCTAAATATGGGTGAAAACAGTTGTATTGATCGCTGTGTTTCAAAGTATTGGCAGGTATGTTGTTGAATATCTAGACTTCTTTGTGCTATATATTGGTTTATACATCTTTATCATGCATTTCTATAAAAAGCTTGTCTTATGTCTACACTCTAGAATTATTGCATTTTCCAAGGAGAATTTTCCCATCCTATTTATTTTATTTTTTTTGAGAAGAAACTTTTAAATAAAAAGGCAAAAGCAGTACAAACAGGTTGAGCAACAAAACAAAAACAAAAACTGGAGACAAAACACCAAAGTATTGGTTGGGATTCTTTTGAATAGGGGCATTTAAATCACCCAGTATTGTCAAGGCCACGCCTTGGCAGCGACTAGTTCATCACTCAGGCCATTTGTAATTGTAACTAAATCTCCTAGGTCATGCTTAAGGCAGGTAGTGGGTATTTTTGAATTATTTTATAGGTTTAAGGGCTCAATGTAAATATAGGAAGCATAACTTTTAATTGTAATTTTTTCTTCATATTGCTACATATATGATTTTATAGCTTGAACATTGACTTAACTTTTAATTGTAATTCTTTTTTCATATTGCTGCATATATGATTTTATAGCTTGAACTTTGGCTTAACTTTTAATTGTCGTCTTATACTTATATTTCCATAATGAAAGCTATCTTTTTCTTCTTCCTATTTATAAGTTTGATTTTCTATTTTATTTTTGTTATATCACTGCATATATTTTTCTCTTTTGTTAGATTTTTTGATATGTTTTTTTTTAAATAAAATTTTTTAGACACAATTGTAGAGTACGAAATATAGGTAATCTTTTTTTACACAAGATTTGACTCTCTTATTATGGAATATGTATGTAATTGTATATATAAGGTTTGTATATATAAAAATAAAAGTAATTAATTATTTATTTAGGGGGTTGTAAATGAACATTATTTATATGGCCTAGGCGATGCCTAGGCACCAGCTTGCCTACATAAAGAAAATCACATAAGCATCACCTTAACACCTTGACAACACTAATTAGAAACCAGATCGGTGGGAAAGTTTTGAGAAAAATAGATTGCATATTGTATAAAAATAGATTTAGATAAAGTGGGAATAATTGTGGATAAGAACTTCAAAACTGATGTTCTCATTGTTACTAGGAAAGAGGATTGAATTATACTAAATCAAATAATTAAATTAGAACATAATACGATAAACATTGTTGCATATGCATTTTCTAGTGCAATGTTGGAATATATGAATGAAGCAATTCAATAAACATTTCAAGGAGAGTAGGTATATAGGAGGAGATTTTAATGGAAATATCAGTAAAAAGTTGGCAGTTTGAAAATGGTGCATGAAGGAAATGGATAGCAAGTGAAATTTGATTGTTTGATTCAAAGTAAGTATACTAGATTTTACAGTAGTTTATGACTTTATGATAGCAAAAGAAAAGGCATTTAAAAAACAAGAGAGATATGAACACTTAACAATGTTTAGAAGTTGATTTACTTAAGAGTAAAAAATAGACTTGCTACAAATGAGACATAGGGGTTTGTCTTCGGTCTTTCGTGCACTATATCTTCGGTTGTATTCACAAGTTAGCACTGCATGCTGGTTCATACGCAGACTTGCCCCACACTATCCCAGTTGATCTCCTTCAATTTGTCACTGTGGTACACCACCTATTTGCTACAATTATGTCGAGGTTGTGAAGGACTACATTACTTGACACTCTCTTGTGCACTCAATTGATTACATTTATGTTGTAGTGGAGGTTGAAGTCCCAATGCTCCATTTATCAACCAACAAGACACAAAGGAGGTGAGAGTAATTCTATACTCCAATAGTCTCTTAAGTTTGAAGTTAGAAGGACAACTTTTCTATTGAATCAATAGGTGTCACAACTCTTGTTTCTATGGTGCATAGTGCCAAATTGATTCATTCTTAAGCCTTGCATATGGTATATATCTCCTAACCTTTGAGAATTTGGTTAATATTTAATATTAGAAATGATTTAGGGTTTAGTGTTTTGTTTAGGATTTAGGTTCATAACCCATTAGTCACATTAGCATTTAATTCAATTTCCCCACCACTTGGCGTCGTTTATCCCTTTCTTATATCCTTACCTTTATTTGTTTAGCCTTTTAATGAACTTTTGCAAGGGAAAAAAGCTGTGCACTTTTTTTTTTTGTGAAACTTGCATCATTTCACTTTGGTTTTGGCAAGTGGTATTTCTTCTCAAAGAATTTTTTTTTTTTTTTTTTCAAACCTACAAATTAAATTTCATGAATGCATGATTTCACATGACTCTTTCGCATAATTTTACAATTTCCTTATTAGTTGCATTTGAGTCAAGTCTTGTGATTATTTGCCTCATATTTCCATAAATAGTTAGTAAAAAGGGCATTACCCCAATTAAGATCAAGAGTAGATTTCATCACCATGACTTGAACCGAAATCAGGTTAATCATCCCTTGCATGTTCGTCTTGGCCTCTAGTGAAGCTTAACTAAAATAAAATATAAACTTGACCACTTGAGGGTTTGGGCTCATTAGTAAGAACTCTTCATTGGTTCCGCCAATTCCACTTAATTGATCTATTTGATGTTTAGATAAGTCTTGTCCCAAGTAACTTTGAACATTGAACGGGAGGCAACTCTGTTACTCCAGGAGTGGGGTTTCTTAGCAAGACCTTGCCTTGTGCATGCCACCCCCCCGCTCTTACCTAGAGACACTCTTTAGAAAAGCTATCAAAGCCCTAGGCTTTTGACCTTCAAGTTGTACTTTTGCCTCCAATCCCATGTTGAATTCCTTATTGAGTCTTTGGAACAATTTCATGAGTCAAAACGAGAGAGAATGAGAGTGGCAAGAGATATAAAAAATGTGCATTCATTCAAGATGCCCACATATTTGTAGTAAAATATCCAATTGAAGTTAGGAAACTTTGATCAATTGCTTAATTGAGGTCAGCTAAGTCAAAACTAAAATTATTAAATAAAGAATAAACTAAAATAAAGAAAGACAATAAAATCTGATTAGGCAACTTGATAAAAAAATAAAGAAAGAAAGAGAATAAAATCCCATTCAGTTTCTATATTGGCAACACTATTGGCTGTTGCATGCTTTGCTTGCAAGATCAAGAGTCTTCCAAACATATTTTTCCTCGCTGTCAATTTTCTAACGAAATTTGGAAGGAATGGGGAAGCCTTCACAAATGGGAAATTCCTAAAACCAACTCTTATGATGAATTATTTCTCATGCTTTCTGCTATTGGAATGTCTAAAGGAAATTTTAAGGATTGTCATTTTTGTTACTATGTGGTCTATTTGGGTGGTAAGGAACCATTGAATCTTTGAGGATAGATTTGACCCTTTGCAAGTTTAAGAATTATCCAAGTTCACAACTTCAAAGTTCAAATCGGATAACATCAAGTAAACTAGCAAATGGTTCCAACCTTTCTGAATGGCTTCATTTTTTGGTTAGCATGATGTGATTTTCTCTCTTTTAGTTCCATTTAGGTTAGGGGTTGGAGAAGATCTTGTCCTCTTGATCTCTTCCCTTTTTCATTTTGTATCTTCTCTTTGATAGTCAATACATGTTTTGTTTATAAGAAAAATAAAGTATTTTGTCAAACAATAAGTTTGAATCTATGCGTAGTAAATCAATCGTAGAAGCTATTAAATTATTATCGAGGAGAGTAGTGGAAAGGTATAGGGAGAATAAAAAAGACCTCTATAATTATTATTATTATTATTATTTTATAATTTAGGACCCGTTTCTTTAAAAAATCAATTATTTTTTCAAAAAAAAAAAGTAACTTTGGAACATGCCTTTAGGAAAGCTTATAAAAGAGCGACTATAGATATAATTTGGCGTGATTTACATGAAAAAGGAAGTACAAGCTATTTATTAATTGAGGAAACTAATAGAAAAAGTTTTGGAAGAAAGGAAAATTTGTTGTCTTTTTATCAATTTAGAGAAATTTCATGATATTCTAATTATAGATACGAGATGGTAGGCTTTAGAGAAAAATAAAGTACAAGCCATTTATTTATTGAGAAGACTAATAGAAAACTTTAAGGATAAAAAAAAGACATCCGCATGATTTTTCTTAATTTAGATAAATCTTATGATAGAGTAATTGTAGATATAATGTGGTGGACCGTAGAAAAAAAATAAGTTTCAAATAGGTACACCAACTTGATTAATTTTTAGTTTGATAACTTTGTATATGCACAATTATTATGTATGTAGAACTTTTTTCTATTCTTCATATTGGAGGTTTTAGTCAAATGTTATTAGATCTAGAAAATACGATAGAAAATGATGAAATTGATACAAGTGTATGGATAAGAAAAGAGATAATAGTGATTTAGAGTCTTGATGCTTAACATTGATAATTAAGATTAAGTATTAGGATTTTGAGCTTGTCCAAACACCATGTAGGGTTTGGGTTTATAAATTTGATACGTGGAATAGGTGGTGTCCAAACAATAATCATGATAAAAACAATAATAACATAAATTAATGACTTTCGTTACTAAGTTTACATGAAGGATCAATCATAATTATGTTCATGTCTTTCTCTAATCCTAGTTATGAATGGATTGACTAAACATATTATGGACGACAATCCATGGTATATTTTATCTGTTGATGACATCATGCTAAATAAAATGGTGAATTTAGGGCATGAAGCTCCTGCCATTGCAAGGCTTGGGGAAGGGGTGATGTACGCAACCTCACCCCTCATTGTAGAAATTTTTTCTGGATTCAACCCTTTGATCTCTAGGTTACAATGGAGCAACCTCAATTGTTGTGCTAAGGCCAACCCTTCTTTTTTTTTTAGAAGAAACAACAATTTATTCATAGAAAGAAAGAAAACAGCTGCCAAGCAGCACCAGAAGTGCAACTTAGCCAAACAACACAGAGAGTTTAAACCCATAAAACATTAACCCCCATTACCTATTAGACATGATGTAAACATGAACCCCAATCTAAAACCCAATCTGGAAGTGAAGGGCCATGAACTAAAGCTGCCGCATGAACCCATGAGCTTGCAGTAAACTTAATATCCTCCCAAATTTTAGATATCTCCTTGCGATTATCATTGAACAATCTATTGTTCCTTTCTAGCCAAATGTGCCAAAGTGAGGCGAATGATGCTGAGGCCAGCCCTTCAACATCTTGCTAATTGATGAAACTAAATTGAAAATTAATGCTAAATTAGAATTTATTGATTCACCTTTTTAATTTTTTTTTTTCCTTCTAAATTTGTGAAGATCTAAAACAATTTGATTTAGATTGAAGACACTAACAACTATGATGCCAAATACTATAAAATGGTGTTTCTACTTTAGAAATAAAGAGTAGTAACAATTTCTACTTATTCAAGTGGAGGTCATTGAATCCTTGACGTCACAATTCATAAATTTTTCTTATATGGGACAAATAGACACGTTCAATTCCATCATTTTGCTGCTTGAGTATTTTAAATATTAAAGCATCATTTGCTATGATATAGGTATCTTAATATGGTTTAGGCATGAAACTTGCGTCTATTTCAATAAAATGGCTGTTTTTCCTTCATTTTATTTGCTTTGATAACTCATAACAGAAGTTCAAATATTCCCCATGCATAATATGGTTGTCTGCTAGCACACACACACACACACACACACACACACACACACACACACATATATATATATATATATATATTCATGATTTACACTTGAGAAATGATATAAATGTTGTCTATGTATTTTGCAGGTGACTAATCTTATTGGACAGCTTCTTGGCTCTAATCGGCCTCCAATGTGAGAGAAGTATGTATGTTTTAGAAGTTATAAGGTTTTTTCCCCACATATATATATATGTATAGATAGATATTCATGATACTATTGTACACTTGAGAAGTGATAAAGTGTTGCCTATGTATGTTGCAGGTGACTACTCGTATTGGACAGCTTCTTGGCTCTAATCGGCCTCCAATGTGAGAGAAGTATGTTTTAGAAGTTGTAGGGTTTTTTTTCCTCAGTTGTTACATTGATTGCTGCCTGGAGGGGATGATTCTGAAACTTAAATGACATTGACTTTCTATTTCCTCCCGTACCTAAATTGCCCTAATCAGTTAATAAACAAGAGCAATTCTGCATTGGTTTTATCATAAATGGATGTCAGATAACAACACTTCCTTTTATATATTATGAGACACAGCATGTAACGATATGTTTAGATTCTGGATTTGGGGTCATATTTAGCTTAACATAATACTCCAGAGAGTGATCCCAGGTGTCCGGGCAAGTGGGCATTGATGGTTACCATCTAAAGTTGTGTATATATCTATATCCAATTATTGCTTGGTGGAGAGCCTCAGCCTACTTCACTGAATTGTTCTCTACTAGAAAATGTGCCTGGAGCGTGTACAAGCACAATTTCTTCAGATGATAATGACATTGCTCTGGAGTAGGGCCTCACCCAATCGCTGCAAAGCGAACTCTATTTCTCGCAGGGCGCTGCTTTTGAGATAGGTGCAACGCCGATCCAAGTTATTTCCATTTGAATCGAGTCAGGTCTATTTTATTTTAATTTTAAAAATTTAGTTTACATAAAATACTCGCGAATTGTTTAAAGATTTGTAATATTTTTAACTACACTTCATTGTGTGGTAACTTGTAACTTAAAAAGAATTTGAAGATAATAAAAAAGTATTTTTAGATAAATTGTACACACTTGTATTCTTTCTACCTCTTATTAAAATAGATGTATAGCCTCTTAAAAAATAAACACAAAATTTAAGGTTCATTTTAAAATAAAAGTAGAAGCTAAATAGATTATCTTGGCGTGATATTTACCATCCAATTAGATAATTTTGTATAATCTATTTGCAAAGTTTCTATTTTAAAATGAACTAGGCCCAAATGGTCACAAGCGGTCCTCGCTGTCAGCCCTGCTTTGCAGCCGTCAACCGACGTATCACATGGTTCACATCTCTACAATTGCAAGTAGCGGCCATTTTACCCAGGGTTGAAGCGCACTCCTGCTAGTGTAGCTCTTCTGTTACAAGCAATACCTATTCTCATCGCTTATCTTTGGAGTTAGGGTTTTTCAGCGTATCTTTGGTCAATTTACTTTTTTCTTGCCTCTTGATCTGGCTGTTGATGATACGCAATTCATGCTGCTTTCGAACCCCATGGCGGTTCCATATGTCTTGTCAATCTCCTCCTTGAAACTGAAGCATCTTCTTTCATCCTCTCATCGTGTAAGATTTCTATTTTCTTACTTCTCTCATCTTAATTGCTCTTTCATTTGCACTGAAGCTCGATTTCGTTTATTTCTCTACTTTGTTGTTACATTCAAATCTGGCTTCAGCACCATCAATCTAACGTTGTTGCTTCTTCCATCACTATTCTAAATACAAAATCTACAATTACAAGCACAACAACTACAATGTCATGCCCATTGGGCATCTCAATGTATGTAGAACACAATCCAATAGGTACAACAGCAATAGTTGTACTTTTTTGTAATTGACATTGGATGTTTTACTGATTAAGAAGCTCCAAGACACAATTGCAAATTTAAAGTGTTCATTTTAATTGAATCAATTGTCAAACATATCAACTAGCTAGAAACGCTTGCAAATTTCTTTTCCCTTGCTCAGGCTGTCTGCTGGAATCTGGAAACAATTCCATCATCAACGCGGGCACCCGTATTTCATTTGTCACCTGCTAGTATTTGATACTTGAATATGCTGGGTTTTTCTTTTGCTCCAAACTGGACCTAGATGTCAAATTTATACTTGCCAAAGTTGCTTTAACAGCTCTTTTTGGGTGGATCCTAGACTGATTTTTTTTTTCTCTTTTTTTTTTTAATTTTTTTGTTTGTTTGTTAATTGAAGAATATGTTGGTGTGAATTAGATGACTAGGCTAGGCCTAAATCTCATAAACGCTGAAGAAATTTGGGTTATTGTGCAAGTATGTGCATGTATTTGTTGCTAATCTTTCTATAACATTATTTTTGTTTTTTTAACTGGGACTTATAAGAATTTCTCGTATATTTTGAAATCTTGTTTTCATCTTTCTAGGCTTTTAAACAATTTCTTCGTATATCAGGGATATGGTGCCGATCCATGCAAGCTCAACAGTATATCATGCATAAGTGCATCTTCACCACTTCATCACATTTTTTTACCTTTCTCCAAACAACATAACCTCTGCTTTTGCTGTTTCTCTTGCACGTCTACAAATGATTCACTGCTTCCCAGGTCATTGTCCAGCCATTTTTCAATGAAAACTGAGGAATCGGGTAATCTTCTTCCTAGTTTCTCTATTTCAATTTATTTGAACATGTTTTGTCTGTTTTCCCAAATTATCATATTCGTTGAAAAGAAAGAAAGATTAAAATAGAGCAGTTCGGTGCACAAAGCTCCCGCCTATGCAAGGTCCCGACGAAGGGACAAACCACATTTTGGGTCTATTGTAAGCAGCCTTACCTTGCTTTGCAAGAAGCTGTTTTCACGACCTTTTGCGAAACAAGGTAAAGTGAGCGGAGTATGCACCTCAAGATGCTGTTTTCAATATTGTAATTTCTCCACGATGGAGTGTCTCTATGAAAATTCTGTTTTTTGCATACGGTGCCCAAACTCATACAGTCATCTTCAACTAGGTTTGCGGAGTGCATAACGAATTGAGGAAAATGAAGAATACAGTGATTTGTTTGATTGTATCAGAAAAGAAATGGTGTTAGTTTGGATATAATTACTATAGAACATAGTTTGTGAAAGTATGCGGTGCGTATCATAAAAAATAGAACTTAATTTGGAACATGAGCAAGTAACCTTTTATTGAAATGGTACTTTTGAACTACCCTAGGCTGACTAAATCGGTTGACAGATATACAATGGGGCCTTTAAACCGGTACATAGTGTTTGTGTAATGACTTCTCACATCCTGATATCATACGGTTCTGATCCCATGCTACACTGATTTTGCTTTCTCGCCATTTAGTCTCTCGGAAAATGCCTTGTCAGTGATTAGAGAGAGTCTCATATATGTGGATCACAAACGCTTTCCTCTTGGGCAATGCGAGACTATCATAATCCACCCCCATTAGGGGCCCCTTGCTGTGGGCACATTTCATGGTCAGAGATTGGCTATGATGACCTTGCCACCTGATATTGTTCGTTTTTGGGATTCATGCCGCTTTGGTTTTGCTTTCTCAAACTCAAGCTCTTGGAAAAGGTGTCAACAATAGTAGTGTGAGAGAGTCTCACACATATGAATCACAAACTTTTCTTTCTCGGGCAATATGAATCCAAAACTGGGCAATAATAGACGGCGAGGGTTCATTACAATTTTGGGACAAATAGGTGCTTTTTCTTGTTTACAATGAATAAGCCATCTTTATATTGCACTTCGTTCAAAACATGCATTCTTTAAAGATACCTATTTGAATCCATTTCCCGAAGGTAGCCTAAGTTTGACGTAGAGGCTAGCTCTCACCCTACCATTAGTGTTCTTAGAGTCAAATAGTCGTTGCTCTTTTTTGTTATAAAATAAGCAACATCGTATTATTGAGTTGAGTATATTGTTGAATGGGAAAGGGGTTTTAAACTCAGGACCAATGATAGGATAGAAAATATAGATATATGGTTGACTATGAGGTTTTTAGACGTGAGTCCCACATTGCTTTGAAGAGAAAAGTTTATATGCTACTTATGTGAGGCTTGCTCCAACCACTGTTGAGGTCTTTCCAAGAGCTCATTTATGAGAAAGCAATATTGTGGAAAGTTTACAACTTATTAGAATTAGGTGGCAAGGGGTTGTAGCATTAGCTCACTTGCAAGTTTATATTAACACAACTAAATTGTACAAGGAACATCTGAACATTTAAAGCAGTGTTGTCAAGGCGGCGCCTAGGCCCCTTAGGTAGTGGCACCGCCTAGACCACCGTCTAGGCGGTTTGGGGAGGTCTAAGCAAATATATTTTTTTAAAGGTTTTTTTTTAAAAAAAAAATTTGTTAAAACTTGCGAAATCCTCTCCCTTCTTCCACTTCAACTTCTGAATTAAATTAATAATTACATATATAGGAGTGAGGGACCAATGAATAAATAAATAAATTTTTGAGGGACCTCTAAATAAATATTTTATATCCCGTTTTAATCCCACCTAGGCCCCGCCTCGCCTAATTAAGGTTTACCGCCTACCACCGCCTTTCCGCCTTCACAACACTGATTTAAAGTGTTGTTAGTGGAACTTGGGTTTAAGTTTTGTGTTTGAAAGTTGAAAGCCCCTATTTAAAATCCACTTTTTTCTCCTTTTTGATGAATAATGAATCTCAAATACCTAATGTTGTTGCTCCTTGGTATCTCTTGGCTTCTTTTCATTGTCTCTTCAGTCTTCGTTTGTATTTCTACTGCAGTCATCAATCTACCATATGCAATGCAATTTTATTTTGAAATGGAGAAATCCCTTCTTATTGTTCTTTTCTTATTGTGCTTTGTTCTCAATTCTTGTCCTTCATAGAGGAATTTTCACTATAATTAGTGGAACCACGGTAGATTTTATCAAGAACTTCATTTAAGTATTTAAATTTCCCATAAAGAAAAGTGTAGTTTTATTCTACTTTGTCTTTCTTTTTTAATATTATATTAGCAATCCCAGTGCAATTTCAATTGCATTGATCCCAGGATTTTCATTTGTTGAATAACGTCGAATCCCACATACTTTTTAGCTTTTTAAAGCCTGTATGGTGTAGAAGACCCTCCAAACTATAGTAATCAAATTGGTGAATCATACAATTGATTCACAACAGATTAATTCAAATCAAGTTCCCCAATTGCTATGCTTGAGAATTGCAAGTGAATCACTTTGAATTGTTATTGAATTGATTTGAATCAAATTCAATGGCTAATTGAATCATACTGAATTTGTTCGAATCGTTTGTTGAATCTGTCCAAATAACTAATTAGCTAAAGAAACACCAATGCTTTATTACCGTTATAACTATTTGAATACTTAACATATATAAATATACAATTCATATTTGTTTTGTTAATCTTATACTTCCCCAATCCAAATTCAAACTCAACTCACCAATCTTTGAAATAATTTATTTTTATTCGCAATTCTGACGACAATGTTCCAAACCCGTCCTCCATTGTTACTTTGGGCTGCACAGCGGACGTTTAGATTCAGTCTTTCACAACTTATCTCAATTCCAAAATGACAGTATTTACGGAAGAACAATTTTAAGTTCTCTTTCTTTTGTCATTTTTGTAGACAAGATGTGGAAAAGTAGTTAATAACAATGTTTGTTAACCATCAATTGCCCCTTACAAGAAATCATGTCTCTGGCACTAGAACAAGGAGGATAGTGCTTTTAGATTCCCTATTAATAGCTATTATTATTGCTTATTCTAGGACCCAAGTGTCTCTAATACTTTTTGAGAACATAGCGGCTTTCACAGTTTTAATGGTTAAGAACCTATAACAAGCTTACTGATGCATGTTTTGGTGCCAAAAGCATGAAATTGTTCTCTGACATGATGCCTTAGATAAACTTTATGTTCTCAAACATAAATCAATTTGTTTTAGTGTATGCTTCAAAACAAATAATTAAATTACGGAAAGAGAGCTCTTTAGAAAATAAAATTGATGTGGTCTTTCGAATAGACAAAAAAAAAAATACTTGCAAGTGTACAAGGCAAATTGTAGCACTTAACATGATTGATCGCACAAGGATTAGGCAAACCACTTTAAATTTTTTTAGAAAATAAATTAAAAAGATTATGTACTCTATAAGTCAAAGAAAAATAACAATTTGGTTTCTAAACTCCTAGGTTGCGAAAGCCAATTTTTTCTTTAAAAAAAACAATTAAAATCAAAACTATATTTGTCCATTCAAAACTAAATCAAATGGTTTAAAAAGCTAAAAAATTCGAATTTGCTATTATATAAAAAAACACTCAAGGATGAAAAATCCAAAATCTATTTTTTTAATTGAATAATTAAGGAATCTATCAACTTCTAATAAAACAATTAAATAAACAAAGAAAGCAATAAATAGTAAGAAATGAGAGAAGAGAGTTGAAAACTAAATGAACTTACGTAAAAGAAAAAGAGATCTTTCAAAACTCGAAACCAAGGCTTGAATCAACAAGTGCAAGAAAAACCCAATGAAACCTAACCTAAAGAAATAACTAAAAGAAAAGAAAAAGAGAGGGAAAGAGTGTGAGAATGTGGGGAGAAAGAATTGTTTTGGTCCTTGAGTGTTCCCCTTTACATGGTTGCTTCTCCATATACCAATATTATCGCGACCCCTTCCGTAGGGTGCCATTACGACCGACACAAAATACCACATATGCTATACATAGACATATATGATATCCTGTTAGCCTAACCTGTACATAATCTCAACCTGTATAGTCCGCCATATATCACAGACATCATATTCTTGTATCAATTCCAGATATAATTGTCTATAAACCAATAATCCATACTATATCCATATCATGATATTTACTTCAACTATACACATAATCAAGATTTCACAAAATCACATCTATGTTTCATGACCAACTAACATACCCATCTAGATGATAATATATACGATAAGATGTTATAAATATGTACATATATCAAAATACAATTATCTCTAACTTCTCAAGAAATACATACATCAAAAAGATAAGTAAGAGTGAGCAACTACAAGCTCAGTGAATATGCATTTATAAAGAACATGCTCATTTAAAACAATTAAAACATTCATATGCAGTGCTTAAACAATACAATACATGTTTAACATATAACCATTTCATGCATTCCTTCCTAAAACATGCAATAACCAGTGTAAAACATAATTATCTCCCTCCTTCTAAGTAAGAGAGTGGGACTGACCCCTCATTATGCATCTATGAGGGTTATCCACGAGATTTCATACTACTCATGTCAAACTAATCATTTCCAGGTTCTCATCTCTAACTAGGACAACGTCAATTCATGAGTACTGCCATAGTCACTCATGTGGGTCTAATTCCTAGAGGTTTTCCCAATAGAAATGATTCCATGTTTTAACATGCTCTGGCAAGTCTAAAACATTTCATGAGTTCAAACCATAAATGCAAATACATTAGCATACTTACCATTTTCATATAATACAATGCCATATAATAAAACCAAGTCAATAAGTACTCACTATACAGGAATTCCAAACCTAAGATCCTATCACCACAGCTACAAATCCTGATCCAAATCCTATTGTTTCCAACCTGCCATAATATTTCCAATCATATCACATATCAATTTCACATATTTATATTCATCTCACACATTATTATTAATTTCCCAGCTCAATTCTCTACTTTCTAGCTCAATTCGGGTCTCATACACATGTGAGGGCTCTCAATTCCATTTCTACAGTAAATCTGGATATTTTCAAGGTGAAGGACAATGTGAATAGGCTTCCCAATCACATTCCCACTCGATCTCAAGTCCATTTTTCCTAGCGGGAACCTATGTCTGATTACCAAAAATATGAATCCATTTCCTAAAATCATACTTTCCACACCAAAATGTGTAAAAACAGTCCTACAACCATTGTACAGTCATAAACAGATATTTTACCGAAGATTTACATGTTCCCGAAGGTTCCCGATGTTAAATCACACTACCAGCAGCTGTGCCGGTTCCAATTCAACAAACCAAGTCAAACTAACTATATTTTTAGTCTTTCCACAGCTTAGGGATTGATATTCACCATTCCCAGCTAATTCCCAATCAAAGTGGGTCAAAACCCCATTTTCGGGAACGTCAGAAACGACTCTCATAGCAAAAACTAATTCGAGGAAAACGTCACACATGACTCCAATAGCAATTTCACGAAGAAATACAAATGAAAAATACTTACTGGAGTGTCGATTTGGCCAAGAATCAATGTTTTTCCTCTTTTTCCTTCTTCTCTATCGTTCCTCTGCTGAAAATGGCGAGAATTAATCGAAAAATTGAATAAAAAGGGTTAAAAATCAATTCTCCACCGCCTCTCTGACATGTGGCCCCACAGGAAATCCAGTCGACTGGATGAATTGTTTCCAAAACAACCTTATTACACTTAATTTGAAGATTCTATTATGCGTAAACTTTCTATTTCATCAGGACCAATTGAGCACCTCTAATACACAAAGCTTCTGAAAAAAATAATAAATAAATAAATAAATTTAAAAACATTAAAATAAAGAAAACAATGATGGTCCTATTTTGAGGGGGAATCTTTCCATTTTTTTTCAAACTTTTGTTTTTTTTTTTTTTTTTGACATCTAAAACGTTTTCTTGGGTTGTAAATAGGCTAAGAGCACTTTCATGGGTTGGACTTGCGCTTCAAAAGTTTTTATTTGATGTTACAAATTTATTTTTGAACCTAAAAATACTTTAAGAAACACTTGAAAGACCATGTGAGATACCAACATATATTGTATAACAAAAATTCATGAAAATTATTTTGAACAATTGCCCAAAAAATGTTCTTGGAGAACATGATGTCTATTGTCTAGGACCTCCAAAATCTTAAATTCTTTTCATCCCTCCAAAAGTATTATAATAAATAATAATAAATAATAATAATAATAATAATAATAATAATAATAATAATAATAATTGTAATAATGATAATAAATAAATAAATCAACAACTTGACCCTAAGAAAATGTGGCACTAAAATGACAAATTTTTTTTTTTCCAAAAATGCACTTCTAAAGTTGCCTAAAATGACCTAAAACTCTAAAATACGACCTAAAGAAATTTATTCTTATTTTCTCTTTTTTTTATCTTTCTTTTCTTTTTTTTTACTAACTTAAAAACATTAAATTAGGGGTAAAAATGTATAAACTTGTGATTTCATCACAATTGACCTAAATGAAAATCTATTATTGATTTATGGTTATTTTAATATGTTGGACAGGCTATATGTTCCTTCTTTGGAAGTAATCTTTGTGAAACAAAATTGGCTGTTGGCATCGATCAAAATTCTTGCTTTGGCTTTATGTTACATTAATATAACCGCAACCCTAAAAGTAAAATGTCCTTACATAGATTCAAGATATTATGAGGAAAAATCAGATGATCATATAATAATATAATTAAATTTAAAAGGAGTGTGGTTCATTTCTTCCCAACGACCTCCAATCAAGGAGTTACAATCAAAGTGATAAGTGACAATGAAATGCATCTTATGTCTAAACTTGTAGGTTCTTAAAAGTTAGAAATGTGATGCTTGAAATTGGTTAGATCATATCTTTGCGTCTTCTTATTTTGACTCTTAGGGCATCCACATGAAAGCATTTGTATGTTTCATGAAATCTATTTTTTCCAGTGTCTACGCTCTAGTATGTTTCATGTTTAAGCTTTGTTTTTTTTGTTTTTTTGTTTTTTGTTTTTTTTAAAGCTTTAGTTTGTTGGAACTTGGAATGAGATATAGTTATATGCAGAGAGAACCGCGTTGTTCTCGAGTTACAAAATAGTCTAATAGGTTCAAATTGTGAATTAGAAATGAAGTGTGTTTCAATAGTCCAAAAAGAGGCCTAAAGACTTGTGCTTTGATTCATTGAGCCAGTTTATGGTCCGAAATGCATCATGGACAAACTTCGGTGACAGTGGCAGCCACACGAATATCATTTTAGTCATCTACTAAATATATCTTCCTCTTCTTTTATCCTAGATGTTTGTTATTTAATCCTATCTATCTATCTATCTATCTACTTTGAGGGTAGTCTTATTATTTACTTGTCCAATCCCAGCACCCTTTCATCGGCGTGCATGGAAACCCTGCCAAGCAAAAGACGATGACTCAGAGGGAGCCTTTAGCAGTGAAGGTATTATCTTGGATGAAAAGGCATTAGAGAGGGACCTAGAGATGGCCATTGAGGAAGAAAATTATGCTCAGGCAGCGAAAATCAGGGATAGTCTTCGTTTTCTCCACAAGGATAGCAAGGCTTCAGTTCTAGCAGCAAATGCTCGGTTCTACAACTTGTTCAGGAATGGAGATCTAGTAGGCATGCAAGCCTTCTGGGCAAAAGGAGATAACGTGTGTTGTGTGCACCCAGGTGTAAGTGGTATATCTGGTTATGATCTTGTGATGGGAAGCTGGGAATTTGTGTGCGCTGAATATGAGTTCCCACTTGAGATTGAGGTTAAAAATGTTGAAGTTCATGTTAGAGGTGATGTTGGTTACGTAACGTGCATTGAAGTCGTTAAGACTAAAGGCAGCAGTAATTGGGGGAAACAATTTGCTACAAATGTGTTCGAGAGGATTGATGGGCAATGGTATATTTGTATCCACCATGCTTCTTGCATTGACTTGTGAATCTAATAGTATCAAAATTGAGTTCGATCCCAAATATAAACCAAGCTAAAGCAGGGATTCCTGATGTAACTTTTAGCCCTTTGGACATACTAGAGAATTAGACTGTAGTAAACCATAAAGAGATTGACAAGGTTTCTTTCCCTAGTTATCATCGTGAGTCCAGGACTAGTTTTCAATAGTCTTGTGTGATGCAATATCAGTGCCTATGATTGTATTCCATGGCTAATATTGCTCGAATCTCTTGTTGTAATGGTTTGGATTGTTAGTGGTAATGCACGCATCCATGCAATTCAAATAAGTTCTCTTTGGTGGAAAAGACCTTGACTACTTAATCGTACATTGTGGGACAAGGGATGTGTATATGATTCCAATCACTTGTTTGTCTCTTTACTTTTTTGTCAGGTTGCCAATTGAATTGAAAATTACTGATCACTGTTGCTTCTGTTGGACGTCAAGACATATGGACAACTAACTATGCTTGGTTTTTCTGATAAAATTTCAAAGTACCAAGAAAACCTTTTACTGAGAAACTGACCAGTGTGGCCATGTTTCCTAATATTCATTTTGCCGTATGTATATATATTAATAATGCAGCGGCATATATAATTTCTCCAGATATAGCATCTTTTAAAGCTATTGTTTTCATTTTATAAAAAAAAAAAAAAAAAAAAACAAATTTTAAAGCTATTGTTTTCCTTGTGCATATTTCACCAAAATCTTGAACTGAAATGCTTCCTTCCATAGCTCACAGAATATCAAACTTACATAGAAAGTTCATTGATCATTTTTACTTCTCCCTTGACTGAATCAACTGTCCTTTCATTTCCTCAATCACCGCACTGTCTCTTCACTTGTCTAAAATAATATTTCCAATTTTATTGTACTTCATTCTGAACCCTACTTAGTCCAAGACCAGAATTGAATGAAAAAAGGTGGCTATGAAAATTAAAACCACTAATAACCTTTGGTATTCTCTTCTTTCTTCCTTTTTTTTCTCAACCCCAATCTACACGTGGAAGATCCATATCTTGGTTTCATCCTTCAATCCTGATAAAATGACAATTTATGACCAAGTATCTGGGGTTCGTTTCCCTACACCTAAAAAATTCTTTCGAAATGATGAGCCTTGCCCTTCACATTAATCCAGATTCGTTTTTCACCTGTTATATTTATGCAGGGCATCTTTTACTTTGTTAATAATAAGACAGTATTTTGATACATAGATTATTTCTTCATACAGGAACTAATACAGAAGTATAGAGGACAGGACAGTCTCATCACCGTCTTTCTAGCCTTTAGGTCTAAAAATTTCTTCATCAACAACTTGTCTTCCTCATATATTCTGAGCTGCTATACTCTGCCAACTGGAGAAAGAGGTGGGAAAGGGATATAGGTTGGAGGAACATCTGGTTCTACTCGAATAGGAATCTTTGTTCTGCTATCTATAGCTGACATGAAATCTTGTGAAACTTTGTCTTCGATCAGGTTACTCACTTCAGAAAGTTCAGCAAGCTTTGTGCAATGCAAAAGTGCTGCACAGATGGAGAACGCTTGTACTGATGAGATCGAAGAATTGAAACTCACAGAACATATTCCACCCTTGGGAGTGCTCAACATGAAGGCAGGTCTTCTTTCCTGAGCTGTGTCTCCCTGTGGAGACATAAAGGACAATCAAAGTTATTAGATTAGCATTTGCACAAAGGAGATGGAGAATATATACACACAACACTCGTATAAAAGAGCTAAATCATTACCTCAAAGGAAAGGACAAAATGATCTGGCCGGCAAAAAGCATTGGACGAACTAGAATTGTTGCTACTTTGATCCTCACAAGCAAGAACTCTTAGATTGCAGCCCATGTCCCAACCTCCACAATCACATGATCCGCCCGATCTCCATCGGTTGATTAAAGGTGAAGGGATTCCTTCGGTTGGCAACCCATGGACACCACTTGGCAATATTACTATAGTACTAGAGAGGCTTTGGCTTCTTATACACAGCTCATTCTGTGGATTTTCCTTTGAGGTGCTGGAACCTTTCTCTTCTGTAAAACATTCAGGAAACTCCGTCTCTGCAACATTTTCATAGTTAGCACTAAGCCATCCATCACTACTTAAATTTCCAGAGGTGTGTTTTGGGACCTTGACCACAATTGCTGCAAGTTCATTGTGTGTTTGGAAATCCTCAATGTTCTTAAAAGCTTTTCTTTGCTCAATACCAAACAAAACAAATTCCCTTAATATATATGGATCCTTGGAGTTGTGTTTAGTTGACTCGGGGTACTGAGAGCCAGAAACTTTCATTTGGCCAACTACTTTAGGCGCATAGTCATGATTTTTACCTTTGCTTCCTTGATTTATCCACCCTCCACTTTTCTTTTTAAGTTTATGAAAGGAGTAGAATGTGTAAATCCAGCTGCAATCATACTTCCCTGACATACTTGTTTTTTTCATTGTAGCTACAAGAATGTTGCTGTTATTGTCAACAGCAAATGCTAAAGTCTGCAGTCCATCCTTAACTGTGACTTTCAGAAGAGCTTGTGCCATCTCGTGCTTCTCAGCATGATGTGAACCATCGGTGCAGGTTGGGTTGGAACTTGAGAAGTACAAATTTCTTTTGATAGGAGTACCTTTAGAAGAATTTAATGTTTCTTCAGATGATTTCCAGGCACTATGTGTTAATGTTGATTCATCTAGTACCGATTCATGAGAATGCCGGCGGTTGATTGCCCTGGGCTTCAATAGTGGATCCAGTAGTCTTTTCAAAGGGCTGGACCTGCCTCTGCTATTAGCCCTATTGTTTTCTCCACCAGATTTATCCGTAAACGACTTATCAACTGATCCTGCAGGAGCAGACTTGACAGAAACATAAGTTGGATTCAAGTGTGGCACAGCTGGTACCTCTGTAGAACTTAAACACCTCTTCATCTGACCTGAAGCAATGTTGGATGGATAAGTTGGAGATACGCATCTGCTTTTAGATGGCCTGGCAACATAATTGAACTTTTCTGGTATTTCATCTGAACCTGACAATGAGTTTGAGGCATCAAATAGAACTCTTCCGCCCTGAGCATCCACAGAACTATTTGACTTCATATCTGACCTGCTGCTTTCAAAACTATAAGGCAGCGGGCATGAGTGAGGAATATCAGAATAGAGGTTCGTAAACTGAAACTTCTTGGAAGCACAACTTCTATCTGGAAAGCTCTGGTGATTTGCTTCTGTTGACCTTTGATCATATACTGTGGTGGATTCAAATTGCTGGGAGATAACCGAGGAAGAGTTTTTGGTGGAATTTTTGGGCAAAAGGAGAACAATGGTTTTTTGTTTGCCAGGACACTGTTGATCAGGAAGCCTGTATTCACAGTATGGCTCTGTGATGTTTGTAGACTCAGCTTTTCCACCCTTTACCTTCCCCTTTGGACATAAGGAAACCTCATAATTTTCTGAACTAGATGATGAAGTTTCCAAATCACGGATGATCATTGGATCTGAATCTTTCCTCTTGGGATTCTCAACTTTAATCTCTGAATGTTTAATCCCAGGTGTATGATCTGTTCTGGGGATCCTGCCCTGTGAAACCAAGGGCTTCTTGGAAAATGTTTTTAGATCTTGAGAAATTTTGGCATTTTCTCTAGAAGGTTTATCACCTTGCAAATGGCTTTCTCTGGATAATGAGGTCAGATGAGAATACAATGTAGTGGATTGCTTTCTATGATGAGAACTAGTTTCAGAGTCACTTCTACTAAAGAACTTTGATGGTCCAACAGTTGAGACTTGCGAGGAAGAATTAATAGTAGATGATGAAGTGGCGGTACCTTTTCCAGGCATTTGCTTTTGGTTGTGCTTCCAATTTTCCAGACGTCCCCAGTCAAGGACCCCAAAGTTCAAAGCCTTCTCTTGCAGGTTTTCTCCTTTGTCTACTCGCTGTAGATAACGTGGCAAATTTGACATATATTTCACAAGCTCGGCTTCTTTGGTTGTTCTCTCCCCATTCTGCTCCTTCCGGTAAGCCCATCTAGGAGGAACTGATATCTCATCATCTATACTTTTTTCTATTTTACCATGCAGACAAGCATAAGATTGACTAACAGAATTTTCTGATTTTAGCCTGTCTCGGAGCTTCAAGCTTTGGCTTGATCGAGATGAGGCAATCCTCTCCATATCAGCTCTTGGGGCTCAGACTCTTTTGGGGATGAGGATGCTGTCCCATGTACTCAGCGTTGGTAGACAATATCTTTGATGGTATGGCACCATATATTTTCATATATCACCATTATATTATTGCCTGCCAAGAATCAGATAATTTCTTGTCATGCTCATCTGATTCATACGGGCTTTTTCCTCTGAATATAAAAGTTACAACAGAGTACTATATTTCCTCAACCTTTGAGACAATTTTGCGAGCATTTGACTCAAAAGTATTGCACGGACATGGTATCAATAGCTAGTCCCAATGAGAGAATGACAAGGACTCAATTCCCACTTCTCAGTAGTAGTAGTACTTGTTTTAACACAAGACAGAAAGCTGATTCCTACAATGAAACCAAAACCAAGTAATGATTATCACCACATATTCCATAGAAGTAAAATAAAAGAATGAAACAAAACCTTGCAAGAGAGAGAGAGAGAGAGAGAGAGAGAGAGAGAGAGAGAGAGAGAGAGAGAGATTGCCATTATTAATTGATAACAATAACAAAAGTGAGGAATCTAAGGAATTGCCATTATAAATTGATAACAATAACAAGGCTGAGAAATTCAACCCCTAGGGAGAGGAAGGGGGGAAGGAAGAGAATTAAGATAAGGATGCTATTCAGTCAATTAGAATATCAGCTGGCATGAACCCACTTGTACATTGAAAATCTCTTTTTGTTGTAGGTAAGACACAAACACACAGATAAGTATTAGAGTCAGTATTTACCATATGAGGGTACCAATGTGCCGTGTCTTGTTTTTACTAACAATAAACATCATTCATGCATTGTTTAAAATGATTGATAGGGAACATGAATACAACTATCTCACCGTTCAATCTTATCTTGAGTCATATGTTTGGATATTCTCTTAGCATATAACTCCACCAACACAGATCTTGTTCTTTATGAAACAACATGAGATGGAATATGGCATTCTTTTGATAAGAGATAAATATTGATGATAAATGGAAATTGTCATTAAGTTCACAACACTGGGCATAGGGCAATGCCGTGAGGAAGACTAGTGTTAGGGAGCTATTAGGAGCCTAATTTGGGCAGTACATTGAGTAGCATTTTTTCACCTTCTTAAATTGAAAAAGTCTTCATTTAGATAGGATAGATGATGCTGGGAGTAGAAGCAAGTGTTGGGAGAGGGTAAATGTAGGTAGTGGTGAAGTTGAGCATCAACCTATTGAGAGAGTTGCTTGCAAGCGCTGGGAGCTTGATAGTGAACTTTTCCCTGAAAATGATGAAACTTGGTCAGGGAGGAGTGCAAGAGGTTCAACAGATACCTGCAAAAGGAATCCTGAATTTTTCTGTACCCTTGTTCGCTAAATTACAAAAGTGAAGGGTTGGGGGGCCATCCCCAAGCATATTGAATGCTAGATCTGTATGATTAGGAGTAACAATTCAAGACATTTAAAAAAAAAAAAAAAAATTGGTAGTTGCCAAGATTGGAGGATAATAATTCAAAGGGCATAGGGAAAGGTTTTCTGTAGAAGTGTTCCACCAACGCTGCAAGCAAATACCCAAACCAATTTGGTATAAATTTGAGAAAGGTCTATGAAAATTTAGTAACAATGTTAGAAATCACGAAATCTGTCCGGTAAGAGTAGAAAATGTGGAGGGAGAAGCATAGGACCGACCAATAGAAAACAAGAAAGAAAAGCTCAGAAGATGTGCTGAATCAGGAATGGGATTAGATGCTAAAAGCTGAAGCAGCAGCAGCTTTAGAGGATTAGGAAGAGGAGAAGAAAGTCTCAAAAGCAGCGGAGATCAACAGGATTTCAGCAATTTCAGGAGCAGATCGATCATGTATAAGCAGTAATGGCCAAACTTTCAGGCTGGATTTACCCACATTTGCTCATTTATTGTGGCTGTGGGTGGGATCTAACAGACCAACTAAAGCGATACACACACGCACAGGAGTTCAGGAGCATCCATCAACTAATGACCATCTCATTCTCTTCTCATTTCCAATTCGAGACGCTGAATCACACAAAAGAAAAGACAAGAAAAAATTCTTAAACAATTTGTAAAGGAAAATTAAAGGGGAGATAGTTACGTACTGGTACTGCAGGGAATCGGAGGAAAACATAGAGCTAAAGAAGGCTGCAGCAGCAACAAGAGGAAGAGGAAGAATCGTTTGGATCCGATCAGGGAAGCCGCGGTAGGTGAGCGGGTGGGAGGGTTACATACATAATAATGATGATTACATTTGCAGTTACAGCGTCCCCAACTACAAATGAAAAGGTAAGCTGATTCAGAAAATGGCGCGCCCGCGTCACCACGTACGTACACTATAAGCAAAGAAACGAATTGCGGAAACCCAAAACAACAACAACAACAATAACATAACAACAAGGGGAGGGGGAGGGAAAGGGGAGACTCACGAGGCAAGACACAGATCTTCTCGAAATTCGGATTCGTTTTCTCCCAGAAACAAAGAAAGAAAGGAAAATGCGTGTTCACAGAGCTCAAAACCTTAAAGCCTCAAAAGAGAGAGAACGAAAGACGGGGGTTTTGTTATGTATAACTCTCAACTCTTAAACTTAGTGGTTCAGTGAGCGGCGACAGCGTGAACGATGGATGGCTTTTTGAGAGAATGAATTTCATCTCATCGGACCGCCAAAAAGAGCGTCCGAGCCGGGCAACTATTACTAACGAGCTTTAAGCTTCAAGCCTTTTTGTGGCCGTGGTGAGTGGCATCAAAGATTCAAGGGCAAGGCCAAGTGGGGGCTGGGATGTTGGGAGCGGGGGTGGGCCCAACTTGACTGCCTCGTTGAAATTAACAGCTTTTACGAACGGGGACAACTGGTGGGACCCCACCGGTCCCGTCGAATGTGTGTTACGTCATTATTCACATAATATATGTGTATATTTCTTATGTAGGGAGGCTGTGGCTATTTCATCTTTTTCCTTGTCCTGTTTTTATTTTAGCCCCCCTACCCTCAAGAGTCAAGACCCTACGACGGATGGGGGTGAGTAGACCTCACACCTCCAATCCCCTAATTTACTAAGAGGGCATCATCAAGTTCACATTGAAGGGACGAAAAAAATGATAACCCAAAAAACGGGATTATTTTTGTCTTATTATAATAGATTTTGCATTTTATTTTATTTTTAAAATTAATTTTTTTTAATTATTTAATTCTATTTTAACTTATTCAATTTAAAAATAATTATATTCACACCAAAATATGGCCTCCGTCGTCCACTCTCTTTCTTACTTCACCTTTAGGTTTTATGGGATCTCGTGATCTGTGGACTTTTTCTCTGAACCCTATCTTTTTTCTTTTTTCTTTATAATACCAATACCATAATCTATTGCACCGACATCTATATCTATCTTCACTTTCCTCTTACTGTTGCCCAGATGCCCTCTCCCTCTTCTTACCCCCCAAAATGCCCTTACTCTAATTAATCCCCATAAATATCTCTTTTTCATCTATTCATTTTAATTGAGACAGGAACAACCAAGTGAGAGAGGCCCAGTGGTGCCGGCGATGTTCATTCTTGTGCAACTTTAAACGTGTATGGTTATTAATTTTATTTGTTTTATGTATATGGGATGAGAATCTGTTTGGTCTTGTCCGGGTTCGGGCCTCTCAACATCTTTACCCCACGTTTAAAAAGAAAAAAAAAATATAAAGTATTGTGGGCTGGCGACGTGTGATTTGATCTGATATAAACCCCTGTAAAGAAGATAAAAATATCCCTTGCTTCTTAGTTGTAAACAACCGAATTCTTAGGAGTGCACACTCGTTTACATTTTGGAACCTTATGATATATGTTTTTACAAAGCTACCAAGGAAGGGATTACGCATGTTCTTTTTCTCTTTCATCCATCCTCAAAACATAATTAAATTAAGATGCAGGTACTGTAGTTAAAGTGAAAAAAAGGACGGTTGGGTTGCTCATAATGGGGTGGGGGAAAGGAATAGCGGCCGCTTATAAAGGAAATCAACAAAAATTAAATCATTGTCATCGTGACCACCAATTCTAATTAATTAAAGTAGCTGGAGCCTAGATGATGAACAGAAAATTAAACCTGTTGAAAATTCCTTTCCTTTATAGTCAAGGAATTCAACTTCAATATATGTACCCCTGTCCTTAATTAGCTAGGCTGCTTCATTGTGGTTCAGCTTAGATTACTCAAACAAAGCTGAAAATATCAGATTTCCTGTTTAGGTTGATCGATTCCAATTTTTAAATAACTTTCTACATGTATGTAAAGGACATCAAATGCATGTTTTATAAATTATTTATTTCTAAAACACAAATTTAATAATATTCTACTAAATCAACGTAAATCTAGCAATATATGGTACTAATGGATTCAATTGGGAAAAACGTGATTGAAGTCCATTAAAAGTTTTCGAGATCATTTGTAAGAAAAAATCGATTCATTAGTACCACCTAGTGGGGAAAACGCCACCGGGCCCAAACAATTTGTTAATATAAAACTATAAATATGTGATCATGACATGTACAAAACTTAACAACTCCAAAAGTAGCGGGTAGCTAGGAGGGAAGAAGTAGGAATATATTCTTTTCCGGCAAGGCTGGTCCTGATAATTTAGGGAATATAAAGTTAAAATTTTAAATTAAAAATATTTTATTTTTAAAATAAAATTAAAATAAGAAATTTGACTACAGCAAAAAAATACAAAATTTGAGGCTTAATTAAATTTTTTTTAAAAATGAGTTAAGAATAAGCTCAATTTCTTTATATTTAAAAAAAAGTAAGTTCATTATTATCTATAACTATTAAAGAGCCCATAAACCCTCAAAATTTAAGGGCTCGGAACGTCGCCCCTCGGGCCTGTCTTAGAAAGGGGCAGAGATGCAGTTGTCTGGGTCCAAAAAAAAAAAAAAAAAAACGAACAGACGGAACGTACCATTTAATCCTTATTTGTGGCCGCCGCCACCACCACCGTCACCATCATCAACTTAACACAGTTGCTCAATATATATATATAGCCATTTTTTAATAAAAGACTTTATTCCACGCGGAGTGTGGGTGGATGACAGCAACAAAAAAAATCTTATCTTCACTCAATTATTAAGTTGGAGTGGAGGCAAGGCAAATCAAACATAGTTTTGAATCTTTTTTGTTACAAACTTGAAATTTATAATTTTATTTCCTTTAGGTCCATCCTTCCAACCAATGAATTGAGTTCAAAGTTCTTGTACCTAGTTAATCAAGTGTCTGAACAATCGTAAAATCAGGATCCTTTTATATGCATAGATAACGCCGTACATATAAGAATTTTATTAAGAAAATCATATATTTTCTTTCTTTATTTGGATAATTCAAGTGGTGTTCATTTGATCAAATTATGTACATCATATAGACTAATTTATTTAGAATAGACACCACTAAGGGGTGTAGTGACATTTTACCCAATATATGGCCAAGACAAGGGGTTCGCCCCATACAAAGGTTGTGTCACCCCATTCTTATGATAAAAATAAATAGCTTCTTTGAGGCTTCAACTAGAGACTTCATGGCTAGTCTAAAATGATACTAGAAATCTGAGACTTCTTAAGGGCTAAAGTGCCTTAAAGATCCAATAGAGGGAAACAAGGGCTCATCATAGAGCTATAGTGGCTCTCAACAAATCATTGAAAAATAATTTACCGTATGTGATGTAACTACTGCTCTCCACCGGTATGTTGGAAAAATGAGTGTTAATTAAAATCTCACTTTCAAATGAATGAAAAATTGGGTATAAAAAGTACTTATTCGTGGCTACCCAGAACTTTAAAGTCATGACAATAATTTCAATTAGATAATCAGGCCAACAAGGCTCAATCTACGCTGGCAACATATATTGTGAAGTTACAACAACAAAAGCTCCAAAATATGTTGCTATTTTAAACTATATTTCTGTGATTAATTGAGCTTTTTGCAAACAATTTGAGCCCTTAATTTAAATTTCCAGTAGATAAGTGTTCAAACTTATAAAGTAGAAAAATATTATGTGTAGCTACCCTTAGTGGCCTTAATGTTGGAAAATCCAGAGCAACCAAAATTCTTTTTTTGCCCGAATACTTAAAGGCAAAATATTTCTTAAAGTCATCTTTTTAGAAGACATAGCTAAAGAATGGGGCATCACAGATTTGGAGGAATATCTTTTGGGGTCGTGAACCGCTAATGAAAGGGAGCAGATGGAGAGTTGGGAAGGGAACTGAGATACACATGACGCATGACCCATGGCTCCTCTGACCATCATCATTCAAATTGACCCATGGCTAGCTCACTTGATTGACTAGTTTCATCCTTCATAACTGAGGAGCAAAACTGGAACATAGAAAAATTAAGAAATCACCTTCTCCCAATTGATGTGGATGAAGTCTAGAAAATCTCGCTTAGTAGAAGAGGTCCTCAGGATGTGATGGTCTGGCACTTTACAAAGAATGGACAGTACACAATTAAGAGTGGATATAAGGTGGCTTTGGAGTCTACTAGAGTGGGGGAATGCTCATACAAAAAATGAGTCCAAGAAGCTCTGGACAACCATCTTCCCTCCTAAAGTGAAAATCTTTTTTTATAAGCTGTTACATAGTTTTTTACCAACAAGGGTCAACCTAAAAGGAGAAGAGTGGTGGATGATGCTATTTGTGGATTACATCAAGAGGAAGATAAGTGTTTGTTGGGGATGTTAGAGAAAAGTGATCTCATGAACATCATTTCAACTGCAAGCAAACAAGATTTGGAGAAAGTTATGATCACGACATGGGCAATCTGGAATGATAGGAACAACATATGCACTGGAGAGAAGATTGATTATGGGGCAATGGTGGCCGAGAAAGCACTACTCATTCTAAGGGAGTTCCAACAAATAATTGAAACCAGTGATGTAGTGAGGGTAAATAGAAATCAAATGTGACATCCCCCTCCTCATGGCCAACTAAAAATGAACATTGATGCATGTTTGGATGGGAATGAAGCAATTGGCATTGGCATATTGGTGAGAAATCATGTTGGAAATATCATTGTTGCAAAGGCTTCCCCATGAGATGGGAGGACTCAATGCAAAAGCAGCTGAACTTAGTGCATAAAGAGTCGACATGGAGTTTGCAATTGAAACTGTTGTTCATAAACTATCTGAAATAGGTGAATTGGTTGGGATTGCAAGATCTTAATCAATCATTGGCCAAATGTATGTGTTAAGGCAATCTCACGCAAATGCAATTGTGCCGTCGATAGACTTAGTAGATTCGGCTTATGTACTAAATCCTCCCATGTGTGGATTGAGGAATCCCCGTCTACTATTGCTGACATTGTAATGAGGAAACATTTCCTCCTTTAAAAGTGGCCTTACTTACCCTATACTTAAATTTTAAATTAAATCTTTAGCACGTGTCAAAACTCTAGTAAATATATCGATTCCCACCACCACCACCATGGGGATCAACTCAAAAAGTTACAATTTAGTGCACTAATTTTTTTTAAAGAGTTTGAAATTAGAGTTACTCTACTCTGTATTAGATAAAACTTGCATCATGTGAATATTCATTAATAAAAATATTCTTAATAAGTCGTGGGGAAGACCTATTCATCTTCTTATCCGTGTCCATACATTTATAAATTTCAAAAAAATGATCAAATAGTGTAATATACACGTGCAAGGGTAATCACACAATATAGTATGTATGTATTACCTGTCAAGAACTGAAGTTATGCAAATATATTTGCAAAATATGAATGAATTTTTATTTTAAAAAAAAAGTCAATAACAATAAAACTTTTTAAACAAAAAGACATAAATAGTCAATACAATAAATACTTGTCTATAGCACATTCAGCCCACTGCGAGTGCGTTCGCCGTGCGCCAGACTCGGACTCGATGGTCCGAACCAAATTAGACGCAGCGCGTGACCGCGGCCGCGGGGATATTTCTATTTACCCAAATAAAAAGAAAAGAACAGTGACGCCGAGCCTCGCAACCCTACTCCGCACCAACGCGTCTTAGGGCTTCGCCTCTTCAACCCTCCATCGCTTCGCCATCCCTGCCCTGCGTGCCTGTCAATTGCTATTTTCTTCGACACTTATTAACTATTTCCATATCTACAGTGATTCTGATTGGGTAAGCTTCGAATTGATGTTGTTGTTATTGTTTTTTAGGTTACAGCTTCAGAGATTCATATACCTAATTTCATCGATTTATTTATTTATTTATTTGTGCGTCTTTTGCAAATCGCGTTTTTCCATCTGATTTTGGTTGATCAGACTTCGAGTCCCACGTGCACTCAAGTTCCAGGAAGTTGATACTTTGAAATGCTTCATATAGGAAATTTCCGCTTAATGATATGAATTTTCAGGAGTTAGTAGTAGATTCTGCATGGACATATAGGAAATACGAAGGAAGTAGAGTGAGTATATTAGATTTTGCAGTAGTTTATTACCTTTGTAATAGAAAATACATATGTTAAAAAGATTCAGGAACACATAATAACTTAAAAATTGATCTAATAAAAGCCAATTAAACTTTTGATTTACTTAAAGGGTTAATGAATTGACATGTAAAGACTATAGGGTTCTTTGAGGCAAGAGTTTGACCTCACAATATAGGATAATATTAATAAATATACATATAATAGGTCGTAAAGGGTTCCAAGAACTAAATGGTGGTTCTGAGAGGGAAATGTTTCAAATGTTTTTTTTTTTTCAACGTGATCTTTAGACAAAACAACTAAATGCATAGGGATTTGGTTGGAAAATAATTATGGCATTTCATCGATGAGAAGGAAATCTTACAGGGAAAAGTTATTAGAAGTTGAAATGGATTCCAAGGCAACAACAAGGGTTTTAGCTTGACCCAAAAGCCACCTTTAGAAGCCCATGGAAATTCATCAGCGATTGATTTGTGAAAAAGGAAAAAGTTGTGGGGTTTATTTGTAAATATATATAGATATTTCCATATAGAAACCAATCGCACCCCAGTTATAGCGAATCTCAATTTTCCCTAAAGCCTTGACCTTCGACACCTTGAATCCAACCATTCTCTCCGGTGATTGAAGATCCAGACAACATTTTTTGACCACTCTAACTATTTGGACGAGGTTGGTTGATTCCGACGACTCTTAACAACCCAAGATTGTTGAAACCCCTTGAGTCGCAGCCCCTTCGTTCGATTTGAATTTCCTCCAACCAACACCGTCGACTTTGGTGATCTTTGACAAGCTCCATTGCCTCCGGCAGTCATAGCCTCTCCTTTCCCTTTCCTCTTGTTCATTGTTTGAGTTTTTGAACCCATTCCAACAACCATTTGAGGACTTGGAAACTCTCCAGTCCCCACTACCTTGCACTCGAACATTTCCAAAGTCTGTTAATTGAAATCACTCCAGCATTCATTGGAGAGCTTAAGAAAACTTTGGAAACCCTTGCTTCAAAGACGCCATTTGACATTGACAACGTCACTGTAAGTCTACGAGTTTGCAACTTTAGTAAGATATTTTTTTTTTAAGTTCTTCGATTTTCCATGAAATCATCTTATAATTGATTTATTTTTTAGTTTTTTTTTTCCATTCTAAAATTTTTCCATCGATTTTGATTCTCCCTCTTCAATTTGTTTTTAATTGAATCTGATGTAGATTCGCTATGGAAGCAAAAACGAAAATACTCAAAAAATAACCAAATATATATTCTATTGAATAAAATATTCAAAGAGAAAAAAAAATGATCTTCATCTCCTATATTTCGTAAGTGGAACTCCTTATATAAATAACTCCCCTAAAACATCTTCTAAACTACTTAAACCATCTAAAAATAAGTTTTCTAATCTATCTATAACATAATGACAACTTCCTTAGCCTATTAGAATTCTATTTAGACACTTCTAGAACACTTTCTAACACACTTAAATAATAAAAACAAATTTTAAAAACTATCTAGAACTACCACTAAAAAATTGAATTTCTCTAAAAAAATAAACTAAAATAAAAAACATAAAAATATGCAAAAAATACATTATACATCATAATCCCTCTGTCACTATTCTCTACATAGAGGTTTCATTATTATTATTATTATTATTATTATTATTATTATTATTATTATTATTATTATTATTATTATTATTATTTTGATTTTGTTGATTAGAGTGTCAATTGGATTTGCTTATATCCTCCCAAGGTCTTGTTCGATCATCTTCATTGTTGTTGGTGTAGGTTTGAATTTGTTTTTAATTTTGTTTTAAGATGGAAATTATGAATTTGTGTTGTTGAATTAGTATAAAATGTTTTTGATAATTTTATGACAATTTGACATTCATTTTGGAACACAATTAGATATGTATAATTCTATGTGTGAATTGATGAGGGACTTATAAATAAATAATCAATTATCTTGGAGCTAGTAAATATTTTTTTAAAATAACCAAGGCATTGTATAGGCCACATCTCTGCCTAGACAAGGCAAATTGCCTAGATTTTGCCTTGGCACCCTGAAACAATTGCTTAGAGTGGGAAGTGTGGCTAACATAGGCTTTAGGGGGGATAAGTGTTTTGACAATAATAGTTTCAAAAACCTTTTCCCAAGCATCTATGAATTGTCAAACCATAAAAACCGATCCGTTGCAACTTTCCTTCAGAACCCATACCATACTTTAGGGGAGGAACTTGAGTGGAACCTGCTCATAAATAGGAATCTAATGGATAGGTAGTCGCCAAAAGTTTCATCTCAGTTAGGGTGTTAAGAAGGTTTCTCTTTTGCAGGGGGCGAGGACGTAAGTGTTTGATCTGGTCAAACTTTAGGCACCTTCACTGTTAAATCCTTTTTTGAGTTCATTATCCATCAACAAAGCCATACTCACCTTTTCCTAGCCAACTTCATTTGGAAAATCCATGTACCATATAACACACAAGATGTTATATTGTTGTGATTATCCTTCAAAGAAAATTCAAGAAGTAGGAATTATGTCCTAATTGGTATTGTTTGCGCAGAGAGTCTATCCAACATTTATTCTTGGAGTGTGCATTTAGGCAATCACTTTTGGGTGGATGGAAGACATGTCTACGATGGAACACACTATCGAATATAGAGAACTTATGGGCCTTCTCAGAAGGATCAAGAGTTCCATCAACTCATCGAGGATATACGATTATCTAAGAGTTGTGGTCTCTGTAGTAATATGGGTCGTTTGGAAAGAAAGAAATGTTAAGATTTTTTATGGAAGGGGCAGTAAGTGGTGCGATGATTGGGCCAACTCTCACTTCTTGGAGAATTGAAGGGGAGAGAATCATTTGCAAAAAAACTGATATATAAACTTAAAATACTAAAGGCATCTTGGTGCATGAAGCTCTTGCTTATGCGTGGTCTGAGGAGGGGATGGGTCTATTATATGCAATTTCACCTTCTTTGTTGGAGGTTGTGTCAAACTCAAGACCACCAAGTTACACATTGACAACAAACTTGACATACTAAGGCTTACATATATATATATATATATATTAAAAAAATTATATTAAGTTTATTATAATGGACGATCCAAGAGTATAAGTGAAGAAGAAGAAATTAAATAAAGGTGGGAAACTTACTTGGAAAAGCTATTAAATGAAAATCGTTTGAAAACTTTAAGGGTAGAAATATGTAATGATTGTTAGATAACAAATGATAATAAATTCTTTTGTGAAATTAGAATGCTCGAGGTAAAAATGCTTTCTAGGAAAATGAAATAACAAAGGCGCTAGGACCAAATAGTATTTCTATTAAGGTTTGGAAGTGTTTGAAAGAAGTTGGAGTTTTGGGATTATCAAAATCTTTTAAAGTTTCAATAAAGGTATATCAGTTAAAAGAATGCTTGAGGAGTGGGAAAAAAACACATTTTAATGCCCATCTACAATGGAATAGGGGCATTTAGAGTTGTGGAAGTTATTGAGAAGTTGATTGGTCAGTCATAACATAAAATTATAGGGGAGAGTGAACAAAAATCGAATAAGGGCTAAAATTACAACTTTAAAAACCAATTTGGATTTAGTCCCATGAGATCAACCTAGGAAATTTACTTACTAAAGAGATATATGAACACGTAGAGGGAGAAAAGAAAAAGCTTCACATGGTTTCTATTAGTCTAGATAAAACCTATGATTGAAAAAAAAAGGGCAGCCTTGGAATCTTAAACAAGGCTGCCTTTGGTAAATTAAACGGTTTTTTTGGGGCGGTAGTGGGGGCAATGGCTTGAGGAATTTGGTAAAATGGAAGATTGTTCAACAGCCTAAGGAGATGGGGGGTCTTGATATTGTCAGTATCACAAAATGCAACATTGTTCTATGTGGCAAATGGTTGTGGAGATTTTTGAAGAAGTCTTCTTTGTGGGCTAGGTTTATCTCCAGCAGGTACATAATGTTTGACCCTTTGTGTGATGGTGGCAATGGGGGAATTCTAGGCGTCTAACTCTCAGAGGCCCTTGGAAGTTAATTACATCTATTAGATTGGTAGTTGCGCCTCATATTAGCCTATCAGTAGGTAATGGGGAGTTCTTTCATTTTTGGGAAGACCGGTGGCTTGGCTCTCGATCATTCGCAGTTTCATTTCCGAATCTTTATAGGATTTCCTCCGTGCACAACCAACTCATTTCCGCGTTTGTGTCTCATGATACCTTTACCCAACCTCCCACGTCTTCCTCCTGGAACCTCCACTTATCTAGAGCTTTGACCATTAGAGAACAAGATGAGGCCATCAACCTAATTTCTTTACTCACAAGTATTTCCCTGTCCTGTCTTCCTAATAGATATGTGTGGTCCCTAGAACCTTACAGCTCATTTTCATGCAAATCCCTTCGTATTGTCCTTTCCTCCCAATCCATTTTGTCCCCATTCCCACTTGCCTCCACTATTTGGCGTTCTAAAGCACCCTCTAAAGTTAAAGTTTTTGCATGGACCTTGGCTCACAAACATCTTAACACTATGGATGTTCTGCAAAGAAAGCTAACCACCACGTGCATTTTTCCACATTGCTGTTTATTCTGCTTGCAGGATGGCGAGTCGGTGGATCACATTTTTCTATCTTGCCCTCACGCTCGTGAGTTGTGGGATAGGTGGGTGTCTTTTTTCGGGTATAGCTTCCGCCGTCCTCTCAATTCGAACGAATACTTTTCTTTGCCACACACTTCTATAGTTTCTAGTGTGGTTAAAGAAGCGGCTACGATTGCTTCTTTTGCCACATTGTGGTCCATATGGTTGGAAAGGAATGAGAGGGCGTTTCATGGTCGAGCTACAGAACCGAGCCAGTTATGGTAGTCTATCAATATCACTGCCAGCTCTTGGGCTTTCACAGCCAATCTGGCGGATGGTTTTTCTCTATCGGATTGGTCGGGTGATTGGGGTAGAGTTTTGTTTTGTATCTAGGTACTCTCTTGGGGGTCTCCTTGGTCTAATCTATGTGGTTTTGCCATGTTTGTTTGTTAATTTTTCGGCGTTAGTGTGTACAGTTTTGTGTAATCAGGTTGATTCAACCATTTTATTATCAATATAATCCATGCTGTTTCTGCTCAAAGAAAAAAAAAAAAGGCAGCCCAGTGCACGAAGCTCCCGCCTATGTGGGGCCCCGAGGGAGGGTTGAACCACTTTGGGTATATTGTAGGCAGCCTTATGCTGCATCAAGAGGCTATTTCCTCGACTCAAACCCGTCACACAACAGCAAATCTTATTGTTGCGTCAAGGCTCCCCTTTGGAAAACATATTCAAAAAATTGACATGGTGGGTTATTAAGGAAAAAGTTAATAAGTACATTGTCTTGCTAAATAATATGCATGATAAAATGATAACCATAGTAAAAACAACAATAGGAGAAATAAGTGAGTTTTGAATTACTGTAAGGTTTACAATAGGGATCAGTAGTAAGCCCTTACATTTAAATTTTTTTTTTTTTTTGTACATTTCTTATAAATGTATTGACCGAATGTAGTCAAGTATACATTTTATGATGTATGTTGTTTGCTGATGATCTTTGTGCATTCAGTCCATGAATCTTTCATTGATTGCTCAAGTCTTGATTGTTGATTCTGATGTAGTTTGCCCCTTCTTTCCTGACCAAGCTTTTCTCCATACCCAAAGCTTCTTCGTCTTCTTGTTGGGTATTCTTTAACTCCAATTGACAGGTTTCTTTTGTTTGCTTTATTTTGATTTGGGCATACCTTTTACAAGATGTTACATGTTTTCTAATTATTTTTCAATTGGCTGCTGAATATGACTTACGCTTGCTGATTTCTTCTTTTGCTACAGGGCTCACAGGCATTTACCTTTGGTGATTTGGAGTTGTCTTTATTGTACTTCATAGAACACAAGAAAACATGGAGCTTGTGGTTGCCTTTATTTTTTAGGAGGGTGACTCTGCAGCCATCTTCTTATGATTTTTTTTATATGATTCAATTGATCCAAGTTGCAATTTGTGGTTTGCTGCTTAGCTTGTCTTTGAGCTATGGAGATACAAACTTCAGGGAAACCTATTGATTCTTTGCTGGAGAAGGTTCTTTGCATGAACATTCTTTCTTCTGATTATTTCAAAGAGCTCTATAGATTAAAGACTTACCATGAAGTTATAGATGAGATCTATAATCAAGTTGATCATGTGGAGCCTTGGATGACTGGAAATTGTAGAGGCCCTTCCACTGCATTTTGTCTTCTTTACAAGTTTTTTACAATGAAGCTCACTGTCAAGCAAATGCACGGGCTGTTGAAGCACACCGACTCTCCTTACATTAGAGCTGTATGTATCTACTTATTCGCTATTTGTTTGTCTTGTATTTTGTTCTGGTATCACTCCACTGCAACTTTTGTTTTTGCACAACTTATCTGGACTTTAAAGCACTATATTGGTTCCACTATGCCTTGGTTTTTCAATCTTTGAATTAGAGATTTACAAGTAAAAAATCTGATGAATCTTTCTTGTTTTAATTCTCCTTTGAGATCATACATTGCAGGCATGTTTGTGGCTTTGTGCAGATATTTAAAGATTCTGCACATACTTCATTTCAGTGGATTTCTTGAATTACTAGATAGTGGATATCATTCATTTTTTACATTTTATTGCTTTTTTTTCAATGAGCATCTTTTGCTCTTTTCTCCTTATGCCAGATCTATTTATGTGTTTTCAGAGCTTGTGACTGATATGTGTAAACTGATCCCCTTGAATGATTTTTCAGATCGGGTTTCTCTACCTGCGGTATGTTGCAGACCCAAAAACTATCTGGGGATGGTTTGAGCCTTACATCAAAGATGACGAGGTAAGGTTGTCTCACATCTTCTTTCCTCTGTATTTTTTTTGTGGATATCTGATTATTTTTTGGAGTTCTTTTTTTTTTTTTTCTACATATTACTTTCTTAGTAAATTTGTATTCATTTGGGTAGAAAGCTTATCTACATACTAATGAGGATTCATCTTCTTTCAATTTCTTTAGTCCACTATTATAATATTTGTGCCCTTACCATGTCAGTGATTTCAAATGAAGTTTAAAGTGTCTTGTTGAATTAAAAAAAATGTGTTCTTGTAATTGTTGGCATTGTTGCAACTTGAATTAGTGTTCTGCCTTCGTTGATATTAATCATAATGTTTTTAAGTGGTTTTTTAAGTTAGAATCCTTCTATAAAGTTGAAGGTAGTGGCCAAGAGGGATGAGGGATTAACTTCTACAATTTGGACTAAAAAGAGAAAAGGGAAATGAAAACTGAGGCCTGTTTCATATCATATTGATTTAATTATTTGAGTTAGCAACTAATCACATTATTTTTTAATTTTAATCTATCTAAAGTTCAATTAGAATCAGGGTAATTAAAAGTGCTAGGCACACGTAAGGCGATGATAGCTCCTAGTGCCTAAGGCGCACGACGCAAACCTGAGTAAAGTGAGGCCTAAAATTCTTTTAAAACTTAGTTATACATCAATTAATACTATTACCCCAATTTTGGAAAAAAGAATGTAAAAAAGGCAAAATAAATAACAATTTTCAAAATATTGGGATATGAATCTCTTTTTTAGTAGATTTATAATTTGTACAAAATATGTTCCGCATCATATTCAATTTTTTTTTTCAAAATTTGAAAATACGGAAAACTTGTTTGGTTTGATTGAGACTAAACATAAATCAAGTTGAAAAAAAAGCATGTCCCATCATTTCCCATTTTTAAAAAATCAATCAAAGAAAAACTCAAAAAACAACTTTTATATGTTTTCTAACAATATGCAGTTTTTTTATTTCTTCTTCTTTCTTCATTTTTTTTTTTTTTTTTTTTTTTTTGTAAAACCTGTTTTTGAGTTACACAATACCAAACAAGTTTTTCCTATCTTTTTTGACTTTTTTTTTTAAGTACAGAAAAATGAGTTTTAAAAATGATGCAAGACGCGGCCTAAGTTTTTCTCATCATGCATCCTAATGTTCATAGTAGCACCAATATTTCTATTTCAAACTTAGTATTAATGTTGTGTTTATTTCTTTGATATTTAAAATAAAAATTGAAGTGAAGGCAACCAAAAGCAAAGAAAAATAAGTAGCAACTGTGATGTAAGAACAACAAGCAGTTGTTGTTGTTGTATAAGCATAACACAAGTTGTCTTTAACGTTTTATTTTTTATATTGTGTATTATGTATATTTATTAAAATAAAAAAGAAAGTACGTAATATACTACTTTTGAATGATTTAATAGATTTTTTTTAATTTTATTTTTTGTAAAATGGAGAGCAGGTTAGTGAGACTAGCGGTGTCATCGGTTCGGTTTGGGTTGATTTAGTACTCAAACCGAAACCAAATCAGCCACTTGTCCAACCTGAACCGAACCGAACCGAACAAAGTCGAATTGTTTCTTTATGTTTTTGCACTAGTAAATAGTTATACATGGAGGAACTAAATAGTTATGAATTGTAATAAACTATTATAGAGAAAACTTGTGAGTTTCCAATTATGGCAAGTTTACTTTGAAATTCAACTTGAAGTCTATCTTTATCTTTTTGCACTAGTTAATAGTTATACATGGAGAACTAAATATATTCTGGTAAATATTCTGAGGCGTATCCTGTTTACTGATTAATTTGTATTAATTTTTGAAACGTAACGAGGAATTAATGCTTTGAAGTTTGAAGAAAAGCTTTAAAAATGGAAGAGAGTGAAACTTATGATGTGTGGAAGATATGATAAGTGAAAGAGATCTTGGAGGAGTTTGGGTGCTATTCATTATGCGTTGGAGGGATTCCCCTTTTGAAATCTGTTTGGTGCCTGACAAAGATGGCCCATACGAGCATTGAAGTTTGGTACATTACACATGCCATGGGTGGCACTATAACATGGAGAGTTTTTTTATAGACACATGGCAGGGGGGATTCCTTGGCACCTTGCAGTGATCATCTTGTCACTTGTGTTGAATCATCTAATTGAGGGGAGATGTTGATCCTGCAGTTTATAATATGGGAGCAGGTTGGACAAAGTGGAGAATTGCTTATGGAGATTTATCATTTATGTTGATATAATATGTCTATTAAATTGAAGAGAACTTTTATTAAATGGCACTAAGAGCACCTGTCAAGTAGGAAACTATACATACTTGGAATGAGTATGGTCAAGTCAAGGATGTCTAATGTATGAATGGAAATACCAAGAAAGAATAAGAAGTAAATTTATTAGCAGGAACTAAGAAGCGGCATTCATTAGTGATAAGGTGAGGGATATTTGATTGAGATAGCAGCCCATATGTTGAAAACGGAAATAGTGAGCATGATAGTGCAAGTTTGTAGGTGTTAGAAAGGCAGGAGAAAAACATTGACTTTGGTCGAAGTACCAAAAGACAGACTAGTGTGCTTGTGATTTATTGTAAAATATGGCCCTAGGCAGAGTGCAATGATATTAGTAAAAGTATGTTTAATGTCTTTAAGTAATATCACTTGGAAATTCAAGTGTCTGCATATTAGTGAATGTTAAAGAGCAGCTTGGGTTTACTTACAAATTTATGGTTGATCCAATTCATAGTTACGTGTTGAAACCCCCATTCAGTGTGTTGATGCAATTACTCTTTCATGTTACCCCCCCTCCTCTTCTTCCTTTCCTCCCCTCTTCCCCCCTCTTCTCTTTTTTTCTGTCTATTGGATCTTTTCTTATTATTTTGTCTTTGATCTGGAATTTGATATTTCCAGCTTCCAGTCTCTTCTTTTCTTCACTAGATACTTTGGTTTTTGTTTTACCTTCATACATGAAATAAGTGAGGGTGTACTTAATTAGATATAGTAGTTAGATGTTCTATTTGGATGCTGCATTCTACATACATGAAAACACAGTAAAAACTGACAAGGCTTCTTAATTAGATAGAGTTAGATGTTATATTTGGATGCTGCATTTTGGACGTTCTTTTAAGTATGCTTACTATGATTTTGTTTGTCAGGAATTTTCTCCGGGATCAAATGGCCGAATGTCAACAATGGGTGCTTACGTGCGTGATCTGCTTCTTGGGCAGGTCAGTTGTCGTCTCTTCTAGAGTTCATCCACATGGGTAATTTGGCCCGCGCCTTTACATTAAATTTGCATCGTTTTTTTTTTTTTGGAAAGTAAATATCAAATCTTTTGGTCACTATCATGGTGTTACTTCCCACATACTGGGGAAATGTGCAATTTAGTATGAAAAATTGAATGCGCTCCTCCGAATGTAGTCTTTAGATCATTGACATGTTTCTTGAACCTTGATTAATGCTATTTTTATTAGTTCACAGTTTCCATTTCTTTTCTTATAATTTTGTAAAATTCCTTATTCCTTGGTTCCTGGTCCCGTTCTTCTAGTTTGTTGAATTCCCTGATACAAAGAATTCTCCTAGATTGCTTTAATGGTACTTTTTAGTATGTTATGACGTTCCTTCTAGTAATTAACGGATCAGCTTTCAGTTTTTTTGGGTTTGTCCATCAGCCAAATTCTGGAATGGGCTTAAGGGACGTATATTTATATTTGGCTAGAATCCTGACTTTATTATTTGGGCATTTGGGGAAAGGACACTGGCATTCCTATTGAACATATCAAGTTTTATACATAAGAGCATTTCACAACCAATATTATCCAGATGCCTGGCTGCTTCTTAGTAGTTTACAGTCCAAACTGCATAATGTTCCTGTCAAGCACACACTCACAAAATTCTTTTATACCATTTCTTCATTGCCAATCAAAGAAAACATTATAATACTCTTATCCCTTAGATTATATTTTACCGCCAATGTCTAGGTAGTAGTGAATACTGTACTAGAGCAGTTAGGAACATTGAGACATGGATATGAAAATATTTTGTTCTTATTTTGTGTGTCTGACTGGATCCTCTCGGGAAGCAATTTTTTGTTGCAAATCCTTGGCTATTATGGTAGGACCTCAAACACCTCTCCCCTCTCTTCCAAAAAGAGAAGGCTTAATACTATTAGAAGATAAGGAAAAGGCAGTAAATGCTGACCATCTAAAATGTTGGTCTGGCAGCACTATTCTTTTATATGGTTCTCCAAAGGTGTTCTCCCTTGAGCATAGGGTTTAGGACTCTTACATCAGTTTTCTGTTTGCTTTAGTAGGTAGAAAGGATCCTAAAAAAACATATTTATGACAATTAACAACTGGGACAACATTTGTGCTGTTTGTATTGGTGACTAATGCTTAATTGCATATTGTAGACAGTAATCGTAGGATTTGAGAAATTTGAACTATTGTTGCAAGGAGCTTGCGTGATGTAATGGCTTCTGGTTCCTTGAAGTACTTCTGGTGCACATGTATGTTTGCTTCTCTCTAGTTATTTAATACAATTATCTAGTTTCCTCTCTCAAAAAAAAAAAGAAAAAAAAAATTCATCTTGAGTAGTAGGATATGGATCGATGATGCGAAAGCTGGTGTGTCTTGATTGGGGCTACACTTCCCTACTTGCATGACAATTTGATAATTGATGTATCAATTGTTTGGGTTCTAGATTGGGCAAGGTGCTTGCATCAGGTGTAAGGGGTGGTAACATTTGGTTTGGGGATTATCATCATATAGGATCTTTGTATGGGTAGTCTCTTTGGGGTAGCACTTCTGGTGCTCCTGTGTTCTTGTAATATATCTTCAAATATAATATAAATAGCACTTGCTTCTGCTGAAAAAAAAATGTATCAATTGTCTGGATTGCATTGTTGAAACTATATGGATAATGCTATTTGTCCTCTCTTTATCCTGCTTTTGATGGCAGTAATGCTGGGGTTGTAAGTTGTCTTTGCCCCTTGAGGTGTTGGACTGACGTGGTTTTTTATTTGTTGTAGTATTACTTTGATACTCTTTTCCCTCGAACTCCAGTTCCAATTATGCGTCAAATTGTGAACAACCTTGAGAAGTTGAAGCTTCCCACCAAGCACTCTGGTGTTACTGGGGAATCCAGTCGTCATGGATCAGATGATACTGCACGACGACCGCCTTCAGTGAAGGCTGCGCTTTCAGTCTCTTTTGGTCAGCGCGCTCCTCATCGTGCATCTACAAGAGATTCATCACCGGTTAGACGTACTCTTCCACAGCTCCATGAAAGAAACAACGGTGATGATTCCCGTAGATCTCCAAGCAACCATCACAGCTGGAGTCGTGAGTTATCTGATCGTGATCGTGCTGACAGAGATAGAGACATGCACAGGGGGAGGGATAGGGATAGGGAAATGGGAAGGGAAAGGGAAAGGGACAGGGACAGGGACAGGGACAGAGACAGAGACAGGAGAGAGTATGACAGGCATTCAAGATATGGAAGTAGAGACCGTAATGACTCGAAGCATTCAGATAGAGAATATAGCAGCAGGCGGGAGTATGAGAAGAGCAGCAGTAGGCATAGGGAATCTGGTTCTTATGGAAGTAGGAGTAGAAGCAGAAGTAGAAGCAGAAGCCGGAGTGTGCAAGCTCATGCAGATCATCGTTTGCCTAGTCCAGTTAGAGATGGAGGCAGCAAGGAGAAGACATTGGCTCCGAGCAATCTGGCCAAGTTGAGGGATCTATATGGTGATGGCGGGGACCGTAGGAGGGAAGGTGACATGGAAAAGCTTCGCAAGGATAGCAGTAGTGAAGAGGTTATTAGGCTTGGTGGTGGTTCCTGGAAGTGAATCGGGGGCATGGGGGAGGGAGTGGTTATGGAGTTTGTACTTTGTTAATTAATCTCTGATATTTCCCTCACCATATTTGTTCCTTCCTGAAGCTTTTTAATCTGAAAAGATAGAGGGAGACACGGATAGAGAGACCAAATGTTGTGTTTTATGTGGAGACTTGCTCAGTTTAGCAAAGAAAACGAGCTAAAGATGCTACGTTTTTTTTTTTTTCTTTTTTCTTTTTCTCAAGTATGACGATAAGATTGTCATAGATAGTGGTGATGTAAGTTTTAATTCAATAATCACATACGTTAGGACAATGGGATGCAAGCACATTTAATAAAGTTATTTCGACCCTATCTAAAAAACTTGTTAATAAAAATTTGCTAGAATGAAAAAATGTGATGATTCAACCTGTCCAGCAACTTAGCAAAAGAACAATCTTTCCTGAAGGCCATTAGGTATCCGATCTTCACCATCATCTCCTCTCTTTCCTGACTGCCTTTAGAGTCATCAGCTTTCTTATCTATCTCCCTTTCAATCTCCTCTCTTTTTACCCCATTTTCACTCTTCAAAAGCATACCCACTCCGTAGTCGTACACTTGGCTCACGATGCTTTTGCTTTGCTAGAAATATGAACCAGCGAGTCGAACAGGAGCTGAAGGTTGAGTGTGGGGGGACGACTAGAGACTACAGGAAGGTCATTGACTTTGAGTGGAGGAAGCCACGGCACTTGTGCCTCAAAATCCAATGTTTGAATTTGAGACTTTTCCAATTGCATTGTTATAGGTAAGAAGAGTAGGACCTATGCCTTCAATTTACAAAGTTTTGTACCCAAAATCTCTAACAATCGCAAATAAACTAATGAACTACTTTTTAATTGAAAAGAAAATTGATTAATTAGTCAGAAAACAAACTAGGAAGGGCTCTACAAGAAAATAAGGAAAATTATAGTTGCTGCTGCTTTGTAAAAACAAAACAAAACAAAAATACTTGTTAATTAATGACATTAAAGATAATTTTTAGAGTATTTAATAATTCCTTTCATCAATAAAGTTTTGAAAAAGATTGACGCTATGGTGAGCTCGGCCTCGGCACCGCATTTATGGTTCAAAAATATTTGAACAAAACATGGGGGAAACGAACTTGTGGATGTGGTAAAATTAAACGGTCCATTGGAAAAGCAACCTTTTTCATTTGAATTGTATGATGAGATATGTCCTTTTTACCATTTATACATGCATATGCATAATGCATGGGAGTGTAATGTATGTATGAGCGGTCCTTTCTTTCTGACTTTATTTTTAAATCAATGACTAGTACTTTTTTAAGTAACTAGTAGCCGTTAAGGTTATTGAACTCTGATTAATGGAATAATGAAGTGAAGTGAAATGTAATAAAATATGAGAGTAGCAGTGGTTATTCAAAATAATATCTGAAAGAAAACTCAAAAAAAACATACCACCGTCTGTTGCACGATTCGCTATGTATTCTCTTAGAGATTATTTTAACATATTTTGAACCGAGATTTGGATTTATTTATGAGGTGGGTAACGTTCTGTCGTGGTAGAAAGGCAGAAAGGCAACGGGACTTGGGAGTTTGAACTTTGAAGTGAGTTTGGTGGGAGAAGACAAGAAGAAGGCGGCATTAGCATTAGCAGTAGCCGGTAGCCAACCAGCAGGGGGTGATTTCACTGAAGTAAAGATTGGTGGTTAATTAGAGGAAAAGGAAGGAAGGCTCTTCAGTCGGTCTCAATGCTTCTTCTTCATGAGTTTGAACTTTGCAGCAGCAAGTTCTAGTAATCAATAATCATGGCTGCTCCCCCTCCTCGCATCCACATCCATAGTCACACTCTCTCTTCTTTTTATTTAATTTAATTCCTTCCCTTCCTTGCCTTCATCAGCTAGTTTGGTCCAAAACCAAAACCCACCCACAATTCCTTGTCCTCCTCCTCCACTCTAGAAATGGTTGAATAATCCGTGTATCTCAACAAAGGCACAAAGCCATTCTTCTTCTTCTTCTTCTTCTGCGATGGAGAGCTTGGTGGCAACAGATAATGGTGGTTATGAGGGATTCCTTCAAGAACGGACACACCATTTCCCCGCAAATGTCGGGGAAACCGAGTCCTTTACTGATTCAGTTGAAGATGATTGTCGTAATAGCAGTTCCAGCTCCGACACCACGGGCTCTGAGGCTACCACCAATGAGGAACGCATCACTCACACTACTACTTCTACTACTACTGCTACTTCCACTTCTTCCAAACAGTCGAACCCATTGGGTTGGCCGATTCGCAAGTCTGAGTTCTCAAATCGCCCCACATCTGACGCCCACGCTGATGCCAATGGGAATGGAGGAGCTAATAAACTCCTCCATTCGGAACTAGAAAAGCCGAGCTGCAAGATTTCCGGTACACTACCATCACAATCCTCCACCTTCTTTGCCAATAAAAAAAGAAGAAGAAATCTTTGGTGTAATTTGATCAAATTTTGGTGTTTTGATTTGACAGATGTTGAAATGATGAAGGAGAGATTTTCCAAGTTGTTGCTTGGTGAAGACATGTCTGGGAGTGGCAAGGGTGTTTGCACAGCACTTGCCCTTTCCAATGCCATTACTAACCTCTGTGGTACGCTTCGTTTTTGTTGTTTTCTCTTTTTCCAAGCTTACTTTTTAAGTTTAGTTCGAATGGGACTAGGGTTCTGCTGGGTGGCTTCATTTTTTAACAAATTATTATCCCCTCTTTTGATCATTGCCCCCCATCCCTTCAGCTACCCTATTTGGTCAGCTATGGAGATTAGAGCCTCTACCTCCTGAGAAAAAAGCAATGTGGAAGAGAGAAATGGAATGGCTTCTTTGTGTTGCTGACCACATTGTAGAGCTAATACCCTCTTGGCAGACATTTCCTGATGGATCCAAACTTGAGGTAATTCTGTTTTTACATTGGATACCCATGTTAAAATTGTTTAGGAGCACTTTTGATCACTTGACTAATTTTACACTCTAATAGGTCGTAAAATGCTCTCTTTCCATAATCCATTTGATTTTTTATTTATTTATTTATTTTTTGAAATGCTAAATTCCTGTAATCTATAATTGTCTTTGAAAACTTGTGGCTGAATTCCTGTAATCCAAGTCAGCTGCATTTAATTTTTGAAACATTTCCTCGTGGTGAATGCTTGATACTGTTGACATCTGAGAAACATTGATTGCTGGAGCCTTGAATTTAAGTCGAGAAACTTTGTGTTGCAGGTCATGACATGCAGACCCCGCTCAGATCTTTCCATCAATTTACCAGCTCTGCGTAAACTGGATAACATGCTTCTTGTAATTCACTAACTGTAATCCCCTGTGTTTATATATAACTAACTAACTACATGTACGAGTGTAGTACTGAATTTTTTTCTTTTTTTTTTTCAACTCGTAACAGGAAATACTAGATAGTTTTCACAGCACAGAGTTTTGGTATGTAGACCAGGGGATTGCAGCTCCGGATGCTGATGATGGCTCAGCATCCTTCTGTAAACCCCTTAAGCGCCAAGCAGAGAAGTGGTGGTTACCTGCACCTTGTGTTCCTCCTCAAGGTCTTAACGAGGACTCAAGGAAGCAGCTGCAGCACAAACGTGAATGTGCAAATCAAATCCTGAAGGCCGCCATGGCTATCAACAGTGTTGCTTTAGCTGAAATGGAAGTTCCTGAATCGTACTTGAGTGCTCTTCCAAAGGTATTATTATCATATATAATTAACTGCCTCCTATTTTATGAGACCTAAGTAAGAACTGAAATCTGAAAATGTCTTTGAAATGGCCCGTTCCCAGAATGGAAGAGCCAGCCTAGGTGATTTGATGCACCGCTACATCACTTCGGATCAGTTCTCTCCAGAATGTCTCCTTGATTGCCTTGATACGTCCTCTGAACACCAGGCCCTAGAGATAGCAAATCGTGTTGAGGCCTCAATCTATGTGTGGCGCCGAAGAACAAATGGCAAACCCCCTAACAATCCCAATCGCGCAACATCAAAATCATCTTGGGGAATGGTCAAGGAGTTGATGGTTGACACAGCAGAGAAGAGAGAATTACTTGCAAATAGAGCTGGAAGCCTCTTGCTTTGCTTGAAGCAACGATTCCCTGGTCTACCACAGACAACATTGGATACAAGCAAGATCCAATTTAACAAGGTGAAAGTTCCTCTTCCACACGTATAAAAATTTTGTTCTCATGAATGCTCTCTACTTATGGTTTAATCCAACAGAATTTGTGATTGTTTTGGATTTGTTTGGGAATCTCAGGATGTTGGGAAATCAATACTAGAGAGCTACTCCAGAGTTTTGGAGAGCCTGGCATACAATATTGTGGCTCGTATTGATGATCTACTACATGTGGATGACTCAACAAAACATTTGGATCAAAACTCTTCTATTTCTACAATTGGTGTGATTTCCCAAAAGAGAGTAGCAATTCCATACTCAGTGCCCGTCTTGAGCACTCCCTATAAAACAGCTTTTGCCACTCCTAGCTTCTCTCCGGCAAGGAAAGAGAGGTCTCCCTTTCTCAACAGAAGCAAGCCGCCTCCACACCAACGCGGGTTTGGAGTGAAAAAAGTGTTGGTGGAGTATCTGGGTGTGGATGCGAAGGAAAAGAGTTCAGGGAATCGGATTGACATGTCAGATGCAGTATCAAAAATGGGCCAAGAATCATTTGAACCTCTGAATGACATGAAACGCATGGATAGATGAGAAAAGGCGATTAGTTGTAGTGGTGGTAACTAATTCTATGGCTAGAGCTACAACCAAACATCTAACGGCTGTGTGGGACGTAGGCTTTAACAGGTTGAAATAGAAAGATGAGATTTCAGAATTAATTAGGACATTGAGTTGATTATATTTGTATTATAATTTCTTGTTATGGGCATCCATGGCGGAAGAGTTGAGTTGCTTGTTGAATCTTAAGCTACTGAACTGGATCTATAGCTTTGTTGTTTCATAGATTTTATAGATTGCAGGTTTAACTTGAAATTGCCCTTAAACTGCTCCTCAGAAAGGAAAATGGTAAATAGAGAAAATTAAAGGAAACCCTTTCTTCCTATAGATTAAGACCATGCTTCAGATTAAAAAAACCATTTTAGCACTGCTTTAATATATACAAATACAGTAGTAGTTAACGTGACGTGTTGGGGAGGGTCGTCCTCTTTTCTTTTGTTTATTTATTGGGACTTGCAGAGTGGAGTTTCCCTAAAAGGCTTTCTAATACTATAATGATAATGTGAAAGTGAGTTATGGGTCTAGAAGCGAATAGAAATCAGTAAATAAACAGAACCCACCTTAGTCAAGACGATGGGATGTTGTGCCACTGAAGCAAGCTTCCATTAATTTTGAAAACAAAAGCATAAATCAATGCATAAACTAAACCGATTACTTAGTGGTACATATTTAGAAGTCTTCCCCTGAAATTGCTAGGAGCCCATGTGCAGCAACCCTTTAAAAAAACAAGCCTTGCATCCTTGTTGCACTACTGAACATACCACTCATCCATGGCCAAAGATCAATCCTCCAGCAATAGCAGCACCAGCATTCCCAGGTTTTGTTATTTCTGCCACACCCTCTCTGTACTTTCTACCATCTCTTCTGTTTATTTCCTCTATTGGTCACACAGGTCCTCGAGCTCCTCTTGGGATTTCCAGCTACAAGATTCCACTCTGCTTCAAAAACAAAATGCTCCCATTTGTCTCCTTTCCTTTCCTTCTGCTTGGAATCATCTTTCCTTCTCATCAGACCCAATTCCAAAGCTCCTCAAAATTGCAGTGTTTGTCAAGAAATGGCCTCGTCGCAATCAAGCTGGAGGGCTCGAGCGACACGCCTTGACGCTCCACCTCACCCTTGCCAAAAAAGGGCACGAGCTCCATATCTTCACTACCTCCTCACCCAATTCTTCTTTTCCTAGGTACCCGCATCACAACATGAACTTCCACCTCTCTAAACCATCACCCGCTGGTTATCTTGACCAAGCTCTTGCATGGAAGCAATTTCTAGCCCAGAATTCCTCTGCTGGAAGACCCTTTGATGTCATCCACACAGAGAGTGTTGGGCTTTTGCATACTCGAGCTCGGAACCTGACCAATCTCGCCGTTTCCTGGCATGGGATTGCTTACGAAACAATCCATTCTGACATCATTCAAGACCTGGTTCGTACTCCCCAAGAACCCAGAACATATGCTTTGACAGAAAGAGTCATCAAGGTTGTTGAAGAGGTCAAGTTCTTTCCAAGTTATGCCCACCATGTTGCTACCAGTGATCATGCCGGAGACGTTCTAAAGAGAATCTACATGATTCCCGAAGAACGAGTTCATGTAATTCTTAACGGTGTGGATGATTTATTCAGACCAAGCTCGGAACATGGAAGTTCCTTTAGGCAGAAGTTTGGCATTCCAAAATCTAGATCTTTGGTTGTAGGCTTGGCTGGGAGGCTGGTTAAGGACAAAGGACACCCATTAATGTTCGAAGCACTGAAGCAGATGTTCCTGGAAGACGAAATTTTCAGGAAAAATGTGTTTGTTCTGGTGGCTGGGGATGGACCTTGGAGTAGCAGATATAAAGAACTTGGTTCTAATTTACTAGTTATGGGGCCATTGGAGCAAACCCAAATGGCCATATTTTACAATGCACTCGATATTTTAGTAAACCCAACACTTCGAGCTCAAGGGTTGGATCATACCTTGTTAGAAGCGATGCTTTCCGGAAAGCCAGTAATGGCTACCAATCTAGCCAGCATAACTCGTTCTGTTATTGTGAGCTCAGAGATGGGTTACACATTTTCACCTACAGTTGCTTCGCTAAAGAAGGTTCTTTCTCGTGTTTGGGAGGATAGGGAAATACTGAAGAAGAAGGGTGAGGCAGCCAGACACAGAGCTTTGAAATTATTTACTGCCACTAAGATGGCAGCTGCTTATGAGCGGTTATTCCTCTGCATATCGAATCATGATGATAATAATTGTCAGTATCCATAGGCAGGATTAACACACAATCATTTCAAGCAAGTTCACCTGGACATAGGGCTAAAATTGATAGCTGTACATGCTCTAGCTCGATGATATTTGAGGGCTTTGTGGATGGAAATCAGATTGAGAGGGCATTGTGGTAGTCAAGTTAGAAAATGGAAGGTCCCATTCATTCTATAAGCATTCCGAACTGCTTGTTGTGGCCAGCATTGTGGTGCTTGAACAGCTAATCTTGTCCTTGAACAATGGCACACAAGATGAGAATGTTTGGTGACTGTACTTCCCTACCTCTTCTTTTATTTTCCATTTCTGTTTTTTACTTCCAAAAGAAAAAAGAATACTAGCTTCCTTCTGAGTCTATAGACAAGTGATTCAGCAGCCTATGTATTCTCTTCTTAGATGGCAAAAACAATTGATTACCATGACATGGATGTGATGTGAAGTAGTTGCTGGTAAACATGCTGATGAAGCAAGTTGTGTAAAAGCTACTTTGAGTTCTCTTTCTGGTTTCAGTATCTGAAACAATATGTATAATCTATCATGTTTTAAGAACAATTTAGTTAACAGCCAAAGCTGGTTGAGGAGAGGCGCGAGGGAAAAAATCAAAAGCCATGGAAAACTTGCATGGTGTCATTGGTTTCCCCAAGCTAACCTTAATCCTATATTGTCCACTAAGTCCTGTCAAAAATATATTGTCCACTAAGTCTACCACATATCATGTCACTGTTTCAAAGTTTCTAATTTGAATACATCAAACTGCACTACTAGGGCTGTTATGCTAATGGCCTTCCGTGAATGCAAACCTCAGAATTGAATCTAATACTGTTATAATTCACCAGGCACTATCCTCTCATAGTAGTAATTCTAGCTTCTTGGCGGCCCTCAATGAGTCCTGATGAGCTAAGGGGCCCAGCACTGACAAATACAACTAGGTAAAGTGGTGCATAAAGGCATGTAATCTAGACAAAAGGACTATAAACATATTTTACCATAAAAGATCAGTTGTTTAAAGGAGTAAGCTTTACATCCCAAGCTTCCAATAAAAAAAGAACGAAGATGAGATTACATTACATGCAAATCCTATGTATCATAATTTTCAGTCAAATTCGCATAGTACTAAAACATATAGCAGAAGAAACTTGGCCTACTTGAGCAATAATCTCCTCCATCAATCTTTGACATCACAAAAAAGAGCATATCAAAGTGCTAACAAGGCTTTAGCTTTTGCAGAGTTCCTGCAATGTTGTGAAACAGGGAGGGATTCAGAGAATTGATTAATTCAGGTTGAAAAGAAACATATTTTGAAAACATTTGACACAAACACCCAAAGGGATTTTACCTATGAACCTCCACAGTGGAATTTTACCTATAAACTCTACTTTCTATGAGCAAAAAAATATCTTTCACACTAATTTTTTAGCCACAGATTTATTAATGAAGCCCTTTTTATGATGAAAAAACAAGAAGAGATAAGATAGCCAAGTCATCAAGAAATAAAAGCAAACCAACAGGTAAAAAGATTTAGTTCAGATGAATATTCTTAAAATACCAAAGAGTATAAAAAGGAAAACAAGCGTACAAAAAGTTAAAAAGGATTCAGTTTGTTTAACGAGAAGAATTTTAAATTGCCAACATACCTTAATATGTAAATATAGAATTCATGTGTCTACCGTGGCAAAGTTCTAGTAATAAAGTGATCCTGTGGAAAAAAATATTAGTGAAATGAAGATATTAGAATTTTGATGAACTTATAGACTTCAAGACATTTCACATGCCCTCCATCCACGTAAAAAATCATACCCTGCCACCAATTTCCCCTCGATGCACAATCTGAACTGCTTCGAGCTGAATTATTTTCATGCCCATCCTTGAACTGAAGAAATCAAAAGGTAGGACCAGTCAGAGCACTTCTTACTTCATAGGACCTACTAATTCAACAAAACCAGAAGCTTCTTTGGAGCAGTGAGAATGTTTACTACGCATATGCCCATAGACCACCTAATAGAGCACTTATCTCTGGATGTCAACTTACGCGTAGAAGTTCCTGATTTCCTACAGCCTTCAGTTATATTGATCTCCTAACCTGAAGCTGTTTTGGAGCAATGATCTGCTCTAAGTTTTCTCATGCATCATTTTTTTTTGTTCACTCTTTTGAAGAATCTTTCCTTCATAGGAGAAATTAACCCCAAAAAAAAAGATGACAGTGCTCGAAATTGAGTGTAATAATATGAACACTAAATTTGACCAATTGGAAAGGTCAACATCTACCAATAAAAACCCCAACTAAATCTCTTTTTTGTTTATTCATCCAAATTGTTTCTGTCGATAGATGGTTGAGTTTTTCAACTACAACCCAAACCAAACAGTTATCCTAACAATCTTTATTTTTTTAAAAAACAAAAAGCTGTTTTTTGAATTTTATACCTAAAGGATGGGCTACTCATATAAGCAAGAGCCCTACAAGCGGAATGGCTCCACTAGTCCATTTAGGACACACTTTGAGTATTCTTCCCATTAACCATGTATATATCTTTTATAATGATTTTTCAGATGTTTTTATACTCACAGGATGTGCTGATCCAGAGACTTGAGTATTTGGTGAATTTGAACAGATGTCAGGACCACCATAATAAAGGGATGAACTCAGAGAGCACGGCTCTATTGTCTCTTCCTGAAAAATGGAACTCCTATCCTTGTAGGGAATGCTTTGACCTTCTTCATTGGTTTTTTGTGAAGTATTATTACCTGTAAATACCAGACAAATGAGTTGAGGAATATTCTATTGAAACAAAATCGATGTACTTTAGGAAATTAACTCTTTTTAAGTTATTTGGTATCATATTAGAACTTTTAGAAGATATTTTAAACTGTCAAAAAAAAAATAGCGGAAAGAAAATCAATAGAAACTGTACGGTTGATCCTTTGGAAAAGTCCCTTTAATTATCAGCATAACTATAAGTTATAGGCGCCTTCCAGCCCTTTGAATACAAAAAGAGTATCTTGACAAACCTGCAGATTTGTGAAGATGGTGTGTAGATTCCTGCTTGGTCCAAGAACCAATCAACTCAGAATGGGACAAATCTCTTCCCACCACCTGAATCAAAAATTAGAAAGACAGCTAACCACGTTCAAATGTTTGGTATGAAAAAAAAGGGGGGGAAGACTAGCCCTCAGAGGAAATGAAAAAATTCTCCTATCCCTTGTAGGCTGTACTTTCCCTTTCCGCCTCTATGATTAATGGAGATTTGGGATCCATTCAGCTTAGCAAAAAACCATCAAGCATATCAACTGCGATCAATTCCCTTTGAACAGAAGGCAATTTAAGTACCGGACCCCATAACCCCAAGAAAAAACAAAAAGAAGAAGATAATACCGTGAATGGTGGTGGAGGCGAAAATACAGAGTCGAAAATCCCCCTTGAAGATGAAGAAATGGGCCTTGAAGTTGAAGGCTGGCCATTGAACTCCTTGCCACTGGGAAAATGAGAAGAAGAGGAATCCGCTGGTTTTCTATCACCGTCCATCTATCTACTCTTATCTACCCCCTTACAAATTGCACTCTTTCTTTCTATCTAAACAATGAAACTGAACTCTCAAATATATATCCACACCCACAACCCAAGCCACTTTTTCTTCTTTGTTGACAAAAATAAGTCGAAGCAATCCACAGTCCCACACCCAACACCCACACCACACCAAATTAACTTTGATAGAGAAAGAAGGAGAGAGTTAAATTGAGATGAAACGGATAATATTTCCTTCTTTTCTTTCTTTCTTTCTTTCTTTCTTTCTTTCTCGAGTAGTAAGTAGATGGAAGCGAAAAAGAGCGGAAGCAGCGGTCAGTCACATAGATGAAAGATGAAAGATGAAAGATGAAAGAATCCGAGAGTGAAATGTCGTCACGTGTCCCATCCCACACTTTTTCTACCGAGTTTAAGTTTTGGGAAACCGAAAGACGGCTCTTAAATAAGTTTTTGGTTTGGGTACGTACTTGGGGAGGAGTGTAGTTTCAAAGTTTCCTACTTTTACGCAACTGCAATGCAACCTTTATTACGTTACGTGCCCCACCCTTCCTCTTCCTCTTCCTCTTCCTCTTCCTCCTTCAATTGCAAGTCCCAATTTTTAGTTTAGTTTAGTTTATCTTTGCTTTTCAGTGAATACATACTGAATTGATCCATTGTCAGGTCAAATAAGCATGGCTACTTCTCTAATGCGCCATTTCAGAAGAAAATTGCCTGTTTCACCCTATAAAGGAAAATGGCAGCTCAGCTTCAACCAGCAAGCAGCAATGGAAGCCTTTAAGAAAGCCGCATTCCAACAACAACCACAAGAAGTAGAAGGAAGACAACCCCATCTCTTATTGGCCCTCATCAACTCTTTCACCAACTACGCCTGTGATCCTACCCCTTCTGCCTACTTTTTCCTCCTCAAAACCTTAATCCAAAACTCCCAATTTGATCAACTACCTCCCGTCCTCGACCGTATTCAATATGTCGAGAAATTCACCACTCCAGAGCCATTCTTCGTCCTTCTCATTCGGGCTTACGGCCATGCCAATAAGCTCAATGACGCTGTTGATATCTTCTTTAGAATCCCAAATTTCAGGTGCACTCCTTCCGCTTTCTCTCTCAACGCTCTGCTCTCCCTTCTCTGTAACCAAAGACAAGAAGGGGGCCTTCAAATGGTTCACCAACTCCTACTCAAGTCTCATTCCATGAACATCCGCCTCGACCAATCCAGCTTCCGCATACTAATCTCTGCTCTTTGTGACATCAACAAGTTTGCTTTTGCAATTGACATCTTAAATCTCATGACCCATTATGGGTACGATCCTGATTCAAGGTTCTATTCGTTAATACTCTCCGCCCTGTGCAAAACTAGGAATCTTTCTTCTGCTGAAGTTTTGGGTTTCCTCGGAGAGATGCGAAAGGCGGGTTTTCCCGCCGATAACTTGGATTACAACAATGTGGTCACTTTTTTGGTTAAGGCGGGTAGAGGTTTGGATGCTTTGGATTTGTTAAACCAGATGAAATTGGATGGAATTAAGCCTGATGTTGTTTGTTACACTATGGTTTTAGATGGGCTGGTGTCTTCCGAACAATTTCAAAAGGCTGAGGATGTGTTTGATGAAATGCTTGTGTTAGGTGTAGTTCCTGATATTTATACCTACAATGTTTGTATAAATGGCTTGTGCAAGCAAAATAATTACGAAGCAGGTTTTAAGATGCTTGCTTGCATGGAACAATTGGGTTGCCTGCCTAATGTGGTTTCATGCAATACACTTATGGGAGCTCTCTGTAGGCTAGGTGAATTGAGGAGAGCAAAGGAGGTTTTGAGGAAGATGGGGTCTAAAGGTGTTCAGGCTAACTTGCATACGTATAGGATTTTGATTGACGGATTTGTTTGCAGTGGAGAAATGCTGGAAGCTTGTAAATTGTTGGAGGAGATGTTGCAATTGGATTTTGTTCCAAGAGCACTTACTTTTGATGAGATGATATCTGGTTTGTGTAAAAGGGGACTTACTTCGGAAGCGCTGCAAGTGCTTAAAGAAATGGTTATGAGAAATGTTTCTCCTAGGTCTAGTTCTTGGGAAGCATTACTTTCCATGTTTGAGTTGAGTTTTAAAGAGACCAACTTATCTAATTTGGAGGATGTAATAAGCCTTTGAGTCCTGGTCAGTTTTGATGAAAGTAATTGCAGCATGGTGGCATCTTGTTACTTTCTAAAGTACATCATTGGGTTTGTGCAGACTTAACCATTATAACAAGGCTTTTCTAAGTAAAACCTCGCACCAGGGTCTTAAAGTGGTTTAATTAGGGATAATATCGGTACTAGTAGGATTTGAAATTGCCCATCAAGTGGTATCAGAGCCGATGGTTCAATCATGGTAGAACATGTATGGATGTTTATGAGTCGCGGATGGTTCCTAGAGATGATAACGCCAAGTGGACATGGATTATGTCAAGGTGGAGCATAGGTGGGTACTCACGATGGCTCCTTGAGATGATAGTGACCATTGATTTGATAAGCAAATCATTAGTATTGAGGCCTTCTAGAGAAAAACCCGTCACCTTGGCCCCGAGATGGTTAAGTGGGGACAATATCAAAACTAGTAGAGATCTAGGCTTGCCCAACATAAACTCTTGTCAAAAGATAAATACTTTTACATTATCTGGTTTTCTTTCATTTACAGAACATAATCTTCAAGATACAGTAACGGTTTCTTGGTTAGCCATATGCATTGCTGCTGCTTGGATGAAGATTTGTTCAAGTCCACAGCATAATTTGCCCATGTACGATACAGACCTAGAGCTAGCTCGCTCAATATAGTGTGCTACTACTTGAAACTCTTTTGCCATTTTTTACAGTATGAGACGGTACTTTAATCATCACCATGTACACAAGTGTATGGATGCTTTTTAACTTAAAGATGCTGTTTCCGCACTTCTTCTTCTTGTAGCTCGAATATAACAGATGATGGTGACAATAAAGGTGGTTGCGAGACCACCAATGATTACACCACCTCCTGCAATTGATTTATCCATGGAATGATGCTTTCCTAGCCGCCTATTAGCTGGAGCTTCTGCTATTTTGATCTCTTGTCTCCTAGATTTGACTGGGACTGGTTGATCCATGGAACCGGCACTTTTATCATTGTGCTCCTGACTCTGGCCTTGAGTGATGGAAGCTGTACCAACTTGAGTCTCATATGTAGTGGTCCTAGTGGACGGCTCCAGAACAATGTGATGGGAAGAGCTAAGAGCTTCAAATTGTTTCTTACCAAATTTTGGAATTTTGGATTCATCAACGACCTTTGAACGTTGAGGAGTCGTTGGTGCCTTTTTCGTTACCGGAGGTAGTACTGAGGGGCTAAGTGAATTGGGGTGGTGGATGTGTGGTTTGGTATTGTCTCCTCTCTTCACAATAAGCTGTGATGCCGAATTTGGATGAGGGTCCATGAAACTTGACACCTGGGGCTTGACATCAGCCCGACCAGTTGTGTTTGTGTCACCCATGACAAGGAGAATAATAGCATCAGCCAATAACATGAAGCTCAGGAGAAGAAACCTAGCCATAGCCATGAAATGAGATGCTTGTTTCTACGCTTCTGCAGGTGCAGGGGGGTTATGCAGGTATTGGTTGGCCTTGGCAGGAAGGATGTGCTTTATAAGGAGTTCGGATGGCAAAGGCACATATATAAACTAGTGTGGTGTATTGGAAGTTTCTCTTTGTTGGATCTTAGGAGCTCTGGAAATAGTTAATGGGGGGTTAGTGGTGTTTGGGTAATTTGTTTTTCTGAGCAGCTGTCTGCTGATACAGGGAAAAAGAGGGAGTTGCACGTGGATGTATCAGAATATTAGAAAATGATAGGGGACAAATCTCTATATTTATTTGTGATTGACTTGTATAAATGCATTTTCTTATTGGAGAGACAGACCATAATTATTTGAAAGCTGGATAATAATAAACTCATAATGTGGAGCAAATGGAGCTGTGGTTCTTCATGAAAATTGAGGAATAAATGAAGACTTGTTGTTTCCGGGCTAGATTTGGTGCTGTGTCTGGTTTGGAGCCTGGAGCCTGGCCTCTAATATGTTGCCTAAAGAATTCAGGGGTAGCAGCAAGCAAGGGAGACAAGGAAGCAAGTGGAGGATATTGTTGCATTATTGAAAGGGGGGTAAAGGTGGTGAACACTGATCACATTGTCGTGTCAAGGTGGTTCATATCAATATGATGTATTACTTTTATTCTTTTTGTTATTATTATTATTGACCCACCCAAAATAATAAACGCCACCAAATAACTTGTGTGGAGGTAATTAACAGCAAGAAACGACTAAATACAGAGAAAGTGAAATGATCTTCAACTTTGCATGGGCTTGATAAGTAATTGTAATAATTTTCTTCCCCTTCCACCATTATGTAATGGTTAATCAAATAAATGGGAGAATTGAATCGATGATCAACCAATCCTAGTCAGGTTTCAATGAATTTACAATAGAGGAAGAAGAAGAAGCAGAAGGCCTTTGGAAACTGCCAGAAGGACAGGGTTGTTTTAGTTTTTTGGTGATTATTTTAGTTCAAGTAGGCAGTGGCATGATTTCGTAGAAGGAGCCAAGTAGTTGTACTATTTCATTGATTAAGGGTTCTTACAAGATCAAGATCTTGGCTTTTGCCTCCTGGCTGCTCCATCACATATTCACTTGAATTATATCTTAGTCTTTGTTTTTTATTATTATTATTATTATTATTATTTTTCAAGTGGTGAACCCAGACAACTTATGTGTACCATAGAGACTATTTCATCTAAAACAAGCACCATTAAGGAGATATAACATCTCACTCAATGACGGGTGAACATCCCCACATCCTACGATAAGCCGCACCACTCCACCCATGTGTTGAAGACAAAAACTACTCCCAAAACTCGAACCCAAACCTCATAGGTTTTTTTTTTTTTAACGCTTCCTCCACTCCAACATATTTATATGCCTATAGAACCTAAAAATGGTGATTTCGTGTGGTATTTTTTTTTTTTTTTCATTGTTTGACATAGGGTTTTATATTGAGCAGTTTATTTGCGTCTAAAATGGAGTCGGCAATGTTATATTTGGTGGCATATGTGGGGTAGTTCTAGCCTGTGAGTCTGGAATGTGTGTAAAATAAGTGGATCTATTCTTTTGAAAATTGGTTTAATAGTTCCAAAAAATAAAATTAAAGCGCTCTAGCCTACCGATGTTGCAACAACTCTATAATTGGAGAATCTCCTACCTATTATAGAGTCGTAAATCCTGTAGTATTAGGAACTACCACCATTTTAAGCCTTTATGGCTGCTTATGAGTTCTGCAAACTGTCTTACCCCTCTTGTTCAGTTCATGCTAACGGTACACCTTGGAAACTCGGTATAATCCAGCAGGGTGGACCACCTTCGCGGCATCTTTAACATTGTTCTGGTCGCTCTCCAACTATTACATCGTATGGTACCCTTGTAGATGTCTTTACTCAGGTCCCTCGACTGAGACACTAAATTGCGCCCTTTATGAAGCCCCAATAAACCCGTAGTTGCCTTCATTTTAGGAATTTGCCAGATGCATGTTATCCAACATCCTATTTTAAGGCAGCACAGCAGGAAATCTTTAGTAATCACTCTAAAAACTTTTAGACTTTTCCAACACCGTTGATCACAATCAGAAAATTAGAGTTTATCAATTACTCAAAAGTTTAATTAAATGACATAATTTTTTCAACACCTCTAATCTCCGTACTTAACCCCTCCTCGTAGTCACTCTAACCCAAAAAGGAAAAAAAATTAAAAAAAAAAACAAAAAAGTTTTTAACTCCATCCTTGTACTAGCACAACAACTTTATCAATCAGAGCCTCTAGAAAATCCGGTTCCAAGATCAGAGAAGCTCATCACGCCATGATTTCCATGTATTGTCTCATATCAGGAGCTTTTCAATCGCATCCTGTAGTTCAAAAAATAAATAAATAAATAACAATTCAAATAGTACAATGCAAACACTAAATAGTCACTAATTATTTATTTAATAGTACCTTGAGTTGTGTTATTTGGGGTTTCAATTGACTTCCCTCATTGCTTGTCACTGAACAAGCAATCACAGGCCTCGTTACGCCACATGCTCGTCCAAGAGCTTGCTTCGAAGGAACAAACACGTACGGAACATTCTGTCACCAAGAAATACATGGTTATTCAAATTCCAGAAGTTATATCTCTGTGATTCAGATATAAACTTCCATGGCCGTGACATGCAACAATACTATTACTGGCACAATATCTTAGAGACTATCTTCCCAAGTACACCGTCAGCACCCACAGCAGTACAAGGGCAGTGTAATTTGAATGATAAAACACCACATCATATTCAAACTTGGCAATGCTATATAACAGCATGATCAGGTCAATTAACAATTGGTATAATCTTAAGGCAAAGTGCAAAGTGGTGTTACAACTAAAGTAAACTAGAAAGAGTAAGAATAGCCCACATAATTACAAAGAGAAAACATCTTCACCGTCATTGAGAACAAATCAGTGTGTAACAATATGAGATGAGCCCATAAAATTAGGCTATAATGGAACATTTTGCCATCCAAAAACTCCAAATTTACCAAAAAGAGCTAATTCAACTGCAGTAAACTACCAAAAAGAACGAAATAAAGGAACAGTAAAAATCCGCTAGAAACAACAAAAATTAAAAATGATAGAAAATTTTCATGGAGCTTAATAGCACAACAATTCTAATACAACTGTATCAAGTTGAACAAGGGAGGCACCAACGCAATGCAAGCCCAAAGCCTACATCATTCCACAAATGGGCTCAAATCATTTTGATTTTTATGAACACTTACATAACAAAGTCTTTTTTTTCAAACTAAGTATCATTATGAGTTTTTTTTAGTTCAATTCCATGGAGATTTTCCTTTTTTTCTTTCCTTTTACTCTTTTTCTGCATGTCAATGAGAAATAGGAGTTTGATTCAACAACTTTTCTATGGCATTGAAAACCTTTCTAACTCATGATTCCTCTCAAGGACTATCAAGTTATAGTTCACCAATCAGTAGAGACCCAGACTCCTATTCATTATGTTGATTCCATTTGTCGGTTTGTGTCCATAAATACAATAGGCCTTGCAAACTTAGATTAAACTAAATCTGTGTCGGACAGTTCACTCTTTAAGTCTTGACATCCAGCCCATATATCTAGGACTGCATATACAACTTAAGGCACATGCTGAAATCAATCCACAACCTTCAGACAAAATCTAAAAGTAAAAAACGAAATAACCCCTTGATAGGACAGCTGCATCTATGTTCTCATTCAGTGGGAGGAAAGCAAACTACACAGCTCCTACATAAATATTTGTCCATTAGGTAACCCTTTATAAAGAAATTTACTGGAGAGCTTACATATAACATAACACTTTAAAGAAAATATGAAACCTACGTCATTCAATAATAACAAAACTTAAATTACTAATTCCTGCATATTCAAAGGTCTAAAATGCAAATTTGATCTCTCTAGGAGCAAATATAAGTGTCATTACACTGTTAACAGAACAAGCGTGTCTTCTTATTACCAACGTGATTGCATCATCCATTCCAGTCAATGTTATAGAACCATACACACAACAAATCTTGTACTTAAATTTTTGTTCCATCCACTCACCATTTCCCCTTGTTACTAACACAGACTTTATTCAGGCCCAAGCATGCATGAGAGAGTAAAAATTAGTTGCCACAGTTTTCATAGTACTTACATACTCGATTAAAATAACGTAAACATAAAATCCAAAACAAGAAGGGAAGTCCATCGCACTTCAGTTTGTAAGAATAAGAGTAGCCAAGGTGCCAATCAAACGTATTTTGACTGTGACAATGGTTAGTAACGGGTAGCTTAACAAAGAAATAGAAACGTAAAATGGTACCTTATCTTCGGCGAGTAATGGAAGATGAAGAAGGATTTCAAGCGGTTCTGTATCGGCCGCCATCACAATAAACTCCGATATGCCTCTGTTTAGTGTTTTAGTTGCTGAAGAAAAAAAACGGAGTAAATATACATATGAAAAATAAAACAATAGATGGTTATGAAAGTAAAAAGGAGAAATGAAGGGAAAAGAATGAATGAACCTTCATTGGCACCCTTCTTAAGCTGCTTGTAGTTAGCCCCTTGCTGAATAAGGTCAAGAATAGTAATGGTTAGCTGAGCATCTGCAAGCGGGTACGCCTTGGGATTCACTGCTTCCGCGGTCTTAAAACAAAGAAAACAACATCAGATGAACAGACTACTAATTCAGCAGAGAAAAATATGAAGAAGATGTAAAGAGAGGGAAAAACTAAAAAGAAGAAAATACCATCTTCTTCGTTCCTATGCAAGTTAGACACAATGAGAAGCGACTAGGGTTTTACAACTAAATCCTAGAGGAGAGAAAACGCACCACTTCAACATATATATATCTAAGGGTTCGGAGTGCGCATTTGTTTGGGTGGGGTTTAAACCTAAAACCCAAATCAAATCTGAACTGAAGGCACGAGTCCAACCCAATCTGTCAAAACTACTGTTCTTTTCTTCTTCTTTTATTTTATTTTTATTTTTTTTTCAAGGATAAGAGTACTTATTAAATTTAATAAATCAAAAGGGCAAAAAAATAAATAATAAATAAATAAACAGAAATAATTTAGGCTCCAGTGTGATTATGATTGAGATAGAGTCTTCTACATCCCAAAAAAAAAATCAAAAACATAAAATTGTATTTAATTAATTGAATCCCTTTACTTTGGAAGTAAGTTGTTTTTAGTTTTTAGCATTTTACTTTGGAAGCAAGTTGTTTTTTTTTTTATCCTAAACCCTTTAGTGTCCTCAACTAATTTTTTTGCGGGGCAAGACTAATCTAGAGTTTGAAATTACTAAAGGGAGAGAATAGCTAGCACCTCTCCATCAGTGTATGTTGTAATAAGGCTCGAACACGTAATTAGGCTCCTTAACTCATTAAAATGCAACTGGGTTGTAATTGGATAGGTTGTATTCCTAAGTTTCAACCATAAACCAAATGCAACGTAATTTCGCATAAGCATCAAATTAGATAAAATAACATCTGTGTTTCCTTGAATATTATTCTTTATGGCATAATGAAAAAAAATAAAAAAAATCACTTGTACCTATTTTAGTTGTGCCTACTTGAGAAGAGTCGTCCAATGTCATTGCAGTGCTTGAACGCGAATTAGTCTCGCCCGAAAGACAGAGGCACCGAGAAACTAAAAAAATACAAAAACAACAAAAAAAAAATCAATTATTATTTAATATGCTTAGGAATAAATTGACTCAACTTAACTTAATGAAATCTTTTTCCAACTTTATAAATTTGTTTACATAAATCGTTTTCTTCCATTTTATACTATTAATAGTGAAGTCAACATTTTTATTATAACAAGTTATATATCAATAAAAAATTATTTCTATCATATAATTTTAGATCTTCTTCTAGGTTACTCTTCTTGATTGGTACATTCAAATACGTGTATCAAAATCACCTAAAACTCAAACAAATACAAAAATATTACATTATTCTTGAAAAACAGACTTTTAAGTGTTCAATTTTCTTATATTGCCATGTTTGGATTGAGTTCTATTTAATATTTAAGTAATAAATTTGTATTCCTTGCGAATTGTGATATAGTTTTCAAAATTTATAATTAGTTGAAGAAATGGTCCATTTTTCTTCTCCTGTCCGAAAAATTCCAAGTGTTGAGAAGCATCACTGGAGTGGAGATGAGATTTTGATCTAATTGCTACAAATTTTTAAATTTTTTTTACAAATATCATTAAAATTAAAATATTAACCCATTTGTTATAGTTTGACCAGTCAACTGAACGCAACCAAGAATTTTATAAATAAATAAATAAATAAATATATTTTTTGAAGAGATACCTTTAATTAATTTATTTTATTTTATTTATGAAGTTTTTGGTGGCGCTAAGTCAGCAGGTTTAAACTCTAAATGTGGCCACATTATTTGTTGACTGGTCAAACTATAACAAATGTGTTAATATTTTAATTTAAATGACATTTATAATTTTTTTTAAAAAACTTTGTAACAATTAAGTCAAAAACTAGTGGAGATGATATATGTGTCTGTCGTTCGTTGGTAAGTTCATGTTACAGCACATCACTCCCCCAGCATAGAATTGTCTGATAGATCACATAACATCAACAACAACCAGAAGGTGAGGTGGCATGCTAATGCTGCTGCCATCTGTTTCAGGACATGCGAAGAGGGTGTACTGTAACATGTTCTCTCCTTAAAATTTTTAATTGTTTTTAAAAAAGGTAAGAAAAGAACATGAATGAAATGAATGTCCCGAAATTCGCTCCAGCCACGTCGGAAGCCGTTTCAAATTGTCTTTTCGTCGGTTTTTCCGTTTGTTCTTAGCTGGCCGCCTGGCTCTTGGCATGCCACTTCCACTTGCCAGCCAGGAACCTTCTCTCATTCATCGTTAACCTTAACCACCTTTCTTCGTCTCTCTGTCCATTGGTTCAGATCACAAAACTCCTTTTGCTTTGCTTCTGTTTGCCTTCGATTTTAATCTTCTGCATTCAAGGATCCAACGAACAAGTCTCGCTGTTCTGATCCCTTCCTTTATTAATTCAACAGTGTAAGTTTTCCTTTTCACATTGTTAGGGGTTTCTAAAATGCTCAGATCCAAGATCGTTTGGAGGCGTTTCTTCCATTTTTCCAATTATAGTTAAATTTTGGATCATTGCCTCTGTTTTCAGGAATGTTTGGCTTGAATCTGTAGGTTCTGGAGCCTAAATATCAGAACACATGGCTCATAGAGTGGATCACGAGTATGATTATCTTTTCAAGATCGTTTTGATTGGCGATTCCGGTGTCGGCAAATCCAATATTCTTTCCAGGTTTACGAGGAACGAGTTCTGTTTAGAATCTAAATCGACTATAGGAGTTGAATTCGCCACCAGGACTCTTCAGGTTTTCTCCCAAGACCCTTAATTAATCTATGATCTGCATTTCTTTAATTACACTCTTTATTTTCCTGCTTAGCCTATATAGCTTAGTATAATTTAGGTACTCGATTTGGACGGATCCACACATATTTGATATTGCTTGAAGGAGATTGTGAAATCACACCAATTTATTGCCTAAACAAATTACTTGAACTCCTTGTTATGCTTAGACGACCATTTACATACTAAATATTAAATATTTCTTCCATAAGATATGTTGTGTAGAATCATGACAAAACGTAGTCTGATCCTTTCAAATGTTGTGAGGATTGAAAGCAGTTTTGGGTCCAAGGTAAGCCTTATGTTAATTATCTGTTTTTTCAACTTGAGCCAATGTTGGTTATTAAGATTCGAGAGTTTTTCATGTGCAGTGGTGCAGTTTTTTCTGATCATGCATTATTATCTGAAGAAAATCACAAGTATGTTAATACATTGTTATAAATTGTGAAATCTCATAATTTTGGACATAAAATTGGTCAAATCCTGAATGCAATAGCTTCTTATGGAACAAATTTGTGGTATTTTGCGCATCAAACTTTACTGCAGATTGCTGAATAAGAATTGAGTGTTTAATGGGGAAAGGACAGGAGTTATCATATATAGAATTTGAAATATTACTTTTCGAGTTGCTGCAACTCCTCTGTAAAATCCGTCAAATTTTCTAATGAATCAAGGACAGACTTTGCCGTGCAGACCTAGGTTTACATTTCACCAATTCTGGCTCTCTCATGTTTAGTATCTTAAAAGTCATGCTTTTTCAGGCTGTCTTATTTCGGGACTGTTCTTGAATTTGCATATATAGAATTACAGTGCTCAGTCTCACCCTTCACTTCTTTCTATATCCACATATTTTAAAAGCAATATACCAACAGGAACACTTTGTTGAATAAACCCCTGTTTGTCAATGTAATTTTCATTTTAACTCATGTTTCAATCAGCTTGGATGTGAAAATATCTTTTAGTATTCCACTCTAGTCATGGAAAGAAGTAAATCTTGGATCTGCTTCCTTATTTATTGTGCTTCTTGTATAATTTGTTGTAGAAGGTACCATCCATATCTTTATTTAATTGAAAATACATCAGGAGAATCAAAATTTAGATGTTTATGTATTAAAACTGAAGTTATTTATAAGTATGGACTTGTATGCTTCGGACAAGGTTTTATGTTTTTTTTATGTTTTGTTGTAGACTAATTTGTGTACTAGGTCTTGAACCATTCTTACCTAATAGGTCTTGAACCTTTCTTATCTGGCTTACTTTTGTTCCGACTTAACACTCAGGAGTTTTTCTAATATTGTAAAATGGTTTTTATTTTTTGGTAACTTGAGGTATCTGGGTTAGCTTACATGTACCGACTAATCCCCAGGGACAAGCCCCAATGAGGGGAGAGAGTGGCGTACGCCCCAATGGGTGTGTAGGTGCCCCCATGAGTAGTCTACGACACAAGGGATTTTTCCCTGGGTAAAGGCCACGTCCATTCCACCTGGTGACGAGACTCGACTGAAATATTGTGCTCCACTCTTCATGATAGCTACTTTTATTATGGTTTAGATCCAAACGGACAACAATTTTGGTGCCTTTTAATAGGTGTAAATTCAAGGACCGGGATTACAGGGTGGATTTGGGTTGTGACATAATAGATGGACATGAGATGGATTTTTAATTTGTTGTAGGTGCTTGACATAACCTATTACATGTTGTTTTAGTGCACTAGAATGAGGAAAAGTTAATCGGGTAAAAGAACTCGAGTGTGTATGGATTTTTTACCGTTGACAGGGTCTCTAATGATTTGATGCTCACGAACCATGAGCCCTGTAATAGCTACTCACCATTGAGTGTATGCACCTTTTTATGATGTGAAGGTAGTTAGGTACGTGACAGTCTTCTTATCCTGGACGGTTGTGAAGAAATTGTGAATTTGCAGATTTGCGAACTGTTCAATTATCTAGTGTTCTGTTTGCAATTGAATGTGTATCAGCTGTGAATCTAGATTGGCATACTGTACTTAGCAGATTGTTGGAAACTAACACAATAATGTTCTTCAACTCAATGAGATAGGTAGAGGGAAAGACAGTCAAGGCACAGATATGGGACACAGCTGGTCAAGAGAGGTACCGAGCGATAACTAGTGCTTATTACAGAGGTGCTGTGGGAGCACTATTGGTCTATGACTTAACAAAGGCGCAAACCTTTGAAAATGTTCAGAGGTGGCTCCGCGAACTGAGGGAGCATGCTGACTCCAACATTGTCATCATGTTGGCTGGGAACAAATCTGACCTGAACCACCTGAGAGCAGTGCAAGAGGAAGATGCTCAAGTGTTGGCTGAGAGGGAAGGACTCTCATTTCTTGAGACGTCAGCATTAGAGGCATTGAACATTGAGAAGGCATTCCAGAGTATATTGACAGAGATCTACCACATTATAAGCAAGAAGGCATTGGCAGCTCAAGAGGCGGCACTTTCTACTGGGTATCCTGGTCAGGGGACTAGTATTAATGTTGCTGATGCCTCAAAGAATCCAAGCCAGAGGAACTGCTGTTCTAACTGAAGGTGGTAGCATTTTTCTTGAATGAGTGCAAGATGATATTTCCTTTATTTAAATGGGAACGTGTAGTATAGTTGTTGAGGCCAACCGGCATAAGTTCTCTTTTGTAGAGCAGTTAGAGCTTAGAAGCAAGCTTTTCCGAGTTAACTAGAAAAAGTATGTTTGTGAAGTGTTGTGTTTATCGAGTATTAATAGCAGAGGTTAATAGTTTGTATTGTTATTATTATTTTCCTGACAATATAGAGATGGAAATTTTCTAGGCTGAGAGATCTGGGAACAATGAAAGGGGGGAAATGTTGTAATAAAAGTTTGGGCTTGATATTAGAGTTCATTAGGTTTTGATTTTTTGGAAGCCCAACTTGCTGGTTAGTTGTTGCAACAACTTGGGCTCGCAGAGATTATTCACTGTATCACGTTTTTTGAAATTGATTTTTATGTTATGATAATATTTGTGAGCAATTCTTCTGTTTCTCTATTACTTTAGGCGTCTTCGTGTATTGATTAGCAGCAAAATTCTTCTATTCTGGTAGTAGTGTCTTCGTGCATTAATTAGGAGCAAAACTAATAATCAGTTGTAACTTCCTCTATTATGATCCCGCCGCAGCGGTCAGTGGGGGTGTGAAGCAGCTAAAAAACAAGTGAACGATCCCACTGTGAAGCAGCTAAAAAACAAGTGAAGAGAGGAGAGAGTTGGAAGGCTCACGGAGTAATTTGGGCTTTCTTGGGCCTTGGACCATCTTATTTTGTGTAAGTTTCCGCACTACGTTTGTCCAAATTCCCGCGGGAAATAAAATCTAGGTCTCGGCTATTTTTACTCATCTATTTTTATTTTTTCACCCACTACTCTCTTCACCACCCAAAAATTTAAAATAGCTCATATATTTTTTCTTCACCCTCCCATATTCCCATTCTACACCTGACATTTTTCAAACCCAAATACCATTTTTCATTTTCTTCTCTCACGTTTTTTCTCTTCTCATTTTCATTGATTCGCGATTTTTTCGAGTTTTTAGGGCATTCAACATGTTAGAATTGTAACACCCCGTAAATTAACTACATACGTTGAAGTACACGTATATCGAAATATATAATACACATATTTTATACGTAAGAGCTAAATATACGCTTTAAAATACACGTATGTTATATGTAGAAGCCAAATATACGTGTGTGTGATTGAGGGTACGAAGAAAAACGAATAAAAGGATAAAATAAAAGCAACTAATGAACAATACTTGCATAGTAAGATACTGTTTATCAAATAGTATCACGAATAGTATTGAATAGGAAGTTTACTGTTCATCAAATAGTATATGAATAAAAAAAAATAAAAAAAAAATAAACAAATAAAAATAAAATACTATCTAAATGAACCGACATTTCCAGAGAGGGAAAGAAGAGAAGAAGCAGAGAAGAGAAGAAGAAGAAAAAAAAGAAGAACGCGTGATTTTCGTCAAATTCGGCTTCGCGGTAAGTGATTTTCACGCTATATCTTCGTGAAATTACTATCTAAGCTAGATGTAACTTTTCTAGCGGACTAATTTTGACTGTGGGAGCCGTTTTACGGCGTTTTAATAAATTTGGATTTTGACCCTCAACGTGAATGAAAACCCGCTAGGAAGGTAGAAAAACACTCCCTAGACTGTCGGGACTCCGAATCTGTGGTTAGATTCGATTTCATCCGTTTTGGAGACCGTTTGACAATTTTAATACAATGTACATCTTTTAGATGAATAGTGATAAATAGTGAATAGTGAATAGTAAATAGTAATTTTACGAAGATATAGCGTGAAAATCACTTACCGCGAAGCCGAATTTGACGAAAATCACGCGTTCTTCTTTTTCTTCTTCTTCTTCTCTTCTCTACTTCTTCTCTTCTTTCCCTCTCTGGAAACGTCGGTTCATTTAGATAGTATTTTATTTTTTATTCATATACTATTTGATGAACAGTAAACTTACTATTCAATACTATTCGTAATACTATTTGATGAACAATATCTTACTATGCAAGGACTGTTCATTAGTTGCTTTTATTTTATCCTTTTATTCGTTTTTCTTCGTACCCTCAATCACACACACGTATATTTGGCTTCTACGTATAACATATGTGTATTCTAAAGCGTATATTTAACTTTTACGTATAAAATACGTGTATTATATATTTCGATATACGTGTACTTCAACGTATGTAGTTAATTAAATTTACGAGGTGTTACAATCTCCCCAACTTAAGGAATTTCGTCCTCGAAATTTAGAATCACGGACTATTCCTCCAGTGATACTCAATCCTATAAAACTGCTCCGCGTTTTATATTTCCGCTTCCATGTTTGCTCTTCTTGATACGTGGTATCCTCCCCAACTTAGAGGTGAGTTATATCCATAACATATATAGAATCCGAAAGATATTTCCTCACATCAATATATAGAAAATAGTACGGACACCTATCAACTGTGACAGTAGAGCAAATCGGTAAGCCAATGGACCTATCTTATCAAGGATCTCTAATGGTCCAACAAATCGCGGTGCGAGCTTTCCTTTCATTCCAAATCTCATTTGGCTTTTCTGTGGTAAGACCCTTAGCAAAACTGAGTCAGCCACAATACATTTCAAGGCCTATATACCAACCTTGTGTATTTAATACTATCCTCTGGCACCAATAACAATAACTCCACACTTTCAAATCAACAAGTTGGAGATCTATAAGGCTTATGATCAAACCATTAGAGTGCCATCATTATGTTATTATAGTAGCTGTTTATACACACAAGTTTCCACAAAGAAAGTATTCCTTCCAACTTCCACAAAATTCACGTATACTAGACCCGAGCATGCTCGCAAGCATCAAAGTCACTCTCTCAGTCTGTCACCCAGTCTGAGAGTACATATCACACTGAGAAGGAGATGAGTACCAATACGAGTCTGCATCATATATCAGATCTCGACACAATCTTCGGATCTTAATCCGACATGACAAATAGCTGAGTACTCCCATCAAATCTCTCTATCTCACACATATACAATCTACTCAGTCTATCAAAAGAATTCTGGTGTTCATTGGAAGAATACATAGACTTAGCAGTCCATCAATGGTCATCCAGATGGTATCATATCTACCCAGAACCCATAAGATACCATTTGAATCCCATCTTTAATTAATACAAGCCATATTACCACTTCCATCATCTTTCATACGGATATCATACTCATCTCATCATAAATTTTTCCTCTCTGAATATGAGTATCAATCAGTTGAACATGCATCCGAGCACAAATATCAACACATGGAGGACTAGAGAGTACACTCATAACTGTAACTCTCACTCACAAACAATCTCCATTTATGGCTAACTGATAGATATTATTTCAGTTTCAGCCTGTTTCCTGCTCAATGCCTCAGCAACGTATTGGCCTTTCCCAGGATAATAATAATTCAATATAAAAGCAAATCCTTCGGGAATTCTTGCGACATTTAGTACCTCATATTCAGTTTTTTTTTTTTTCCTTCAAATTTCTTCAGGCTCTTAAGTGACCTTTTTTATTATCGAGGCAATGCTCTTATCAATTCAAAATAACTATCAACAAATTTTTATTCACCCTCAGGATAGTTATTTCTGTGCACTACCACTACCAAATATTTGAAGGCACAATGCACAACCCAGATCTGGACGTGATATTCATCAATCACAATTACTTCCAGGTTCTGGAAATCGTACTACTGTGAGAGCTTCTCCATGCACAATAGTCCACACATTATATAGCATTAATCTGGTTTTGTTTCGTGAGTGGAACAGATAGCTTCAAGGATCTTTCCACGCACTTTCTATAACATACAACTAATACCAGAGAACTTCTGATTTCCATCATTTAAATCAGTTTTAACAGTTCTATGATCACTTTGAACGTCGCAGCATCCTTAACGATACTATTTAAACTGGTCATGTGATCCAAAAATTATCATCTTAATTATAGTCAAAACTCATATTCACCGAGCTTGGCACTCAATCGGTGCTCTCTCAGTGACTACAAGATCATGCCGATGTGCTATTCATGCTCCTCTCATTTTCTTGGGACAATTTCATAGATCATCATCGAAGAATATGTAATAATCAAGATATGATTTATATTCCCACTGCATCAATCCTATCAACGTGATTGACACATTAATCAAGGTTACCAAAATTTCATAATATTCATATCTTGTCTTAAACAGTCTGCATTACATCTTTTTCTCAAATTCTTAACTGATGGTGCCTAGATCTCAAAATGATCTTAAAGAAAAGTTGGCACTATTTCGTTAATCGAATTCAACCATCTATCCATGGTAAGGATATTCATTCTTTATTGTTACCCTGCTCAGTTAACAATAATTAATAAATCTTTTGCTCATTAACCCATTTACCTACACCAGAAATCCTCACAATTCCTCAAGTACTCGTTATATGAAGATATGGAGATACATATTATACTAGCATCAGTTTTATATGCTATCAATCTTCTGTTCAGGTAACAATTTTAATACTTCAGCAGAGAATACTCCAATATACCAGCTCACCACAAGAATTTTAATCACCTGTATGCCTTATTACCTTACTCTAAATGGCTTTGTACTAGTCATATTCTCCATGTCCTCGTCAATAACTACCTTATCTTAGATAGATTTTTTTGAGGGTATAAATTTCTCGAGATTCAAAATGAGAATTTTCCACTTCTGCAGCATATTACTTCTTTTTGGAGAGACGCTCCACCTGACATGAGAGGTGACCAACCAATCATACCCAACAAAGCATCCACCTCTAAAAACTTCATATTCTAAAGTCCATAAATACTTGATGACCCTCATATTTATTCCACATATTATTTGCTAACCATATCAAGATAAATTCTTTCTCCTGTAGGCATACTCACAATCAATGATGCATTCATTCTTATAACAGAAGATAATACAATCTGCCTACCATATCACCAGAGATAAAGGACCAGGTAGATCCAACAACACATCAGAATATACACCATAACCAAATATCAACGTCTTACTCATCTTTGGATCTGGTCTTGTATTTACTTTAATTTATCTAAAATCTGGTGGAGTCACATTGATAAAATTTACTGGAGCATTCCATATCAGCTAACTGGAGATTAACACATCTCGTATCTTTTTTTTTTTTTTTTCAGATTTATAATCGACAATCATAGGTCGAGATACAATGTACGCAGTTTGTGAGTCATGCTCAGGCAATGGGAACCACTTTTGGTTTTCATAATTCGTTAATATCACTTCTCTTTTTCCCATTATTATTGGGTTAGTACCTGACCCAATACTGTCAAAATCTCAACCTTACTCAATGTTTCACTTATCTTCAATTTCATATTTTTGCTTTCAACATTTCCTTACATTACTTATTTCTCCTTTTACCTAAAACTGGTGTTGATGACTCGGCTTCTAATGACAGTGCAAGCTATCTCACTATTGCTGGGATTAACAATTTCACTGCAGCTTTGGCTGACCCGAAAGTTATAGTCCGCCTAACAACTTGCACATATAGTACGCAACAATTATCAAACCTGCCGTATAGGATTCCAAAATTTAATCTAGATCCTTATCAGTCTCAGAATATCCATAGTGATCATTCCAAAAATACACTATACCAGTCTAATTCATGTTTGTCTTTATGGTTAGACATGTCACTACATTTTAACAAGATAAACTTTTTCATGCCTTAAATCAATGTCAGCATGATGGAAGCCCTTATAAAATAGCTTTTTTCATTAATCTCATGTCTTAATCATCTCAGGAGTCCTTAACCCAATTTTCTATTATCTCTTATCATCAGTTAGCTTAAACTTAGCTAACGTGCTTTATCATTTGCAGAGACTTAATCATTCTCTAAGATGGTCTCCACTCAGAGTAGCAAATTCTTTGCTCCATCTATTATCAGACTGCCAGTTAAGATAGGAGAGTCTCTTCTCCTGAAAGTTTCCATACCTTTCACATATCTTTTCATTTCATCTGGCTTTTGAGACCTTCTATTTATTTTCTTTTTACTTCAGTCTGACCTATATATGTTTTTACAGAAGTATTCACACCATTAGCATCCACATCTGGAGCTATCAATGGTTTAAACCTCTGTCTTTCTCACATTACAACTTTGCCACAAGCTCATAAGCTGTGCATTTCGTTGTTGTTGGATAGTTACTAGCCATATATAAGCTATATAATTTATTCTCACTGGATTTACATCCAGTTCTTTTTCTTTCAGCCTTCTGATCCTTTCTTGATCAGCAATTTCCATTGTTCATCTTGACTATTCGTTTCCAAATCTACAATTCACCGACACAGGTGATTCTCAGTCAAGATAACATATTGGATTAGGCCCAACATAATAGGACTACCCATATATATACCCATACAAATAATCATAATATCATAAAGCTTTTATCTTTTTACGAATTTTAAACTTAGGCTCTGATACCAATATTGTCACGACGCCCCTGACGTAGGTTGACGTCATGACCGGCACATCGTACTATACACTATACATACCCATATACAGTATATAATACACTGTCAGCCTTCACGTACTCTCACGATACTCCCAAAATTTACAGAAATTTTTTTTTACCACACATCAAATCAAATCCAATATAGATCTCTATAATCATTCCATTCATTCAACAAATTAAATTCTCACCTGATAAATATTTATGATCATCTCCTTTCATCATCCCAAGCATTATATAATATTACCACACAACCCATCTAGGTGATATTACAAATATATAGTGTGTGATAATTATACATATCAAAATAACAAAAGTTATTTCCTCCAAACATACATACACATACCAGACGAAGGCTCACGTGATTATCACTCACGGATGTGCCTTTTCCCTTCGACTCAATACCTGAAATATTGGAGGAAATGGGGTGAGCAAACAACAGCTCAGTGAATATAGTTCTTGAGATGACAATTATATACATTTAGAGAAATATGACATTTAAAATCAGTTCAAACACTTATTCAACACATGCATCATTCAACGAATATATTGTACATGTCAACAACATAAATTGCATGATTTTCAATAACACAACGCACAATCTCCCTCCCCCGCAAGGCAAGAGAGCGGGTCTCACCCTTGTATGGCCGTACAAGGTAGACACAACCTCTTATAACCCAATTCACAGTCATTTCAAGGATCGCAACCCTTGTTAGGACAGACCTACTGACAATGGGGACTCGCAAAACCTCATCTGGGTCTAATTCCTAACGAAATGACAATGAGGAATCGCAAAGCCTCATCATTAAAAACTCCAATTACTAAAATCAATTTGCATGATCCATAAAACTCAATGTATATATAAATATAACATGCATACAAACAAACATCTTATACGCGTACAATGCCATACAAGAACCAAATCAAGAAAACTATACTCACAGTACAACACGTTCAACTTAAACTCAATCATCGTCGCTTTCGAGTCCAGCTCCAAGTTAAATTCAACTAATTTAACCTGTCACAATCACTCCATAATTCAATTTCATGTATTCATATCTATTTCCATCTTTAATTTCTCAACTCACTTCAAATCACGAATAATAAATCCATTTAGGACTCATAAGCAATTGAAGAAACTACTATCTCGTTTTTGTGGTCAATCTAGATATTTCCACAAGAAAGAACAGTGAAAATAGATTTCCGAATCATATTTTCACGATACCATATACTTAGTTACTAAAACTATCAAAGCATATCTACATATCATGTTCTAACGTCCGGAATGCAGTTCTTCACGATTCTATAAACTTAAACCGGGGTTTCATTGGGTTCACATCACTGATCACATCGCTGTGCACAATACTATTCACATCACTGATCAATGTTCACTATTTACATTCACCTTATACTATTCACTATTCACTATAATTATGCATTATTCACTGTTCACTATGCCTTATTCACTGTTCACTGTTTACTATTCAGTGAATAATGCATCAGTTGTTTGCTCACCCCATTTCCTCCAATATTTCAGGTATTGAGTCGAAGGGAAAAGGCACATCCGTGAGTGATAATCACGTGAGCCTTCGTCTGGTATGTGTATGTATGTTTGGAGGAAATAACTTTTGTTATTTTGATATGTATAATTATCACACACTATATATTTGTAATATCACCTAGATGGGTTGTGTGGTAATATTATATAATGCTTGGGATGATGAAAGGAGATGATCATAAATATTTATCAGGTGAGAATTTAATTTGTGGAATGAATGGAATGATTATAGAGATCTATATTGGATTTGATTTGATGTGTGGTAAAAAAAAAATTTCTGTAAATTTTGGGAGTATCGTGAGAGTACGTGAAGGCTGACAGTGTATTATATACTGTATATGGGTATGTATAGTGTATAGTACGCTGCGCCGGTCATGACGTCAGCCTACGTTAGGGGCGTCGTGACAAGAACACTGCTAAGAACGACTACGAGCAACCTTGTTGTGAAATCTTACAAAAAAACTGTGGTATTTAGGGTTTTTGGGGACTCGAAGTAAAAGTGATTCAAGCACTTGAATCAACAAAATCGGTATGTAAATCTTTGATTTCTTCAGGTTTAAGTTGATTTGATTGCTACATTATTGTATTGAATTATTTTTGTGCAAAAAAAAAATGGTTGAAAATGATGAAATGGAGGTGGCAGAAATGGGTTTCTGAAACCCATTTCCGCACCAGAATCGCACTGTCCGACCTACTAGGGTCGGATGGTTGTTGCTTTGTCCGCTCCAATGAGGGCTGACAAAGCATTTCTTTGGTTTTGTTTAAACTAAATATCAATTGTTTGTCCTAATTGTATAGTTTTTTGTATGTATTTGGCTATTTTGATAGATATGTTGCCAAGAACAAGGAGAGGTCGTTCGGAAGAGGAAGAACAAAGCTCGCAAAGAAGAAGGCCGACGGCCTCGGATAGACGAAGACGACGTGAGTGGTACCACTACCCCTTGTTATACATGAAGAAGAAGAGCAACAATCTGAAGAAGAACCTACGCAGGTTGGGGTGAAGGGAGAAGGAGACAGTCTATTGAAGGGTCCTTGCCCCAGGGACCTACTGATCCTTAAGTCCTCATGCATTTCAAGGGACAAGTAGCATACTACGTGTGACAAAATCAGGTATATCACTTTTGTAATTTAATTTAAATTCAATTGAGGTTATGATTAAATTTAAATATTGGTAGATTCTTATTATTTTTTGTTTATTCACATAGAAACGAAATATACAAAAGTGTCGAACCCACTAGGTAAAGTTAGCTTCTTAGGACCTTAGTGAACATCCCGAAAGAGAAAGAGTAATGGAGATTATTACAAACACCGGTTTTCGTATCTTGTAGTTATAGTTGTGCCAACAAGCCGTTGATAGTTGCTTTTGTGGAGAGGTGGCAACCAGAGACTAATTCATTTCACCTACCATTCGGTGAAATGACCATCACACTGAACGATGTAATGGTCTTACTTAGGATTCCAACAGTGGGCAAGACAGTGAATGGAGATGCACTGAGCAATGCAGAAGCAGTGATCATACTTCAAGAAGCCTTGGGGGTTTCGGCTCGAGAGGCATTTGATGAGGTGAATAAGAAGAGAGGTCAATCGGTTCAATTTGATTGGTTGCTTAAAATATTTGGATCGAAGCTTCAAGGAAACCAACAATATCCTTCGCCTGAGCATAATGTGAGAGCATATCTTTTGTTCATAACTCATCCTAGGTTGCACTTTTTTCACGGACAAGAGTGGTGCAAGGGTGAACATAATTTACTTGCCATTGTTGATGAATCTGGATGAGGTTGCCAATTCGCATGGAGAGCTGCTTGTCTGGCGCATCTATATCGTCAGTTGGAATGTGTCACAAGATATCACGTGCAACAGATTGCGAGCTACATGACATTACTTGAGGTATAACTATTTCTATCATTTTGGTTTAATTAAATTAAACTTGAAATAAATATATTTGTGTTATAGTAATTGTTTTTCTTATGTCTGGTAGGCATGGATATACGAGCACTTCCTATTCGTGAGACCGCACGTAAATCGTGGATATAATAACAACCTCTTGCGTGACACGAAGTGGAAACCTTGCAAAGAACAAGGTTTAGCGGAAGATTTCGTTGAAGTTCTACGCGAGGCAATTGATGATCTTCAGCCAAATCAGGTAAATGCTACTCTTTTAAATTAAATTTGTTATACACATCATATCAACTTATATGTTAGGTCTTTATTATTATTATTTTGTTCAAGTTGCATGAGACCCTTACGCAGATTGCAGGGCCGAAAGCCCTCTACATGAAGTGGCCTTTTATACCTCGTGCGTAAAGTTCTTTGATGTGGTCAAGCCGTACCATCTGTTCGAGCTGAGAGGAGTGCTAGGGGACGCGATTAAAGAGTCTATCACATGTTTATTGATCAGTATTGGGAGAACTGAGACTACCATTTATTACAAGCGGCTGCACGAGGGGAACAAGTTTCTAATGCATGGGACGTTGTACCAGAATATCTTGAGTAGTTCGAACAGATTTCACATCCAAATATGCAGAACCCTGAATATCGACTATCCACTCAAGCGCCAACTTCAACGGAGAATTTTGAAATTTTGGTAATAAATCAAAACCTACAAAACATTATTATTATATATGATTTTATTATATTTGGCAGTAATTGATCTTTTGATTTTAGAGGGAGCGCAACAACCGAAGGCTGGGGATGTTGAGGTCTTGAGACATCGATTGATACCGTGTTTCGAGGGATTGACGACGTCATTGAAGGTTTAGCTGGCACAAGCATTAACGAAGAAGAGGAACATGCCGAGGAAGAACGAGCCCAAACTCCACTTCTCCAGTTCTCCACTTCTCCACTTCGAAGATGTGTCACACACTCCAATTACGTACTTCAAACGTGGTGAGAGCTCGTGTAGAGTTGAAGAAGATGCACCTGCCGAAGCACCTACCTTTCGACTACGAATTCGAAGAAGACGAGATTAGATTTTTACTTTTTTTGTTGTTTTAGTTGTGGACTAGGAAAACTTTTGATCTTTTGTGCAATGAATTTTGAACTTCAACAAACAATTTCATTAATGCCAATAAACAAAAATGTACATGTATTGCATTTGTTGTAAGTTAAAAAAAACGAAAAAAAAGAAACTTCAATCCTCATCAATTGTTTCTATGGTTGCTACATTGTGAATTGTATCAGTAAAATGCAAAATCCTATCTAGATATGAGGTGTCCTAACCATTAGCTCGCGATAGATGGTACTTCGCCCAATTTGCAGCAACTGGTGGCACTGGACTTGTCAGGGCCAAAATAACCTGTCAGTGAACAATTATCAATTTTAATCACCTAAACAAGGCAAATCATAGATTTTTATACATTAACAAGTATAAAACAATACATAAAGTTTTTATACCTGTACAAAGTGGCACTCACTCACGAACTCCATAACAAATAGTCGTCTATGCGTTACCGAAACATGTTCACTCCTTAGTGAAAAAAATGTTAAACATTGTCGGGGTGAGATAAGTACAAATGCCAGATTGTACTTGCTTGCAATCAAGTGACCCATCTCAAGCATTGTCATCGAAGCACATGACGGTGTTGGGGTCTCATAAGAATCAAGTGCCTTCATGATTTTGTCAACTCTGCCACAATACTGGAAAACGACCTTGTAGTGATCCTTGGAGCTCATGAGTTCCTCTAAGAGCTCTTGCCTAACTCTTTTCCATTCGTCTTCTCCATTACCCAAAAAAAGGGCAACTACTCGATAACCACAATGTCCATCGGCCTCCACATCTTTCACCTGGTGGATGTAAGCTTTTAGAGCAACTGGAAATTGATTTATATACTTATGTAAGCATGGTTCTTTGTCCTGTGAACCTTAGGTGGTCGCTTACCCTTAGTCACCGTGTTTTTAGGGGACAAACTATCTTGTTGGGATAAAACATGCTCAAACAATAATGGATTTCTCTTGGTTGACTTATCAACTTTCAAACTCGGCCCCCCGAGTATTTCTTTTTATGGCGGGCTTAGTGACCACTATAGATGATGGCTTCAATCTCTCTCTCAACCTCTTAAGCATTCTTCTTCTCCCAGATGTGTCACTGTAACACCCCGTAAATTTACTTAAATATATACGTTAATGTACACGTATATCGAGATGTATAATATACATATTTTATACATAGGAGCTAACTATATGCTTGATAATACACATCTTTTATACGTAGGAGCCAAATATACGTGTGTATGAGTAGTAAAGAAGATGATACCTATGGGATCATCTTCTATGGGTGCTTACAAGTTAAACATTGGAGTTGATGGCTTAATTTATGGGGATGGTTAATTAAATATGTGAATTGAGTGTATAGAAGAAGAAGAAAAAGGAATAAAGGAAGAAAAAAATAAAATAATAATTAATTATTGTTCATTTGCGGGTACTGTTCACGAAACAGTTCCATGAACAATACTCGTATGTAATAAAAAAAACAAAAAAAAAACGAAGAAAGTTGTTGCTGGAAAGAGAGAAACAAAAGAGGAAGATATCCGTATGAAATATTAAGGAATTGATAATATGGATTGTATTAATTCACGATGGGATTCAAATGGTATCTTATGGGTTATGGGTAGAAATGATACCAGTTGGATAACCATTAATGGACTAATAAGTCTATGTATTCTTCCAATAAACACCAGAATTCTATTGATAGACTGAGCATATTGTATATGTGTGAGATAGAGAGATTTTATGGGAGTACTCAGATATTTGTCATGTCGGATTAAGATCCGAAGATTGTGTCGAGATCTGATATATGATGCAAACTCGATTTGGTATTCATCTCCTTCTCAGTGTGATATTTTTTCTCAGACTGGCTGACAGACTGAGATAGTGACTTTGATGCTTGCGAGCATGCTCAGGTCTGGCATACTTGAATTTTGGTGGAAGTTGGAAAGAATATGTTATGTGTGTAAACTTATGTGTATAAACAACTAGTGTAATAACATAATGATGGCACTTTAAAGATTTGATAGTAAGCCTTATAGATCTCCGACTTGTTGATTTGAAAGTATGGAGTTATTGTTATTGGTGCCAGATGATATTATTAAATGCACAGGGTTGGTATATAGGCCATGATATATTGTATTGTGGCTGACTCAGTTTTGCTAAGAGTCTTACCACAGAAAAGCCAAATGAGATTTGGAATGAAAGGAAAGCTCGCACCGCGATTTGTTGGACCAGTTGAGATCCTTGATAGGATAGGTTCATTGGCTTACCGATTTGCTCTACTGTCACAGTTGATAGGTGTCCATAATATTGTCTATATGTTGATGTTGAGAAAATCATTCGGATTCCATATATGTTATGGATATAACTCAACTCTAAGTTGGGGAGGATACCACGTATTAAGAAGAGCAAACATGGGAGCGGAATTAGAAAATGCGGGAGCAGTTTTCTGGGATTGAGTATCACTTCAGAAATAGTCCTTGATTCTAAATTTCGAGGACGAAATTCTTTAGGTTGGGGAGATTGTAACACCCCGTAAATTTACTTAAATACATACGTTGACGTACACATATATCGAGATGTATAATACACGTATTTTATACGTAAGAGCTAACTATACACTTAATAATACACATATTTTATACATAAGAGCCAAATATACGTGTGTATGAGTAGTAAAGAAGATGATACCTATGGGATCATCTTCTATGGGTGCTTACAAGTTAAACATTGGAGTTGATGGCTTAATTTATGGGGTTGGTTAATTAAATATGTGAATTGAGTGTATAGAAGAAGAAAAAAATAAAATAAAAATTAATTACTGTTCATTTGTGGGTACTGTTCACGGAACAGTACCATGAACAATATTCGTATGTAATAAAAAAAACGAAGAAAGTTGTTGCTGGAAAGAGAGAAACAGAAGAGGAAGAACCGAGAAGAAGAAAGAGAGGAAAAAGGAAAGAACGCGGGATTCGCGTCCAATCGGGCCTCGCGGTAAGTGATTTTCACTCTCTTTCTTCGTGAAATTACTATCTAAGCTAGATATAACGATTCTAGCGAACTAATTTTAGCTATGAGAGCCGTTTTACGACGTTTTGACAAATTGGGATTTTGATCCAACGTGAATGAAAATCTGCGATGAAGCTAGAAAAACACTCCCTGGACTGTCGGGACCCCGAATATATGGTTAGATTGAATTTCATGATTTTTGAAGACCGTTTGACAATTTTAGTACAATTTACATCTTTCGAATGAATAGTGATGACGTGAACAGTGATATGAATAGTATTATGATCAGTGATGCGAACAGTGATGTAAATAGTACTATAAATAGTGATGTGAATAGTACTATACACAGTGATGCGAACAGTGATGTGAATCCAATGAAACTCCGGTTTGAGATCATAGAATCGTAGAGAACTGAATTTCGAACGTTTCGATACTAAGATCGTGATTTTTGGATATGATTTGATATTTTTAGTAGCTGAAGATATGATAAATGATGATTCTCATGATAGTCTATGGTTCATTTCAGTGTTTAAATTGAGAGCTTAAGTGCATGGAGAAACGCTTTTGAGGAAGCAATGACGTTTATTGTTGCTCGGATATGTTGGCTTAGAAACCTCGTGTAACCACTATGAGTATAATTTTCTTGATTTGGTTCTTGTATGACATTATACGCATATAAAATGTTTGATTGTCTGCATGTTATATTTATATATAATGCATTAAGTTTTATGGATCATGCAAACTGATTTTAGCAATTGGAGTTTGTAATGATGTCATTTCGTCAGGAATTAGACCCGGATGAGGTTTTGTGAGTCCTCATTGTCAGTAGGTCTGTCCTAACAAGGGTTGCGATCTTTGAAATGACTGTGAATTGGGTAATGAGAGGCTGTGGTTACCTTGTAACGACCATACAAGGGTTAGACTCGCTCTCTTGCCTTGAGGAAGAGGGAGATTGTGCATTGTGTTATTGAAAACTCATGCAATTTATGTTATTGACATGTATATTATATTCGTTGAATGATGCATGTGTTGAATAAGTGTTTGAAATGATTTTAAATGTCATATTTCTCTAAATGTATATAATTGTCATCTCAAGAACTATATTCACTGAGCTGTTGTTTGCTCACCCTATTTCCTCAAATATTTCAGGTATTGAGTCGAAGGGAAAAGGAAACTCCGTGAGTGATAATCACGTGAGCCTTCGTCTGGTATGTGTATGTAAGCTTGGAGGAAATAGCTTATATTGTTAGTTTGATATGTATACTTATCACACATTATATATATATATATATATATATATATATATATATTATTATCTAGATGGGATGTGTGGGCATATATATATAGCTTAATATATTGGATGATGAAATGAAAATGTAATGTGTGAATGAATGAAATGATTATAGAATGATTATAGAGATCTATATTGGATTTGATTTGTGGTATATTCAAAAAATTTCTGTAACTTTTGGGAAGGATTGTGAGACTACGTGAAGGATGACAGTGTATTATATAGTATGTACAGTGTATAGTACACTATGCCGGTCATGACGTCAGACTACGTAAGGGGCGTCATGACAGTCACATTGCTCGAACTCTCTACAAAAGCCCTCGATCTCCTCGTGGCATTGTTATTGGTCTTGGGACTCTTGAACAGGGAAGAACATATCCAATTTCTTCCAATGTGCATCCACCAAAGTCGTAGGGATGGGCCGATTTTCTTTGTGATATTTAAAGATCTCATGCGCACAAGGTAACCCATGAGTTTTTTTCAACACGCAACGACAACTATAAGTTTTGAAATCTGTCTCCTTCAAACGTTCACATTCTTTCTGAATCTTTTCGATTGCATGAATCGAGACAACTCCTCACAAGTGTCCATATATAGGTCCTCTATGGACGTGTTTTGTAGTAAATAAGCTTTTCTCAAAATATGACGATATCTCGATATGCTACAAAGTTAACAGACAATGTATTGTGATCCAGCTATTCTCAAACGTTCCATGTGAAGAACCCAAGTGTTTCTTCAACTTTGCACGAGCACTTTCCGCCCAGTTGTGACATTGCCGAAATGCATGATCTCATTTGTCCAAGCCGCCACAAATCTTTCCTTGTGGTTCAACAACCACTCATTGTATAAATAGAGAAGGACCGTAGGGTAAGCTTTATAAGATTTTGAAACCACTTTCCAATGCTTTTCATACTGCTCCTTCGTCTCTGAATCCACCAAACCATGCCACATGCCCATGAATTTCATATGGTCACTGCTATCCTTGAACAACAGTTTTGATTTCGCCAACACATTCTTGTTAATGTGCCAACTGCACAACAAATCTCTGGTTGTGGCCACCGTTCTACCAGATCTTTCAACTTTTCAAGTGCCCATATGTAGCTCTCCTGCTACTCGTTTTCCATGAATACATGCGCCACCGAAAATGTGAGATGAGTTGATGTAACCCCAACTATCTCAAGTAACGGATATCGATAAATATTCGTCTTATACGTGCAATCCATTATCAAAACTTTAGGAAAGCAACACAACAAGTTAACCGATACTGGGTGTGCGTAAAACAACGCCTGTACATGATCGGTGTTTTCGTCGGACTTGTGCCATTCGACGTATTGTTCTTCAGCTAACTTCGTCATCAAATATTGCATCTGAGACCTTCCACCGTGTTCCAACAATTTATACTTGCTACGTGCATTGTATATGGTCTTTAATGTAGATGCATTGCTTGCATCCCTTCGCTTCAGAGCATTCAGTATATCTCTGGGCATTGCTTGACTTCTGCTCATATCAACAAGCATTTCCATCTCATCCTTTGTCAGTCGGCTCGCATAAGAATGTCCTTCCATCCGATCAGCAGGTGGATGATTACGAGTGTCGCAATCCACTTTTACCATCCAGTCATCATCAGTGGCCAATTTTTGCCCTCATAATAAAAATGGACAATTACACTTCTTCGATGAGGTTTCATTCACTATCTTTTTCTTTGTGTCTTTTACGTTGTACATACCGTACCTCTCACATGCCAACTTGATTCTTGGTCGCCTACCCTTCGTCCCCTGCATTCGAGCTCTTGATAATGATAACAAAACCATTTGCACGGCTTACTTCTCTTGTCCATGCAATAAGTTTGGCCTTACTCTTAAGCAAAATATCAGTTGTGAACTCATCAGTGTAATCCTGAACTAACACCAACTCATTGCCAATAATTTTGGATTCATCAAATCTCTCATCATCCTGATGAATTACAAATCAATATTAGTATTACATACAAAATAAAACAAGAAAATAATAAAAAAACACCAAAAATGCATTGTCCGACCAGAATCAGTCGGACAGAAGCTTTCTGTTCGACTAATACTGGTCGGACAACAAATGTTCTGTCCAACCAGTCACGAACGGACATTTCCTTTTGTATCCGATCTATAGTGGTCGGACACCACACTTTCTGTCTGTCCACGTCAGGTCAAACAGAACAATTACGGAGGCGATTTTTTGGTTTAGAAACCCATTTTCATCCCCTTCTCACCTCGATTTTAGGTTTGTTTTTGCATAACAATAGTGTAGATATCAAATGCACGTATCTTAGGAGATGAAGAACAACTTAAATCTTTTTCCATTGTTAGTCGAATGATTTACTTAACGGTGTACACTTTGAACACTTTCCTAATGACTTGCGAACAATTGAAGACGTGCTTGTGATTCGAAAAATGAGTTAAAATCACAATATCGAAGATTAAAATTTGTTGGGGGATTGAATAGTTTTACAGTTTGGGTAGAAATTGAATAGTTGATAGGTGGGTGAAGAGAGAGATGTAAGAGTTTAAGGTGTTTAATAAGTATCTTTTTTATAATTTTACATAAAGATATTTTAGTCTTTTTTTACTCTTTAAACGAGGGGCTGAAGAGAAAAAAATAAATTGTTGAAAATAGTCGGCCCTAAAATCATTGAATAGAGGAAAGGTATGGGGATGGGAAGTGGATAAGATTGAAAAGCGGTGCGTGACAAATCTGCGGACTGCCGCTTAGGGTTTCTTCTGCTTCTGCCCCGCCCCGAAAAAAGTTAGGTATTTCTGGTAATCTAAGAGAGAGGGTGATGTCCCAATTAATATCTCCATCGCCCGCTCGAAACTTGTCATCATCGTTTGGGTTTTTAATTTCTTCAGATGAAACTCATCATCTTACTTGCCGAATCTCTCAGCTTTCTATCAGAACCATCCCCTTTCCCTCCCCCGTCACGACGATTCGAATGGGCGGCGGTCCCCGAACCTATCCCGGTGGTGTCTCCAAGTGGCAATGGAAGAGAATGCAAACTAAGAAGGCGAAGCAATTGCTAAAGGCTCGTCTTTGCCGGGAGCGTCAAATATACGAGATGCGGAAGAGGGCTGAGCTAAGAGCTGCAGTTTCTGAGCTCGAGAAACCCTGGGAGGTTGTCGAGAGAGCCCCCAAATTGTTCTCTGTCAGCGCCGACGATCAGTTAAAGGCCTTGGCTGATCGCTTCCAGAAACCCGGCGGCTTCGACCTCTGGTCGGATAGAGATGGGCCACAGCTGTTCCATCCTGGCCATGGGCTCCCTTCCGCGAGGTTTTTCCCCAAAGGCGTCGTTCATAGCATCAAACCCTATGGCCCCAGTTCAGGTGCCTTGGACGACCTTGATGATGATAAGGCGGCTGCTGCTGGGTCTGGAAGAAGAGACGAGCCGAGTACGAGTACGAGTACGAGTACGAGTACTCGTTCTCGTTCGAGATTAAGGGGTTCATCTCGTCGCACAAGATTTCCATTTCGGTCTAATAGTGAAAGAGGGTATGGAGATGATGGGGTTGTTTTGGAGAATTCCCATTCAAAAACATCAACAGATAGTGCAGACAGAAGTGGCATTTCCAGAGATCAGTTCAAAAGGTTTTCTCGTGGTGGGAACTTTGGAAACAGAGCGCAATTGTCATCAACCGAAAAAGGGCCCAGTAAGACTCCTTTAACACGCAGAGGCAGATCATATGGAATTAGAGGTCGTCGGGGGAGTGTTTCACTTTCAGCAGTTGGTTCACCCAACAGAGAAGAAACCTACGAAATGAATTTGGGTCCTGATGGCCGTTATGAGTTCCAAACCAATGAGCAAGTCTATGAATCTAATGCAGGGTCATAGGATTCCCCAAGATCTCCGTTCTTCAATCATTTAGGTATTATTCTGGAGTGGCAAATTGTGGTGTGCTTATCTCTTATGACAATATATCATCAATTGTCATTTCAAGAAAGAATGAAGAATGCTGCCTCATTTAGGTAAGAGTTTCTACTTTCACCATCTTAAGGCACGCGATTATTATGCAATACTACATTTATACTGTGGCTGTGTTTTCTAGACAATCAGTTAAGGCTATAGATTGAACTAAGTTTTAATTGCATTTCTATATTGTGCAGAAAGAGTTTGCAATCCAAACGCAATAAATTGAAAAAAGAAAAAAGAAACAGAATAATGGCACCTGCTCACAGTAAGGAAGACTATGGTTATGAATACTAGACTTGTAAATATCAAATTTCTCTATCAATGTAATGTGCAGGTTGAGTTACAAATGCTAGGTTTTTAAGACCCAATCCCAATTAGTATCAATATTGTCCCAAACTTAACCACCTTCGGGCCTAGGTTTGGACTTATATTCCATGTATATACTTGTCCATATTTGATGTAGAATTATTATTCCGGTCCACACATACCAAAGACCTTATATATCCAAAAATAATCAGTGTCCTTCAAGACTTGCTTTAGAACTCTGCAATATCATTTGTAATGATCTAAGCTTATGGTAGTGCCAACACCCCGCATCCTTTGCTTACCATGGTTGACAATTCTTCTTCCCTCTTTCTTCCTTCACACGTATGCTGCTTTAAATTTCTTCCACCCTGTTCTATCCAAGGGTATAATGACTTCGTTATAGATCCTGCCTAGTTATATTTGCTGACAAGTTTTTCTTCCAATTTCTAATAATAAAATTACAAGAGCTTGGGTCATCTCTTCTAATTTCAGGGTCTATTTTTCTCTGTGTTGATGTTTTCACTAAATGGTTTGAAAGTGACATTACTAATAGTTGACCTCCTCTGCAGCTATCACACCCCAAAATTGAATGGCTTTGTGATCAAGGGATTGAGCTTGTTGAATTGCTCTAACCTGTTCATATCCTTTTCCACTTGCAAGTGCGCAATTGCTTCTTCATATATGAATTGTTACCCTTGACCTTCTTCCATATTATGCTTTGCTGTCATCCTTGATTCTTGTTAAGAACACTGGAAGTGACTTATCTTAACAAAGCCTTTTCAAAAATAGCTGGATCTCTTATAATTTTTTTTTTTTCTATTCATATTATTTTAGGTCTTCTAGTTCATCTTGGTACTATTACATCACTCTAAATAATCGTTACCAGAACCTATTGGGAATAAATTCTGCCTGCTTGGTTGCCCTTCATATCCATTTCTTACTTGTTACTGTATCAGGGATTCTTCATTTGTCTCTTTCAAAGGTTGAAATCAATGTACTTCGTTCTTGTCATGTCTACTATAATTGTGTGATCTGAACTTTGATGTAGTTAGTTCTGATGGCACTTGTTGAGCTGTGAGGCCATGCAATTTCGATCATTGTAAAATGGAAAATAACAAGCAGATTCCAGAAGAAAGATAGATGCCTACATCCAAGGACGAGAAGAAGGCATTCAACTAGCAACAAGACAGAATTATTGTACAAACCCTCTACAGTCTGGCAATAACACATAGGTACTTTGACTGTGACTTGAGTTCATTAGGTCCTCCAATTGTTGAACTACCAGCCTTAACCCTTCTCGCTTTTTGAAAAGGGCTCATTTGCCGGGTCTGTGTTTTTAGATTTCAGTGAGAAGCTTGAAAACAAGACAACTTAGAACCCATACCATAGAATAAAACTGATACAATTGCGAATTTATGCAAGTTATAACAATCGGAAGACAGAGAGCTGTTTGAATCAACTTATATTGGGGAAATGTTTTATTTTTAAATGAGAATAAAAGAAAAAACTACCAATCATCGAACTCATCATTCCGCAGTTTCAAATGAAAGTCTCCCTTGAAAAAGTAAAAGAAACAAGAACGTCATTCCTCTGCTTGAATCAAATAAACTCTATTTGTCATTTGCTGGGTTGCAGAAGAAAATAAAGTTAAAAGTTAAAAGTTAACATTAGCATTATCTGCATCGCAAATGCTCTGATAACAGGGATAAATTCATGTGGGTTGTAAAATCTGATTTTCTTGTAATAATTGTCGAGTTAAATAGTCAGAGATTAGAAATTCTATTGATTAAAATAATAAATGTGCTTAAATAGTTATAGTTTTCATCAGCCGTATGGTTGGTGATTTGTTTCGGAATTTAGTGATTGTAGTGATGAATTTAATCACAAAAAATTACAATTAATTACATATTAATATTTATTGAATAATTTATTACACATTTTAAAATGTGTATAACATACATATCTTATAAATATTAATTTGTAGTTGCATTTTATTTTATTTTTGTAGTTAAAGATCAATATTTTTCTAGTATGAATAACTGATATTCAACACAATCTTTTCTTTTTGGGAACAGAAGTATTCAATACTAAATTGAAGAATGATTTACTAGCCGTAGAGTCGAAATTAGTAGATAGTTGTTGGACTAGAGTGATGTGGATCAATTATAGTAGTATTATTCTCCCAAGTAGAAATATTAATTAACATAAATAGATAAAAGTTAAGTGGTGGGCTGGGGAGGGCCAGGCCTGGGTGCTGGGTGGCCTTTGCTATTTGGAATGGAGCTACATACCCTGGCCCATATGTCTTTCACGCTTCACTACGTGACGCCAAAAGAAATAAAGCTAGGAAAAAAAAGAAGAGATGGAAGAAAGAAAAATTAGTCGACATCAATCACAAGGTCTCGCAGATGGGCCGTCACTGTAATAATATTATATACAAATATATTGAGGTAGACTGAGACTGAGACTGAGATTGAGATATATACAGATATATATATATATATATATATAAGAGATAGATATATACACATGTAGATACAGATACATAATAATAGTCCCACGGCCGTCACATCATTTAAACGTAACCTTTCGCTTTCAAAAGTATCTGTCCACAGACCGATACCTTCTAGGAAAATGATGCCCCTCTCTCTCTCTCTCTATATATATATCTATATATATCTCCTCTTCTTCCGTTCTAACACACTCTCTTTGTCTCTCTCTCTCTCTCGCTCGACCATGTCTGCCTCCTCTCCTTACTTGTGTGTATATATTTATTATATTATATTATATATTTCTGATGGAGAACAGTAGAAAGCCTTTATTTTATCTTTCATCAGCAGCAGCAGTAGTTGATACCGTTGGATAATCAAATGTTGTTGGCCAAACTCTCTATATATATTATTAAATTATGTACTACCCCGACAGTATGAGCCACTTCTGATACACGGGTCACTACTAATTACAAACACTAAAATCTTTTGAAATTGTATATATTTATTGAAGAATTGGGCAGAAGAAAGGGAGGGTACCGGGTTGGGAGATGGGAACACGCATAATATGACGTGGTAACAGTCATAACTTCATTCCAACCTTTTCCTTTTCTTTCTCGTGAGAGGTCCCCAAAGAATGTTACATTTGCAAATATATATAAAATGTAGTTTTCCCTCGTCCTTTCTGCGAGGAAAACGTTAAATTTGAATGAAACGATTAAACGAATATACACATATCCCCCAGCTTTATCTCCAAGGGGAAACAAATTCATGATCATCCTCATCATGATAAGAAAAAAAACGAAAAACTGAAGTGATTGGCATAGAGTCATAGACTCATAATATATATATATATATTGTGGAAAGATCAGATTAACGTTTTCTGGGGGAGGGGGAGGGGGAGGGGGAGGTGTGGAAATTAATAATAAAGAATAATGGGAGAGGCGTACGGTTGTTTTGATAATTGATGAGGAGAGGAACTGAACCTGCGTTTCGTCGAGCGACGCCAAACTCGGGCGATCTCTTAAAGCAAGGAAGCAAAAGATCGTAAAATCGTATGTCATAAAACAGAAACTCACTCATGAGAGAGAGAGGGAGAAGAGGCTACTGACGGTGGACGGTATCACTTCCGTACGACACTGCATTTTTATGACGTCATCTCTCTCCATCCCACAGTAATCCTCTTATCTCATCACTGCCCACCTGTCATCTCTCACCACGTGGGCCTTTTCCCCCTATATCCTCCTCTTCCCCTACATTCATTCAAACACACCCACGCACACTCACTCTCTCTTCCTCTCTGCATTTATAGATCCATACATACGGCATACCTCACCTTTATGTATTATGTATACACTTAATCCCTCTCCATTCGTACATTTTTTCTTTCTTCTTCTTTTAATGTGGATAATAATTTGAGATTATGCGTGGTCACGGGTCTAATCTCTACTTACCTAACACGGTACCCATGATAATTAAACAACATAATTTGGACCATTACATTGATTGATGTTTAAAACAAACTCACTAATTACTTTTTTTTTTTCTTCGCATAATTAATAAGTAAGTAGTATTGCATTAATTATGCAAGGCAGACCTCATGCATCACATCAAATCACATCACATCATTTCACATCATCTCTTGCTTCCACCCACTTTGCTCTTTCCGCTTAAATAAATAAACCTCCTCTCCCCACTCCTTCCCCGGAGCTTTACTTAATTAATTAGTTCATTTAATACCATAACTCTAATTATTATTATTATTATTATTATTATTATTATTATTATTAGTATGTGAAACCCTGCCCCAAATTTAAAATTCCACCGTTTTTACACCCACCCAGACCCAGACTCAGATCCAGACCCACTTCACTTGCAGTTTTACGTAACGTAAAGGCCCCACCTTAAGCCAGGATAATTGTACGAATCGTGTCCCAGTCACCAAAACCTCTTTCTCTCTTTATTATTATTATTATTTAATATATTTTTAAATAAAAAATATAAAAAAAAAAATCAAAAAGAAAAACGTAACCGTTCACTTCTCCGTTCCAATGATGATGACCCAACCCCAACCCCAAGCCTATACACTACCTTTTTCTCTCTAGCTCCAACACGTCTCACGTGCGTCATCAATTCATTTCTTTACTTGTAAAAAATTCACCAATCAATTATTTGAAAAAGAAAAGAAAAGGAGGGGCTGGAGATGGAGATGGAGATGGAGATGGAGCTGGGAGCTGCCAACTGCAGCAGCAGAGTGCAGTAACCCACTAGTTACTACGACAAAAGTAAAACTGTCAGACTTTGGACAGTACACCCTCAGATGTATTTCATCTTCTTTTCTTTTCTTTTATTTTTTTACCTGAATCAAATAAGAACCGGTCGTCATCCGGTTTCTCGAAACCCTATGCGCTATGCTCTAACTATGTTGTATGCGTGAGTTTGAGCGAAGAGAAGAAGAAGAAGAAAGAAGAAGAAGATTTTCTTCAAGGCCAAGCCCAACCACCAAATTAACTATCCTCCTCCTGCTTCGGCTGCCAGCCATTTATTTATACATATTTTGCTCAGCAAATCAGCACCAACTTCTTTCCCACACTACTTGTTGTTCATCTTCCCAAATTAATTCTCTTATATACCCAATTTCTTTGAAGCATCAGTAGAGATCGATCGAAGTAGGGTTGCAGCAGTCATGGCCGATGGCTTCGAATCCTTTCATGTTCCACAGCAAAGCAGGAGAGATAAACTTCGAGTCCTAGCTCCAAACAACCCAAGTTGCGAAGAAACAGTACTCCATGGATGCCCCCCAGGTTTACTCCCTTTCTACGATCCCTCACTTCTACACTCCGACTTGCTCTCTTCCGCTACTACCCTCGCCGCTGCCGCTGATGCTGCTTGTAATAATCATAAGCAAAATCCGCACCCTCCGTCATCATCATCATCATCTGTCAAGGAAGAAGGAGTCAACAACTTGTTAGGTTACGTTGGTGGTGGTGCTGGATTTATCAATACGCCTTCTTCCAATTCTTCTTCTTCTGCTGCTCATCATCATCATCCCTACTTGGATCTTCACGCTGCTACTGCTACTACTACTACTTCTCATCATCATCATCATCATCATCATAATCCCTTGAATCATGTGAACCCTAGCTCCATTCATCATCGTCATCATCATCATCAAGATATTAACAACGGCAACAACAACCCCTTCCTCTATTCGGCCCAAAATCTTAGAGATTTTGATGACCAGTCCTTCAGTACTGGTGGAGACGTGGTCACTTTTAAACAGCAAGCCCTATCATCATCTTCTCTACCCAACGAATCACGCGTCACTGCGGCCCAAGGCTTGTCTTTATCCCTCTCTTCTAATCATGCTTACCATCACAATCTTCCGCTTGAGTTGAATCTACCACGCTACGACAACAACGCCATGTTCGACGGCAAAAACATTACTGGTGGCTATGCCGTTCGAGGAATCGTCACTTCCGGTGCTTCCACGTCCAACGACGTCAGGAGTTTGGTTCCTCTAGGTCCCTTTACAGGCTATGCCTCGATTCTAAAGGGATCCAGGTTCTTAAAGCCTGCGCAGCAGCTGTTAGAGGAGTTGTGCGATGTAGGTAGGGGCATTTATGCTGAAAGGAACTGTGGAGATTCGCCATTAATGGATTCCTCCATTGATAGCTTGAGTGCATCTGGAGTCCTCGATGAATCGCTCGCTTGCAGTGACCGAAGTGGTGATCATCGCAGGAAGAAGATGAGGTTAATTTCACTGTTGGAAGAGGTATGATTAACTTTTCCTCTCTTTTTTTTTTTTTTTTCATCACTTAGTAAATTAATGTTATTTTAACTGTAAGTCAAATTTGATTTCTACATTGAAACTTTATCTGCATGAATTGGTAGTTTAATTTGCTTTTTGTTTGATTTGATCTTTCTGGATGTTTTCATTCTTCTCAATATATCGACATACTGTTGGATTCTTGCACACACACAAACACTCTTGAATAAAAGAAAAAAAAGAAAAAAAGAAAAATAGTAAATAATAAAGAAAAAATAGTACTTGTGCACTGTAGCAGACACGTTTCAATGTAAATGTATATATCTGGTACGCATCGGCGTTTGCCGTTGTCGCACTCTGGTAAATAATTAAAGCCCAAAGCTAGGTAGCTAAAGCTAGGCAGCTATAAGACGAACAAGTACTTGGCCTAATTAGAATATTTGCAGTTTATGCGGTGAAGCTGTATTATTATTTGTTTTCATGACTAAATATATATGAAGAAGATGCTCCTAGGAGAATTGACGGTCCCATATATCACAAACTCCTCTTTTGAAGAAAGTTGATGAGAAGGAATATAAGCATAAAGTTCAGTGCCATAAAGCGTATCTAAACTTTGGGAAAGGATTTAATGCTTCACATTGTAATCAAATATTGCCACGCTTTGTGTATAAAGTGCCCGGACTCGTTCGGAATTACTATAAAAAAAAAAAAAAAAGTACGTCTAAAAGCATCATTTCTTTGCAAGTTTAAAGAAAGGCTATCCTTCTTCACAAGCACCCTTTCATTTTTTTTGTTCTTTATTTTTGCTTTTTCTTTCTTCCTCCTTTGTTTTTATTTGAAATTGTCATCAAGTTTAAAGCAGCTATACCTGTTACCATTTTGTTACTATTTTGTTCTTGAAGCTATGACCTTCTTGGATAATAAGTAGGTTAATTGCCAGGATTAGTTTTTTTTAAATGAAGGGAACCTAAGGAGAAAAATTCAGGTTTGTGCATATCAAACCTGAAGGATGCTTGGTTTGCCAACTATTATATGCCTTACATGTATCATTATAAGACATAGACTTCAATGTTATTTATATAAAAATCAGAAAGTTTAATCTCATCATGATTGTAACTTGTAAAAGTGGGTTGTTTTAGCTTGTTTGTTTATCCAATACATTTCCTCAAGTTATATAGTCACACAATTCTTTTATTTGTAAATATCTTTCTAGTGAGATAAGCTTGGTGCATGCATGTAGTTCTTTATGCATGGAAGTGTGTGTGTCAAGGCCAGTATAATCTGGGATTTCTCTACTTCACCTTCCATCCACACTTGTGATTCTAGTGAGTTTTTATTGCTTCCCGAGAAACATGCTTAGTGATTTAACTTTCCCAAACGTTTTAAACATTTTTACTTGGAATCCAACCAGCTCAACTCTAATATGTCCTCTCATGCTATCCTATGTCAGAAACTATTCATCTACGTTTATTCTTTTCTATTAAGCTTGATGTATGCACTTAGTGTTTCTCATCATGTATTATACATGATGAAAGCTTGTGTTCTTTCACATGACTGTGACCAGAAGCTCTATGTTTCTAGTGCACTGATTAGATCAACATTTTGCCAATCGAATTCTTTCCATGCGACGTTGTGGTGCATTACCTTCAAGCTTCAGCATAAAATTAAAAGTTATAAGAAAAACAATGAAAATTTATAGAGCTTCATTTTGTTAAGCATGTTAGTATGGGGTGACTATGATTCGTAGGTTTTAGATCAGCAGGTGTGTTCTCTTGTCCAGAGTAACATAGTTAATTTCGTAATAGTTACACGTGGAGAATGTGGTAATTGTATATGATATCTACTTCAAACTCTTGCTTCTCATATAATATATGGGTGTGTTACTTTTTTATTTCATAAACAATTTAGAATGTATGTTGTCGTGATTTGGCTATTAGGGCGTCTTTATAGATTTTGCAATTAAGAATTTAACCAAAGCAACGGGTCTTATGAAATGCCATTAGCATATATTGTCTGTGATTGAGGCTGTTATGCTATCTTGGTTGATTTTGTCCCAAAAAATCACGGATTCACAATTGTTGAGTGTTGCATTTGGGGCTGGTGGGTGGGGGGTGGAATATTAACCTGTCTTTTGTCGTGGCTGTAATTCATTTATCGTGAAATGAATTAGATCATGAATTTCTATTTTGAAAGATGAAACTGATCATAAAAACCAATGTAGCTCCTTGGCTTTGCTGATTCTCATGTATTGCCAGTAGCAAATTAATATGAGACTTGGTATTTTTTACAACTGCAGATGGTGTGTGAAAGGTGATTTGCCATCTGGTGGTCTCACAGGAATTTTGTGCATACTTGTAATTACATTGCCCTCCTACTCAGCACCTTTTTATATGGTTGTGAAACTAATTCAGATTTATGATAGAGAAATGTTGTGTATTAGTTAGGTTTGTATGGACAATTCTTGTACGGTAAATATTGCTTTGGAATAGGTGTCTCACTCATACAAGGTCCTTAGTTTCAGTTTTGAGTTTGTGTCCTTGAACACTTGGGACCAAATTAAGGTAAACTGAGGAAATGTGATGTGGATGTATTCCTTTTGTATTGATCGCACTTAATCTTTGCATCAATTCAGTTCATTTTTGTTGTGCTCAAGGTCATTAGTTTCATCCATTTCTCCTCTCTCTCTTTTATGAGGATTTATTGTTCTCCAATTAGGTTTACAGGAGATACAAGTTGTATTATCAGCAGATGCAGACAATTGTTGCTTCATTCGAGTCTGTGGCTGGACTTGGCAATGCAGCTCCTTATGTATCATTTGCAATCAAAGCTATGTCCAAGCATTTCAAGTGCTTGAAGAACGCCATCACTGATCAACTTCATTTTACAAGTAAACCTCCTGGTGATGGAAACTTTAGTAAAGATGAGGCTGCATTCTTTGGAAACACCGATCGATGGGTTCAGAGTCATAGAACCATTCACAACCCTGGTGTGTTTGATCACCAGCCTGTTTGGCGACCCCAAAGAGGACTACCAGAGCGGGCAGTGGCAGTGCTCAGGGCTTGGTTGTTTGAACATTTCTTACATCCGTAAGTGATGGTGTGCTGCATGACTTTTTTGTTTGCTTAATTCTGAAAATAACTCAATTCATATTTCATACTAACGTGTCGTGTATTTTTCACCTCGTGTTGGTGTAGCTTGACTTTTTTTTTTAATTTCCTAAAGATGTAATGTATTTGCATGTATATGTTGATCTGATTCACTTATGATTCTGTTTAATGTTTCAGATATCCAACTGATACTGACAAGCAAATGTTGGCTAAACAAACTGGTTTATCAAGAAGTCAGGTGCACTGATCTATTATGTACATGAATGTTAGCATTTCTTATGCAGAGATTCTCTTTGGTGATCAATATTGGTGTGTCTAAACATCGAACTTATTCAGGTCTCAAACTGGTTCATCAATGCAAGAGTTAGACTTTGGAAGCCAATGGTTGAAGAAATACACATGCTTGAAACAAGACAAGCTCAAAAGTCCTCAGATGCTGAGGATCAAAACTCTGGCAAGCCAAATGAATCTTTGCATACTGACAATTTGCCGCTTTCGGACAAACAAGTCCAAGCCAATTCGAAGCAGAAGGCAGAAGACCACTCGATAAAACGTTGCAGAAATGAAGTTCCCAGTGTGCCCAACAGGAACAATGAGCCAATGAACTTCTCCTACAACAATGTGTCATGCTATGAGCATGTTGGAGGTGGTATCAGCAATGCTAGTGGAAACAGTGGGGTCTCTCTAACATTGGGCCTTAGGCAAAACAATGGAGTTGGCTTGGCAGATCGATTTCCAATGAATATAGCTCGTAGATTTGGTGTTGATCCCAGTAATGAGGGTTACATAATAAGTGGTTTTGAAGGTTCAAGTAGGCAATTTGGAAAGGACATCAGTGGTCAATTGTTGCATGATTTTGTAGGGTGAGGAACTCAAGTCTTGATTGAGCCAATTAACATCAGTTGTCTAAACCCGAGGTGGATGCTTATCACAAGTTTCAAGAACTGTGCATTAATCAGAGTGGTGTACCAGAAGAGAAGACCCCTCACCTTTTCTTGGATAAACAAGGTACGTCTTATTAGAAGAGCCATCACACTTGATATGAATGATTTTTTTCTTCTGCCATGAAATTGTATTCGTCTCTCATGCATGCGGTTGATTAGGATTGGTTGATTTTTACAAGTCACAAGTTAGGCATGGCATGCCCAGAAGATCATGTCAGTCACTCTTTCTCTCTGTTACTATTATTTGTTTGAGGCGAGGATAGGGGCGTCAAGGAAAGGAACTTGATTGTACTTGAGTGAAGTTGGATGTGGTCGGCCAAAATAAAGTCCATGCATGGAATTTTTGGTAGGTTGATGACCTAGTTGTGTTCGATCATACCAGCATTTGCTCTTTAGAAAAAGTTAATTTGAAGAGAATCCAAGAGATTATAAATCTTCATTGAAATAATTAATTATATAATGTGCATGGAGGTGCTGGTTGAGCGTTTGGTAGCGGGGGAGGAGAATAGATTTGCTTTTGGAGGTTATTGGGTGGAATTAGAGCCACTAGTCCCACAAATTTCATATAATAGACTACGTGGTGGACCCTTTGGTCTGTCTTTTAAATAATTGAAGTTCAGAGGAGCCTATGGTTGCATGAGAAATATCTTTTATGCATTTATTGAGGTGTCGTAACGTTGTTACTTTTAGCTTATTTTTGTTATTTTATTGTTGTTTGCTAGCTATTGTGTGTGAGAGAGAGATACTTGTTAGGTTATTAAATATACTCTCCAATAAATGACATGCGGAAGTGTGATTGGCTCGCGCAGGGAGGAAGAGAAAATCCATGCTTGGAGGAAAATGACACAACGCTCAAAGCAAGCAAATTCCCAAAAAAACAGGAAAAAAAAAAGAAAAAGAAAAGAAAAGGAAAAAGTTGAATGTGGATTGTTGCCCTAATTTGTATGTATATATGGATGGGGTTGGGTTTGTAAGTATTTTTGAATGTATGATAATAAAACTTGAATCATGTTTGGACTTCAAATTGTTGATGAGATGGGTGTTTGGGACTTATTTTAACTTCTTTCTTTTTGTTATATATATATAAGTTGGAAAAGTATGGTTAAATAAATAATTGGAGATTACGGTTTGAAGTACGCATGCTGTAGAGCGGCTTGTTCAGCGGCTAGCTTGAGAGCTTTGCCTTGCCAACTCGTGATTCTCTCGTTTGTTTACAGGTAGCAATGTGGAACAGCCCACCAACACCAAACGCCAACGGCATCACCCAAACTGTGAATAGCTAAAAGTAGTGCTATATATATTAACATTTATAACAAACGCTAATAGAAATGTCATTATCATATATTATCATTATCATACATCATTATCATACATCATATTGGATTATCTCTAGTTATGTGTTTGTGCATTATTTGAGGTAGGTAATACAATATCATACATTAGTAGGAATGTTTTTATTAATGTAAATAATGAATGTTACTTCAGCACTTTTTGCTAGATAAAACATGATCATATCATCTGCAATCATAACAAAATAGAATTTTAACTTGGTACTTGAAAAACTTTCGGCTTAGTACGATGTAATTAGACTGTGATGAATATTATGTAGCAGCTAGGTGCAGGCACGTTAACGGCCCTTTTTAAGGTAATTTCACTTGCTTGGAAAAGATATATGTAAAGCAACAGACACGCGCGGCCGGGCACATGGAAATTAAGATGTAGGAAAAATCACTTTGGGTCCATGATCCTGTAGAGCAGCCTGCGGGCCACCGGGAACAATTCATGATGTATAGTATCAACTAATCAGGATACTGCAACTTTCACCACCAGCTAGCATCCGAATCAGGGGAAGCATGTTTCTAATTTTTTCACAATATTGGATCGGTGATGAGCTCGTGAATTTCCGTTTATTCAGCCAACATGTTTAATTTATGCTGTACTTGGGAGGCATTCATGTATTTACGCTAGCTGTACATGCACTTAGCATCATAAGGCAAGGCCTTGTAACAAAATAAAGTCGCAATGCAAGTTTGGTTTGAGAAGACAGCACTTGATGAGCAAACAATAGTGGACGACTTCAAAGGGCTTTGTGAACATATTTGTGCCATCTACTTACCCAGCAAACTCCTATATATCAATAAGAATCAATGATGATGATGATGATGATGATGGTTAAAGAATTATAAGGAACCCCAATATTCAACCTAGCTGTATATCAGCTGATTTATGTTAATTCACCTCCCAAGTCCTCATCCCATCAGGACGGACGGACACTATGCTACTGCTGGGGTTTTCTTTCTTTCTTTTTTCCCAATTGTGGTTGCTGGTTTCCTATATAGCTAGTAGTCAACAATATAAGGCAACATTATTATTAGCTCAACCCAGATTGAAAGTGCACGCACAAGTTCCTGATGATGGAAGAGAAATGACAACAATTCATTTGAATTCAAAGCACACATAAATATTGTAGGATACTTGTGAGCCAAATTGGCATCCACAGCATTGTGAATTTGTACCCTTTTTGGCTTTTGTCAGGATGCGGGCTAATCAAATTATATTTCTAGCTAATGTTTTTTTTTTCTGTACTCAACATTGCCAAATTTAACTAATCTGGCATCCGGTCCTATACATACATGATCACTAGTCTAATCACAAAGTGAAAAATGGCATGGCATTAAACATTTTGATAGATCCATATATGGTTTTTAATTTCCATGGTATAAGCGTTATATTTGCCATGGGACATGGGACAGACAGCAACCAAAGCCACACCTTTCTAAAAATGCTTTCAATTAAGTGAAAAGGAAATTCAGGTAGCATCCGATATCCAGTGCTGGCATGCTGCTGCTTTTCTTTTTCCACCATGTTAATCACTTTTCAAGGCATGCAATTGAGAGATGGCATAAAATGGTTTGCAAAGTGTGGATCATTTAATACGAAACATTTAATGTAAACATATTGTTGAATATTTGAAGACCCTTCGTCAACAAATATACCCCAAAGGACCCCCTCTCCCCCACAAAAAAAAATTAAGGGGGAGCTGAATCTGGTTTTCCACATCCAGCTCGATCCTTACCAGGCAATCCATCGCTACGTGATATCTTCACAATTAAGGAGAAAAGTAAACCCCCACTCCCACCTGAATAAAACAATTTTATTGTTGCACTTCAAATTTCTGATCAGATGAATATGGTCCAGGGTTTGGCTTAAACCATACCTATTGGCAGGTGCCAACCAATTTACTGTTACACAGGAAAGTTTCCGGTCAGACGAATATGGTCCAGGGTCCGACGTAACCCATATCTAATCACAGCTGCATTGGCAGACCGGAAGCCTTCACCATATGCTCTGGAGGTGTCTTGCGCAATCAAATGCAAGAAGAACTGACCCAACTTCTTTTCTATATTAGATTGTCCACCCTTTTTTGATGATGAGGATGAAGGAGCTGATGATGTAGATGGAATGCTTGTTGAACCTGCCATCACCTCTGACTCAAGCCACATGTAAGAGAGCACCTGACAGATGCCCTCCTCCACCTCAGGACTTAGATTACGATAACCTGCATGCATTTTCAAAAATTGTGAGAAGGAAGTAAACAAGAAGATTTAATGATTAAGGATCAAGTTTACCCAAGAGACACCAACAAAAAAAAAAAAATGAAGATAATTCAAGAACTCAAAGCACATCAAACATGGAATTCAATTTTTTGCTAAGATGGGCAATCTAGAGCTTTCTCAATTTTAACATTTGCTTTTTTGAATAGGCAAGATGCGTCAAAATAAGATGGTTCTTAATAAAGGTGATCGCCATGGTATGAAGATGATCATCATTAAAACCTAGCCCTTTACTCAACTGTGTAAGGCCTAGCAGAGTGTGCCACATTATTATGAGGATAACAAATGGATGGACAAACAGTAATGATGATGAAAATTAGAGGAGATAGCATGATGAAATGCTAACAGGCAAAAGGGAGAAACAAGTGGCTTTGGTACCTTTAAGCCGTAACCACCCATGCATTAACTCGTGAGCAAGAATAGAACCTGTAAGTAATCTGCATGCAGCAAGAGTAACAAAAATATAAGAATTTTGGCTATGATTGGCATTTAAAAATTTCAGAGCAAAGCCATGTTTTCGGTATCTTCTTGCACCTGTTGCAAGAAAAGAATAATGATGCATACAATCAGCATGAAGATGAGTATTAAACAGATTTCCTCCATATTCAGATGAGAGAGCATCAATGTTGGGTTTTCCCATAGAAAGAAATTGTTGTGTTTTCTCACATAGATCAAATTCAGTTCATCTCTAACCTTTTAAATAGGATATAAGTTTTCCCATAATCTTAAAAACTAGATGACAACTTAAACTAGAGAGTTAACAAAATCTCACACAAAACTTACCATCACAAATGCGAAAATCATTTAAATTTGCACCATAACTAATAATCAAATTTAGGTAATATTCGAGTAAATAAAATTAACCATAGCTCTTTATATGGTAAAAATCTCTGGTTGCTGACAAAGCATAAAAACACAAGCACAAGTTGTATAATCATTGGACCCAAGAACTATAGCTACTAGATAGAAACCCAACAATGGATATCAAGCTAACCCCAGTTGTCATGTTGAATAGCAGCAATGTAAATAGTTGCTACTTGATTAGGTTTGTAATGAATGTAGACATCATATCTGTATTACAATCATCCACAGCAAACTAAAAACAGCCAAGGTAGAGGAGCTGTTTCAAATTCCAAAGATGAATTACTGACAAGGATCGTGTCGCTTCAAATCTTTAGTTAATTTTGCCAAACACCTTTGATCCCTAACGTGGTCATTGGTTCATATATATTCCCATGCTCAAATAGTTTTGCCTAAATATTTTCATACTCAAATAAAGGGCCATTTGCTTCATGTGTTGCTTGGTCCATTGATGTTCTATGTGATTCCAACCACTGTCAAGTAAAAGGTAACAAGGGCAGAAACTTACTCTGAGCATCAGAATCTGCTAAGTCAAAGAAATCAAATGGATAAAATTGTTTTGAGTATTACCTTGGAAGGCCATAGAGAACAAGAATAGCTGTAACCTCACATTTCCTTGTCAACCTTTGTTGCTGTGTTTTCATACCTATAAGTCGGTTTCCCCCAACTTTCGGTCTTTTGCGTATCTAGATAAAGATATAGGGAGAAGACATGTAAAAGATCATTGTCTTAGTCAACAAAATAATTAAGCACAATACAAGGTAAGAATGTTTAATCATACACTTGTAACGGTTTGTTCCTCAGACAGACATAAGCCTCTTGTCTCAGGCATGTGATGATAACCCTGAACGACAAGAACCAGCATTTAGCAAAAAGAGAACATGCATTAACCAAATATAAGAAATAATAAAAGAACATCAATTACATTCTTCTCCCCCTCAATGGCTTCATTAAGGGCCTGTCTTTCAACAAGAAGCATGGGAATTTGCTGATCTAGTTTCATGTTCATTCCTTCATAGTAGTCTCTGATAGCATGGTAAAGTGATTGACAATCACCAGTGTCCATTATAGCAGTCTCCATACATTCGAAGCATAAACTTCGCCCATCTCCCAATGAAATATATCTTGAATTCCAAGACTTCAGCACAAAATACACAATTATAAGAAAATAGAGCTATTTCAGCCTACTTATACTGTTCGTAAAACATAAACTCAGATCATTTCGCCAAAGCAGAAAATAACTTAACCATAGCATGGAAGCCATTGTACCTCTAATCGTTCACAACTACAACAACGGGCCGTATTATCATACTCATGCGAAGGACAATACTTTTGGCTCCAAAATGGGTGAGATCGGTACTCAATTAACCCAGCTCCATTTGTTGGGATCTGAAAAGACAAATAACATAAGTCAGAGTTCCATGATGGTTACTAGCCTTCTGTTTTTTTAATCCTTTTTTGGTTAGAATATAGCTTAGTTTTGCTTGTGTTGCCAAAAATGAGAGGAAAAATTAATTGTAAGAGCAAGCATATATTTACCCTAACTCACAAAAAGGTAACAATACCAACAACAAGAATGCCAACATAACAAAGAAAAAGTAAAAAAAAAAAAAAAAGCCAATTTATTGTGTTAAATAATTAATTAAATACAGAATAGAATAGTATGCAAATATGCAGGCATTATATCTCAATTAAGTATCTTACAAATTGATGGCAAACTTCACATCTCGGATGGTGAAGCTCTTTGAAACAGGACTTGTGAAATGGATTACTGCCTGACAAAGAAAACTAGATTCACCCCCCCAACCAGCAGCCACCCAAAGAAACGAAGGGGAAAAAAAAAAAAAGTAAGACCAAGATATAAAGAAAGGATCAACAAGTCAACTTCTATTATATCATCAAAGTACAAAGTTGGGTTACCTCATGCTCAGTAATCGGCCGCATACAATGATGGCAACGGAAACATTCAGGGTGCCAGAAAGTTCCCATGAATCCCAAATAATTGCCAGAGCCTATATCATATTTGCAGCCACCACATAATCTGCAAGTTCCACATAAAAAAATTATCATTATCCTTAAAATTAAGGTTGAAGATTTTGCTACGTGGAAAATCACCTAGCAAGATAACCACTAATTGGGGAGTCCAATTGATTTAAGACAACACAGGTCTCTCTCTAATAGTAAATATATCAATTCATATATTTTTCTTTCATGGAAAACTTCTATGACTTTTTGTTAAAAATCAATAAAACCTCAAGAGAAACTTAGCTTGGCCAAGAATCATGTAAGAAAAGAAAACATTTAAGAAAGTTTTTATTTATATTAGAAAGGAAGCGATGGCACAAAGGTAAGAGTTGTTGCTATGCAACCTAGTGGTCACAGGTTCGAATCATGGAAACAACCTCCTGTGATGCAGGATATAGCTGCACATGATAGACCCAAAGTGGTCCAACCCTTCCCTGGACACTGCATAAGCAGGAGTTTCATGCATCCCCCCCCCCCCCCCCCCCCCTTGCTCTCTCTCTCTCTCTTTAGAAGAAGAATTGATAATGAAGCGGTTTACCAGCTAGGGACAACCTGATACATTGTTGAGCCTCCAACTAATAGCTACAACTTTTCGGTCCAATGGTAACTTAGCATGGTATCAAAGTTTAGGTTTTGCAAAAGCTTAGGTCCAATGATAATTTAACATGATCTCAAAGCTTAGGTTTTGTAAAAGGTCTTAAGTCTCTTTGTTGGCATTGGCATGCTTGCTATTTACAGATTTGGTATTTGGCTATTCATCTATCTCCCTTCTGTCTCTATACGTGCAAGATAGGGATAAACGTAAAGAAGAATTTTAGTGATAAGCTTGGCGCACATGTTGGCGCTCTACCTAACACTCAACTAGTCTCATCAAACATTTATAACCCTTTTAAAAATATGACATCACTATAAAGAGTAACTATTGATTCATTTAGGTCAATTAGTGATGCAAATCAAAATGACATTCCAATTAACCAATATTTTAGATGTCAATCAATGTAGATCATGTGATCAATAACTAATCATTTGACAGAATCATAATTAATCATGTGATACGTGTTGACATATAAAATCTTGCCATTATGAGTAATAATTGACAAAATTGGGAAACAAAAAGTTAAAAATGTCAATAGCATAGATCACCATGCGTTTGATTATATTGATATTGATTGCTATTGACTAGCATGCAACATTGACACTTAAAACCTAGGTCACAAGTTGATTGTCCCCTTTCATGCTGATATTAAAAGCGCCTCATATTTTTGAATCAATAAGCGTAACATTGGGTTCTAATCAACAAAGTCGGGAATGGAAAGAGAATGCATGACTGAATAAGCTGTCGTATTTCCTTGGATGGGACAGGCAAGCCATAGCTATAGATAAAGCGGCAAGAATGATTAATTTGCCCATTTAGTCAGAAAATAACAAAGAACCAAAACAATAGATTTGTTGAAACAAACCTTAATCCTCTAGAGGGAATTCGTGTGTGAGCAGGAGGAAGATATGAAGACATATCAAGGCTTTCTTGAAGCGCTCTTGCAATATCTTCATGATGCTCTGCTGGTCTTCTATATCCTGAATGAAATCCAAACGTTTACCAGTATGTTACAAAAGCAAAAACGAAAAAGATGGAAACATTCTCATTGGTTAAAGCATTAAATTTGTCCTTCTAAAAAGAATTCTGCATAAAGGAGTAAAGTGAAGTTTAAAGTAAATGATCATGATGATAAACCAACCATAATTCTTAAGCACTTACCCTTTGGTATACTTGAACCTTCAGCAAGAGAAAGCTCCATTGCATGGTCTAGTTCCTCATTCTCAGTTCTAGATTGTTCACCCTGATAAGGAATTTATATAAAGGTAAACAAAAAATAATCTGAAACAAAATGGAATACTCATTTCAATATGATAGCACTCAAGATTCAGATTCTATCAAAAGTAAATGGTGTTAAAGGCTACCCAACACTTGGATGGGAGAGTGGTTTGACTAGCGAACGCACTTGGGATGATTGTGGGTTCGAAACTCCGCACTTTCGAAGGTCAAGGGACTTGGGAATCTCCTTCCAGATATTTGTTGGTAGTTGGTACTAGGGCGTCTTTCGGCTGATAAGCACCAGGGCCTCCAGTGGATTAGTCGGGTGTAAGCCCGAACACCACAGGGTTATCAACATTCAACAAAATGGTGTTAAAGGCTTGGCCGTGGCAGTGTCAGTTGTCACCACCATCAGATGCCAATGCCATGAAACATTAGTGTAGAATAATAATCACAAACCTTAGACTTTCCTTATATGCATTTACATGTGGAAGTACGAGGGCTAAATTTGATATGACAAAAAAGGAATTTCCAGCGCAGTTCACAACCCGCAATGAGTAGGAAATGAAGTTCAGCATGTAGTTTAAACACTTGTTCCAACAGATAGAGCATTAGTTCAAAACTCTCAATTACTTTTAATCATTAGAAGTTCAGCTTTTGCAATGATGCCTTGGAGCAATATGTCATGTATAGTTAAGCTCGAAACCATTTAACAGTCGAAAATGTCCTCTGCAACAGACCAATGGCATCAAGGACTACTTTATGACTATTCTAATGTCATTATAAGATGTAATGGTGCAAATCACAATGTTTTTCAAAACCATATCTCCAGTGTGAAAATTGAGTTGACCATGATTTCAAAGTCTTGCATTTAAATCTTCAAAAATCCTGACAGGAGTTTCATTAAACTCTGTTTTGCTAGTTTGAATCCAAGCATAATTCCTTATTCATTTGGTCAGTAGAGAACCTGATCATACTCAGCCAGGGTCAACAACTTAAGAAGCTATTTTAGTAATGGCAATTATATTCCAGAAATGAGAATAATAATGGACATTAGCTGCAATTTAGTAAAACATCATTCCAAAATGGAATACGAAAATCGTATGTAATGCACATCATGCTAATATCATTTTGTATTACTTTAAAATCATAAATAGAAAACCCATTGTTTGTCCACGATACTGATTAAGGCAATTTTTTTTTGAATTCAAGTAACACAAGCATTCAACTTGTATGGAGTTGGCTGTGTGTTGACCAGAATAATAATCTCTTAGTGGTTGTGACCAGAATAATAATCTCTTAGTGGTTGTGACCAGAATAATAATCTCTTAGTGGTTGTGAATGAATTTATCATGTGTTTGGAATAAAAGTGTTGTTCTCAACTAATGATTATGCCTCGACCAATAGGTGGTTAAGTGGGAACAATATCGGTAGTAGTTATTTTCCAGAAAATTTTCCTTTACAAATACTAATGTAAAATTATGCTCTGACAAAATTAACAGAAAAACAATTAATGAGAAAAAAAAAAAAAAAAAACAGAGAAATACAATTGAAGTGAAGAAGAAGAGAAGATTACCATGGATCGACCGGGAGCACGCCAAGCCTTGTTTTCCTCCCCAAGAATTCGAGGATGGCGGCCAATTGGAGTCCCCTGATTTGATCCTCCCTTAAACAGCCTAATTAGCCATCTCATGAACCGAGACTTTCTGTCCGAATAAGACGACATGAAATTCCCTGGAGGATTTCATTAAACACACAATCAGTGATCAATACCTTTTTGTTTATTAATAACAAACGAAGAGAGACGCATGGACACAATTCACGAAACAGTTAGTTGGTAGCTAGTATGAGACAGGCAAGCAAGCACAGTTACAAAAATGAAATGGACCGAACCGTGAATACAGGGCTGAGAGAAATAGTTGACACCTGAAGAAGAAGACATGAAGAATAAGGAGGAGGAAACCTAAATGAAAAAAGGAGAAAGGAGGAGGGGTGGGAAATATGTGAATAGGGAGGAGAGGAACAAGGCATCTATAAAAGCTATTAAGAGAAAGAAGAGAATCAAAGACAGAGATAGATGAAGAGAGAGAGATTCTTGTCTTGGAAAGCAATGAAGAAGAAAGTTGTCGATCGCTAAAAAAAGAAAAGAAAAAAGATAGTTATGAGCGGAATCTGCTGAGGCGGATGCACCAAAAGTAGCGGTGCGGTGGGTGCCCGGTGCCCCTCCTTCACTCAACAACACTATTAGTGTTCCACAAGCCGAAGCCTGAAGGCTGGATGCTGAAGCTGCGGCGCCACCTCCCCTAACCGTCTCTTCGTTTCGTTTCGTTTCTTTTTCTTTTTCCCCCCAAATTGGGCAAGAGCGGGAAGAAGAGCAAACTTGTTAACTTAAAACTACCAAATGGACCGCCCAAAGTTACGTGGGCTTGCGGCAGCCTTGACTTGAGATTTTTAAAGCAATCCAACCATTGGGTAGCAGGTCCAGACGCGGAGATGATCACGATAAAATTGCTCTTAAAGCAGGCACGCTCTTTGTACCCTCACATTTTTTTTTTTATTTTTTTTATCAATTGGACCCCCACTTGTTACATGTATCGTTGTTAAAAAAATAAAATAAAATAACTTTTTTTTTATAGGTAAATTTAAAATTACCTCTAAATTAATTTGGTTGATTAATTCGTATTACTGGTTACTACTTTCCCCGGTCCCGTCTCAGCCTTCATGTGTTGCAAAGGGCTTTAAGCCTTAATTAGCCTTTAGCAGTGGGGGAAAGAAAAGGTTCCGAATGAGAATCTGAAACCTGTGCTGATCACGACACTATTCCCCTTTTTTCAGAAATGATATTTAGTCTACGATGGCGTAAGCCATGCATGTGCCGGATCCACATTACCCAGATCTCATTGTTGTTCTAATATAACTTATTAAATGAGGCATCGGACTGAATAGCTCTCGCTACAGCAGCTTTGAGATTGAGGGGTATATACGTATATAAATGTAGAAAGATTGGCATCACATCCTCGATGGTTGAAATGTTGGGGTCTACCTTAGTGGATAAAGGGTTGTTAGCCGTCTACGAGGGCAGTCAGCATTTTGGTTGCCGAATTATTTAAGAATGGTGATTTAAATATATTTAAATATATATATTTAAATTATGAAAATACCTCTGAATTTTTAAAATTTATATTCCTGAGAGATATTTTTGAGAGATCTAATTCAAGAGATATAATTTGTTAGATCCATCTAAAGGTGAAGTTTATAATCTCAAATACAAGTTTGTTGTCTCCCGTAGACGTAGACAATTTATCGAACCAAGTTAAATATTATTATTTTATTTTTTTTAATGCTTTACCATAATTTTGCATAACATGAAAAGCTAGCTACAAAGAACATTATTACATATGAATAACATGTCACGTCACTAGTTATCAATGTCGACTAATAATGTTAATACGTATATTTTGTGTTTTGAAACATAGAATATCATGTTTTGTGATAGAAGATATATTCGATAAGGGACCAAATTTAACTTGATGAAAAACGCCCAATAAAAATAAAATAATGTGCACAAGAAGATGGAGGTTAATTCGTACGCGGCATCAGAATAAAGTGATGGGATCCGATTGATCAGGTGGCCTTGGCTGGCGAAATTCTGTCACATGGCGCGGCGGCATGAACGCATGTTCTCCTTGAACCAAAGGCGCCACGCATGCACGCCTTGATGAACACGTATGATCCATTAGGACTCCAAGGGAATGAATTGCAGTTGCTCTTGCACTGGCAAGGAACATTAGTTACAGTTATTGCTATTGATGCGCACTGCCCTCACCTTTGACTAGTACCATGCCAATTTTCGTAAGATTTCGAACAACTTTATATTTGTTTGTGTTTGTATATTAATTGGTGTAGTAATGTATTCGCTAGTGAATGTAGTCTCAATTGTAGCCTCGCTTTAAATCTTTATATCTGTTGCCTTTTACTCGTTAATTAGTGCTCGTATAGTTTTTCTAGCCAACGGGGCAATCACGGTACTTTGGAAATTAATGAAAGTAATTTTAAATTGGCATTTCTTTTATGAACGATCTCCACATATCAAACTAATACATACCGGTGCATGGTTTAAAGGATTATAAAGTGTTGGCCATAATCTAGGCATACCGAGTTGTGGGCCACGTCAACACATAACCGCCATGTCGGGGTCGGCAACATTGACTCAACACCTCAGCTTATCGAGGAGTTTTCCTAAGTAGAACCAACCTCCTCAACTATCCATAGTATGAACAACATTCTTGATCGGTAACACCTAGTAGGGTGGCAAATTTGCCACGTGCCAGATAACAACTATGAGAAATCTACTGCAACAAACTCGAGAATCTCTACTGATCCGACCGTGATAAAGATTATCTGACTCTCCAAGTCCTACTAAAAGGCTACTTAGCTCTTTCAGTTCAAATAGGAGAAGACTAAATCTCTCCTAATCTAGCTAGAAAGCTTTCGAGCATTTTTAATTCAACTACAACTTTACTACAAGGCCAAAGAAATCAATTCTCTCTATAAATACACCATAACCCCTAAAGATAAAAAACGTTATTTTTTACATAGTTTAGTATTGTTAACTCTACGGAGCTCTAAATTAACTTAGACATCAGAGGGTCTTTGGGCAGCACTACACCGGTGTTCCTCTAAATAATCTTTCTCTGCTATATTCTTTCTTTCTCAGATCATCACCTCTGGTGTCCAACATAGCTTTTCGGCAAGTTCATGATCAAATCATCATTGTTTTCTCTACCTCGTCACCTTACTGGTGTTGGTCAAATCTTGCACTAACGTAAAACATACTATTACTCTTTATATTTTAATAAAAAGGCAAGTGCAGATTTTTCTTCAAATTAAATGTTAATCTAATTATAAAAAAAATACAACTAGCTATAAGTATAACCACACATTTATGTTCATTTGATATGTGTATTTTACATATCTTTATGTGTATAATAAGTTGTCTAATAAATGTGAATATGTAGTTGCATATGTAATTCTTTTTTTTTTTACAGTAATATTAACATTTTCCTTTGTCCTTTCATTAATTTGTGGCCTAGCCACCTATCTTTCCTACCTAATTCGCGTAATTAAAATGCAACTTGTTTGATCCTCCTATTTACTGAAAAATTCATTTCGTCCTTAATTTATTAGAATCTTAACAAAATTAGAATCTTGTATAATTATTGTAATAATTATTTTAACGACCTTTTGTGCTGAATATTCAAAAAATAAATAAAATCAACAAGTGAAGAAAAGAATAATGACTTTAATGGAAAAAATATAGACAATTGCGGAGTTGTTCCACAGTGAAAACGATAAGATTGAGAAGGGATATATCATATATGTTCTTTTGTATAGATTTTTAGTAGTAGAGGTCTCTTATATATTCATGTCTTGGTGATCAAGTAGCAAATAAACGTGTTATTTGAGATCAATAAATTATATATAATGACTAGAGAGAAAAACTATTACTGTGGAGGAAGCATACATGTGAATCTATATGATATATAGACACGAGACATGTATATAAATACACACGTATTATTTTTTATTTATTTTCTCTACCTTTGTGTGTCAATCATATTAGATCAAGATTTAAAAAAAAAAAACAATACAACCTTTGTTATATATATAGATTTCATTGAACATATCAAAAATTTTGATATCTATGTTTCTTCGAGCTTAATTATTTTACTCTATCTAAAAGGGAAACATTTTGAATATTATCAAGTTGGCTGCTTTTTAAAAGTTTGTTTATTTTAAATTGAACTGTTTTAAATTAATTTTAGATTCTAAGTAATCGAAATGTGAAGTTTTGTTATATTTTTAAATTATTGTTACTATTTTTTTTTAAATAATTTGATTATTAAACTCAACCTAATTAAGTTTTTTTTCAACTACATGAATTGATTATATGAATTTACTTTCTTTACTTTGGTTGATCAAGGACCAAGTCAACTTTTAAATTACAAATAGTTATATATTTTTTGATTATTTATGTCTTTGTTATATATGAATGTTATGCACATTTAAATGTGTATAATAAATATAAATATGTAGATACACTTATAATTGTACTTTTTTTTATATATAATTAAATGTTATTTCCCTCTCTTGAATATATACATTTCTAAATTTATCTTTTATATAACTTCAATAAAAGAATGAAAAATGGTCGATTTATTAAAGTACTCTTATCGTATATATTACGTTGTTACATATATATGTCGGTTTGCTAAAATATCTATTCTATTAAATAGTTTTTTTGGGGCTTCCTTTTTTGGCATATCGTCAACTTAAATTAAATAGAAACCCAAATATGGTTTTATTTTTTTTGGAAAAATTTAATAAAATGTTGAGAAAATTAGGTTCCACTGAATTAATTCCAGGAGGAATATATATGATATGTTAAAACTAGAAAAGCTAATTAAGACACTTGATTCATCACCATCTTTGAAAGAGAAAGTAGGATGGAATATGTCCAGAACAAAGGAGTCCAAAAAAGCAAGAAATAGATTCCACGATCATAAGAAGATCACCTTCGGAAAATACAACACCAACCAAGTAATCAATGATTAAACAAAATAGGAAGAATTCCTTTTAAAGGTAAGTATTCTTTGACCACCACAGTCGTACGTTCCAATCATCATTACCTTCAAGCATAAATTAAAACGAAATTGTTTATATATGTAATCCTAGCTAAGCTAATTAATTAATTAATTAATTCTCCTTGTCACAGGAGGAGACTGTGTTTAATTATGGTCGTAATTAAGAAAGCAAGCAAATAGAGATGGAATACATTGTTTTCCAGTGAAAAAGGGGTTATTCACCTTATGATTGGTCGATGAAGAACATAAGCGATCGAATGAAGGATATATGGATTGGCTTTCGGAGCATCTTATCCTGGCATGCATCATGCAACTGCCTTCGAGCCCCTCTATAAATATTGCATGCGCTGCTGCACCAAACTTAAGCTCCCAAACAAACATTTGCTAGAGGCTTAGAGCTAGCGGCAAACGCGTCGATCACAAGATTAATTTGGTCGATAGAGACTATATGTACCGTACGTGGTACATATAATATGGTATTTTGGGTTAGGAATGGGTAATCTGCATCCTGAGGTTTAGAACATGCAATTTAATGAATTAGTGATCTAATCCTCAGGATGTGGGTTACCTCTTCCTTTCTGAAAATGTGAAAGCACTGCTGCACTTCATTCCCAGGTTTCTCTTCTTCATCCTCTCTAGCTTGCTATGTATCAATTAAAGAGAATATATAGTATTAAATTAATTAGTAACATATTTGAAATTAATGCAAGTACGTACATTTGAAAGCATGATTCGTACAAACATTTTGTTACATTAGTTGATCACGAGACATGCGCGAAGCAGCATGGTTTTAATATACTATGCATTAATTAGTGAGTCAATTAATTAATTGTTGATTGTTTGGACCAGGCAAAACATGATCTGATAAAAGGGAGGAATTTTGAATTTTGTTCTAAGAAACAATTAATTGATGTTGTTAGAAACAATTCAACCTAAAAATTATAATTGTAAGATAAAGATCTAATAATGCACATCAAGCAATCATCAATGTCATGTTTTAGTGTAAGGTGAGGAAGGCTGGTGAATTTAGGCCATGTTTGGTCTAGGATTTAAAAACAGTTTTCAGTTTTAAAATCTAAGATTCCCTTAAAATTTGTTTGAATGGAGTATTTTTAGAGTATTTAAAAATTGTATTATAATTTAACTTCAAAATTTGTGAAGCAAACAAGAATACAATAAAAAAAGTTGTTTTCCTTGTTTTCTAAAAATAAACTCAAAAAATAACTTTTTAAAAATAAATTTTGAATTGAATACCAAACGGGCCCTTATACTCCTCGATTAGAAAATCCGGTATGTAAAATTAAGCAGCTTCGTTAATCAAACAACATGCTAAGTCTCGCCAGAAGTTGAAGATGAAAGTCATCACATCATCATCTAAATATATAGTTGAATTGAGCCCTAAGTTGTTGCCCTCCTCCCTCATCTTAAGAAGGTAATCATTTAAAAAAAAAATCATGATTTTAAAGTTTTAAGTAAAAAAAATGAGTTTAATGTTTAATTTCATTTAGTTAAATGTCCAAAGTATTTTTGAATTAGATTACTTGTTGTTATGCTACAACTCATTTTCAAACTTATGTAACAACAATGATCTATGAATTATATATATATATATATATAACAGATTTAATGGCTCAATGTAGGGGGTGTAGCATTATTGTACAGTGAAGAGAGTCATAAAGAAGAAAAGTGTACCAGCCGGGTCCACAAATTTTATACATAATATGTATAATATATGGGGGGTCTCAATGTATTATGATCTGTTACAAGTTGGGGTCGTAGAGAAGCTGCCATATTATATATAGTGGAATACCATAATTTTCGTGGCCTGGCTACAAAGAAATTAAGGAGTGACTACTAGAGAAATAAAAATTGCTATATGCATGCATGTACCATATACACCCGCTGCCGCTTGAGTTGTACAGATTCATTCCTTCAAAAATTGACACCCCAATCTTTCATCTTTGTACTTGTAATTAGGCGCGCAGGCGCACTCAGCTATTTAAGCCCGACACAAATTCACAATTACAAGATATATTTTTCTTCACCAAAAATAAAAATAAAAATGACAGCGCGCTCCGCGAATGGACCGTTTGGATGGCGTGCTGAGAATATCGACCCCATGCCATACAGCAGTGTACATGGAATTTTCCTTGATCATTCATGACATGACAAATGCTGCCATCGTACAGCCCACCATATAACATATTTGTTCGGCCGGCCTAAGAAAAATCACACTGTAAAGAGTTTCTATTTTGGACCACCATCTCCAATCCATCCCTCAATTGGCTTCATGTAACTTACAATATTCCATTCTCCGAAATCAATATATAACTATAGCTTTGGACGGCCATTGCATAAATAATTGTACAGCTTGGACGGTGAGCCAAGGCAAGTGGCATGTGACCGTTTACAGTTCCCAAACCACCTCATTTTGGGGGTAATAATATTTTTTCAAGTATAAAAAAAAGTAATTAGAACTAGCATTTAAAAGTGTGATATGACTATAAAATTAGTTATACAATTAATTAATAATATTATATCTTATAAAAAAACCAGAAAACAAAAGAATTTCGCCGCTGCATCCATCCAAACAGACCCCAAGTCTGATTTTAACTCTTAAAACCATGAATAAATAAAAATGTGATAACATCGGGGGCACTTGCACGACGAATAAAGAGTATTCGACGGCTTACAATACGATTTTATTATTGATGTATGTATAGCCGTATAGGCGCCTCCTCCACACCCACATCGGTGTTGCAGACTTCAGTAGTCGCTCGCTCCCTTACTAAAATCTCTCCCTAAAATCTTTTTATTTTTTTCAAAGCTTTTATTCTCTCCCTCTTAGTTTCAAACAAAAAACCCCAAACCCTCCTTGGCTCACCGTCCAAGCAAAAACAAAAAAAAGGAAAAACAAGAAAGGAAGGGGGGGAAGGAAAAAAGCGAAAACAAGAAGAACATATAATTAATTGTTGGACCATTTCTAGGGTTTAGGATCAATTCATCAGGAGGAGGAGGAGGAAGAGATCTATGGCCTTGCAAGGGCAGGGAATGGACCCTGCCGTTCTAGATGACATCATTAATCGGCTTTTGGAGGTCAGATCGTCCAAACCAGGAAAGCAGGTTCAGCTCTCAGAGAACGAGATCCGGCAACTGTGCGCTGTTTCCAGAGAAATCTTCCTCCAGCAGCCTAATCTGTTGGAGCTCGAAGCGCCGATCAAGATCTGTGGTGCGTTTCTTCATCTCTCCTCTTCCTCCTAGTACTCATTCCACTTTTACTTTCCTTCCGTTTTAATCTCTCTTTTGGTGCATCAGTGGCGTGCTCGTCGTTTCTCTGTTAATACTCTATAATGTACCTGCCTTAGACTGCCTTGTAACCTATCTTGTGCTTTATTCATTTGTAATTATATTTGCACCCTGGCTGCCTGATGTTTTGCTGTCAATCTGCTGCCTTCCTTCGATGTCTGCTCTCTCTTCCATTCAACGTTTTTGAATCTCAGCCTAACATTGGACTAATTTGAATTCGAGAAGTTGAAGTTAAACTAGCATAAATTTCTTAGAAGATTTAACCATATTTGTTCAAGTTTTAAACTATGAAGAATCCTTCAAGACACTAAGAATGAGCGTGGGTCCTGAGCTTCTTGGAAAACTTGGTTATCATGTTTTCGTTTTTGTAACGACGTCAAACAAATGAGGCAGAAAACTTATGTATTGGACTAGTTTTTGCTATTAAGGTACTTGTGGGTATAAAGTATAACTTATTCTTTTGAGGGGTGCTAGAGATGGAGTTCATGAGTTTCAAACTGTCAACTCATGCGTGTGTTATATCTCTAGATTATACATCTGTTGTTCACTGCTATTTTGGTCAAATTCAAAGTGCTTTTAAACTATAATCCATGGATAACCCATTTCAAATGTGCTAACTATCAATACTCTCTTTTATAAATGAGTTTACCTTGTTAGCTAAGCTGTTACATGGGAATTCAATGATGTGTCTCCAATTTTATTTATTTGGACTGAGCTGCCTCAGTTTGAGTTATGCAGACTGTAATCCGTGGTTAATAGTAGTTGCTTTCCCTTTATTAATAATCTGTTCCTTTTTTAAAGGAACCTCATATGAATACGGTTAACCCTTCTCATGTCGTTGTGTGTTTGTGATAATTATATAGGAACAAATTCTAACCCTGTACTCTTTACTTCGTGTGAATTTTCAGGTGACATCCATGGACAATATGGTGATCTCTTAAGGCTCTTTGAATATGGGGGTTTACCCCCACAAGCCAATTATTTATTCTTAGGGGACTATGTGGACCGTGGGAAACAAAGTTTAGAAACCATATGTCTTCTTCTAGCATATAAAATAAAATACCCAGAGAATTTCTTTCTTCTTAGAGGAAATCATGAATGTGCTTCTATTAATCGAATATATGGATTTTATGATGAGTGTAAACGTCGATTTAATGTGAGACTTTGGAAAGCTTTCACCGAGTGCTTTAACTGCCTTCCAGTAGCTGCTGTTATAGATGACAAAATATTATGCATGCACGGTGGCCTTTCCCCAGATTTGACAAACTTGGATCAAATAAGAAACATCACTCGTCCAACGGATGTTCCCGACACAGGTTTGCTCTGTGATTTGCTTTGGTCAGATCCTGGTAGAGAGGTTAAGGGGTGGGGAATGAATGACAGAGGAGTCTCTTACACTTTTGGCCCTGATAAAGTGTCAGAATTCTTAACAAAGCATGATATGGACCTTGTCTGCCGTGCCCATCAGGTTATTAACTTTCCGACTCTGGTTTAACTTGGCTATGCCTGTTACTTGTGCTCTGACTCTAGTCTTACTTGGCTGTGTTTTGTTACTTGGAATGCTCTAATTGCTGTTTCATGAAGTGTTTTCATCATGCAGGTTGTGGAGGATGGTTATGAATTCTTTGCTGAAAGACAGCTTGTTACAATATTCTCCGCCCCTAACTACTGTGGTGAATTTGATAATGCTGGTGCAATGATGAGTGTAGATGAAAGTTTAATGTGCTCGTTTCAAATTCTTAAACCGGCAGAGAAGAAGTCAAAGATGATGGCATCTTCAAAATTTGGATGACTGTTGCAAAGTTGCAAAGGTTGGTTACAAGTTATCGAGTTTCACGAGCTTGGTATTTGTGTGATGGCTTAGTAATGTTCATTTTGGCTTTGATATGGGGAACAAATGAATTGAAATCAACTTCTTTTCGCTATGCGCAAGGGAATCAATCATCTTTTTGATAGATAGAAATCATGTTTCAGTTTTCACTACAGAATGACAAATCCATCTATAGACATGGCTACAATAATTATCTCCTAATCTGAAGCTAAACTCAACTGTTTCCGATGAACATAAACATGTAGTAATTTTCATTCTCCCTGTGAAGGGAGTGTGTATGCATTGGGGATTACTGTAGTTTTCCTTATCTAACCTGTAGTTGGCACGACAATTAGCAAGACACTCTCCTTCATTTGGATGTTTGATTTAGAAGCTTTATTGATGTTTAATTATACGCATATGTCACGTAGAAGAACATGATAGAGCTTATGCCTATGTTTTGGCATTTTACTCTCTTTGACATATACTTCTCCATCAAATTGAAGGTGCCATATATTTAACTTGTTATGGCTTAGTGGTGCAATCATCTCTATCTTACATTTTATTTGTAGCACATATAATATATTGGAGTTAGATAGGGACACTAGGAGCGCCTGTAAGGTTGCTTTTAGGAATCCATGGAAATTCATTTCTTTGGTCCTTCTAGAGTTGATGCAGAGTAATCTGAAAAGGAGGAATAACACACAAAACACCACAATAAAAGTAGAAATAACTTCTATTCATTGTATTCAATATCTGAAAAGTAAGAACGATCATCATGGAATGAGTTTCTGCAATACCTATCCCCCTTTATATAACACCAAACAAGCCCCTAGTTGTAATCCAACCACAAACCATGATCTAACACCAATCCAACCTTCCAATCTTAATTGTAATATAACTACATTCTGATATAAAATAAATTACTAATTTCTTGACAAGCAAACTTGTAAAACAACATTTTAATTTACAACTTGCAAATTTCCTAATAAATTAAAGGTCCTAATTTCAGAAAGTCATCTCATATATGCATGCCATTAAGAGTTCAACACCCATGTTACTCCTTAGCTCGGTAATAAGCAATCCATTCAGTTTTGGGAATATGAGTGGAGTGGAGACTCAAGCTTGACTTCTTTATATCCTAGCGTATTTCACTTATCAAACCTTCTTAATTGTCCTATTGTTTCTTCCTTTAATTACTTCCCTCAAATCCTTAATTGGCCCCCTCATGGGATCTCCATTTTCATAGGGCTCTTACACCAAGGTAAGAGAGAGAGTAACCGTCACATTCTAGATTAAAGCAAGTAATATTTTCTACTTCTCATAATAGGTGTAATTGGCTTCTTGATCCTTTTTGTTGACTTTCTTTACGTCAATAGAGATCTTACAAATATCTTCTTCTCTTAGAATCTTTTCATCAATTCATACCTTGGTCAATGAATCTATTGAAGGTTGAAATAGCACACAAGACCCTTTTGCCTATTGTAACATGAATCATGGCAACATACCTTGAAACACCAGTTTCTTGATTTTATAATTTTAAAATTCTTATGAGTATCTGATTTTTCATATTCAAGGATAAGATAGCATGTAAATATCCTTGTTCCTAATATGCAATAAATTTCTACAACATACTTTGGTGAAGCACTTGATTTTATATCTTAAGCTTCTTATGTGTTTTTGATTTGTCAGATCCATTTTGAAAGCATGGATGATTTTTTTTTTGACAAGAAACGAATGAATTGTATTGTATTAAGTATAAAGTGCTATACAAAAGAAATACACCCGGATTAAAAAACAAGACTGGACAAAATAGGACACCACCCCCTTAGCCAATCCCCCAATTAATAACCTCTAGAAAGTTTGCTAGTGCTAACCCAAAGGGAAGACAAAAAGAAAGAATTTTCCCAAACAAACTTGAAGTCATTTTCCTAATTATCAAAAATATGAGTGTTCCTCTCTTTCCAAATAGACCAAACAACTGCAAAAGCAATAACTCATCAATAATCCTTGAAACGTCTCGAGAGGGTAGACTCATTGGAAAATTCCCAAAGGGAGGGGTTTGTGGAGAAACTATCCCATTGGAGCATGGACTCCCATTCTTGCCACACCTTTTTAGTGAACACACACTCAAGGAAAAGGTGTTGACTTGACTCTCCACTTTTCTTACACAAGCAACACCAATTGGGGGAAATAGACCAATTCTTGAACCGCCTTTGCAAGATATCCGCGCAATTCACCCTGTTATAAGCAATAGTCCATCCCAAAAATTTGACCTTTGAAGTAACATATGCTTTCAAGATGAAATCATGAGGAAAGTTACTAGAATTTGGAGCTGAGGCATTGTTTGAACAAAGATGATGTAGAAAGGATTTTGAAGAGAATTCCCCCGATGACTCTAGGGGCCACGACACACTATCATTGTCATTGGAAAGATGAACAGAATCAAGAATATCTAGAAGGGTGGAAACTTCAAGATATTCTCTATCAGAAAGATCCCTTCTTAGGTGAAGACACCAAGAAGCCCTAGCACTTTCGCCAATCGTCGAGGGGACAAAGAAATCAGAAATAGGATGAAAAGGCTTGGTAGACAATCTATAAATACGTGGAAAAAGGGTATAAAAACTGGAGGTACCACACCAAGAATCCTCTCAAAAATTCTTCATGGCTTCATTACCCACTTTGAGGCGAGCGATGGAAGAAAAACATGGAAAAAGGGATTGAATGAATTTCCACGGGCTTCGATATGTGGCTTTGGGGGACACTAGCATCTCTTGAATTCTGATGAATCCCATGCCGACTCACCACCACCTTTGCCCGCAAGGAACCCTTTTCCTTACCAAATCTCCATAACCACTTCCCTGCCAAGGCCTTGTTTGTAAACTCCAGATTACCAATTCCCAGCCCCCTTGCTCAATTCTCCCACTAACCACACTCCATCTAACCAAGCAATTCCCTCCCCCTTTGTCTTCATCCTTCCACAGGAACTTTCTCATCATCCTCTCAATGTGCGAAGCCACCAACTTTGGAATTTTAAACATTGAAAGAGAATATGTTGGAATAGCCTCCAAAACACTTTTAATCAAGGTTAAGCGACCTCCCTTCGAAAGAAAACTTCTTTTCCACCTATCAAGTCTCCTTGAGACAGTATTGATTATTGGCTCCCAAAACGCCATAGAAATTGGATTACCCCCAAGTGGAAGCCCAAGATAAGGTAAAGGCCAACTACCAACCGAACAACCACGTGAGGAAGCCACCTCCAACAAACTAGACTCTGTCATACAAATCCCAACGACTTGGCATTTCTCAAGGTTCAACTTCATACCCGAAATCAAACAGAAGCCCTGAATGATCCTAAGGGCAGCAAGGAAATTAGAGCCATCATTCTCTACTAGGAAAAGACAATCGTCAGCAAATTGAAGATGCGACACTTGAACCTTCTCCTTCCCAACGAGAAAACCCTTCACCACACCATTCTCCTTGGCTTTGTTCATCATCATTCCCAAGACATCCGCAACTAAGATGAAGAGGAAGGGAGAGAATGGATTTCTCTGTCTTAACCCTCTCGAGGCACAAATCTTACCCTTAGGCCGACCATTAATGAAGACAGAGTAGGAGACTGAAGATATGCAGCCATGAATCCATTTCCGCCACCTGACTCCAAACCCTTTCATTTGGAGAACATAGTCGAGGAAATCCCACCTGACCGAATCAAACACCTTCTCAAAATCCGTTTTGAAAACTAAACCTTCCCGTCTAGACACTGTAATCTTCTACCGCTTCATTTGCAATCAAAATGGCATCAGTGACTTGTCTACCAGGCACAAATGCCATTTGATTTTCAACAATTGTGTTATGGAGAACTCGTCTCAGGCGAGCAACAAGAATTTTGACAATAATTTTATAAAGACTAGTGGTGAGACTTATTAGTTTGAAGTCCTTCACCTTCTTCGAATGAACCTTCTTGGGGATAAGAGTAATGTAAGTCTCATTAACAGACTTGTTGATAACTCCATTTGTATAAAATTCATCCAACACTTGAAATTAGAGAGGCAAAGAACTCTTTTTCTCTATCTTATTCAATGAAAAAACTCTTTTTATAGATCAGTCAGTACATAGAGGCTAAGAACCAAAAAAATATTCAACCTAAAAAATAGGAACAAGATAACAACCTAACAATCTAATTTATTTTAAAAAGATAAACTTAAATCCTAGAGTAGATAAGATAAAAATGATAAAGATAAATTCTAGAATAGATAAACTAGAATCACTAAAAGCTGTCTCCAACAACACTGATTTGAAGTCCACCTTCAAAGTATCCCAACATTCTTGGTAGAAGGAGAGGGTGAAGCCATCAGGGCCAGGGGCTTTATCCCCATCACAACTGAAGACTGCATTACGAATCTCCTCCATATCGAAGGGCCGCTGCAAACCTTCACTCTCCCCAAGGGGCAAACATCTTCAATCAATACCTTCGATCCCCCACAAACCACGGTTATCTGCTTTAAAAAGATTGCAAAAGTAATCCACCACCTCCCCCATGATACCATCCTCGGACTCCACCAAAGCACCATTGGCCGTCTCAATCTTTGAGATAACACTCCGAGAACGTCGATTGTTACGAAGCCTATGAAAATATCTTGAGTTGACGTCCTCTTCCTTAGCCCATTTGACCTTAGCTTTTTGGGCTACTAAACGATCCTCCCGAAGAAGAATAGCTTGAAGGTCTTTCTTAACAGATCTTCGCTGAAGGAACTTCTCTTCCGACCAACCCACCGCACCTCCTGATCCAATCTAAGCAGAGTAGACTCCAACTCCTTCTTTCCAGCCGAATCCCTGACAGCAAAATCTTTACTCCATCTCGTGAGATGATTCTTCACACCGCAAAGTTTTTGGCGGAATTTATAGACCTCCCAACTTGGGGCCACCTCTTCCCTCCACCACTCTTTAATGAGGTCAGAAAAATTTGGATACGGGAGCCAAATATTTTCAAACCGGAAAGGGGAAGGACCCCATTTGTTTTGGATTGTATTAAGAGTAATGGGCCAATGATCAGAGATCAGTCGAATATGAGCTTCCTGCCTCACCTCAGGGTAACAAAGAGTCCATTCCTTACCAATCAAGAATCTATCCGACCGACAACAAATTGGATTAGCACGTAGATTAGACCACGTAACCGAAAAATTTAATAGAGGATCCCACAACAAAAGGTCATGAATCAGCTCATCAAATTCAGCCATCCCACAAGAAATTTTACTGCTATTAATCTTCTCATGAGTACCCTTGACCATATTAAAATCACCTCCCCCACACCAATTCGAGCCAAACAGGCCACTTAGGGCCGCAAGTTCCTTAGAACTGCCATCGATCAACACTTTTGGAGGGTCCATACACCCTGACAGCCAAAACTCCTTTTGGTCCTTCTCTCTTATCAACACTGAAACTGAGAACTCTCCTACCATATTGTCCAGAACCTCCATTTTTCTGCAATCCCACGCCACCGGAATAGCACCAGGAGCCGCAGGCAGGAGGAGAGACCCATTCAGTGAACCGAGATTGCAGAAAGCATGGATGATTATTGTGCATTATCCCATCCCATGGTTTAGGCTCACATCACTAAGATGAAAGAGCACTAGCACAAAATTAAATAGGTGATATGTAAAGTTCTAGGATACTCTTTCAATAGAGTGTTATGCATGAAATGGGTAATGTTCCCATATGTTCTTGCCTATTGTTTTCTTTTTTCTTTCCTTTGGTGTTGAGCTTAATCATTTTAATAGGAAATGACTTGAAACTTGTGAATCGTGGGTTTAAGCCACCTTATTTGAATTGAAAGAGAATGACTAACATCAGTAATAAGAAAGAGGGAAGAAAGAAGTAATATTTAAGGTAGAAGGGTTTAGTAGCATAGCTAAATGTACTTGAATTTAAGGATCGAAAATTGGATCTCACCCTTAACTTTGCTAACTTAAAATTTGAAATTAGCTCAGAGAAGTCCAATGTAACATAGAAAATTTCTATAAAAGCTTGTCAACTTGAAGAATTCTTGCTTAGATGTTAAAGGTATTCAAATGATTTGAGAGAAGCTAAAGCTAATATAATTATACATCTATAACACATGAAACTATTGATACTTTGGAGTGCTTTATGAGATTGACCATGCTTAATGCATATTATGTGTCTAATGAATTCTTCACTTCTATTTTCAACAAAAAATCTGCACATTTGAAATTTCTCTTAAGATCAACCTCTCTCTTATTATGTTTCATTTCTCCCTTTGTTTTGGTTTTCTTTCATCTCTTCATGGTCCATCTACTCTTTCTTTCTCGTTTTGTCCTACTCCCTTTTGCTCTCCGTACCATGTCAATCTATTTTCCCCTAAAATAAATGAAGATAATCATGATAGTTTCACAAAGCCCACAAGCACTCAACAATTGCATGCAAAAGCAATTGGTCATGATTTGATCTGTTTTGTTGCATGTGATTCTTTTATGAAGCTCCATTGACTTACTTAAGCTTTCCTCTGTTGTCTTTTTCGATCAAACATTTTACTCACTAGCTATATTTGATCTGTGAAAACCATTATCTCCCTCCATATTTAAGGAGAGATTTCATAGCGTATGCTTTTTGTTGATATATTGTGTTGATTGATGAAATTAAATCAAGAGTAAATGCTAATTAGATGTTTGGAGAGAGATTTTTTAAACCAAAGGATTCAAGATATGTATGACTAAGACTACATACATTAAATTTAATTTTAGTGGAAGTAGAAATACTGATGAAGAGATAGTGAAGATTGAAATCCAAACGAGTTTGTGGCCATTGGGAATGGTGCAAAAACGAATATGGCATTCATGGTAAAGTGGTTATGAAAGTTCCCTTATAAAATGGAGTCTCTTTGGACCAAGATCATCAAGAGTGTTCATGCGCTTAAGGGCAATTACTAGGATGCGGGCTGGACTATATATCGACCTTTTGAAGTTTATGGAAGAATGTTTCTTCTACTTTCCAAGTATTTTCTGACCATGTTCACCTTAAATTAGGTAATGGTCATAACATTCGTTTTTTGGGAGAACATTTGGTGGCCCTTTGCTGAGGCATTCCCCTTTCTTGTTTCCCTTTCTGAAGGCCACAAAAAACCAATTTCCCACTTCATTGGTGATTCTTCTTGTAGTTTAGGGACAAGTCTTTCTTGGAACATTTTCTTCAGGAAAGGTAAGGTTGCTTGAAATTGGGAATTAATTTGAAAAGTATATTTAATGCTCTCGTTTCTTCTCACAAAAAAAGAAAGACAAGCATATTTAATGCAAAGATCTAAATTAGAAAAGTTTATTGGGAAAGGCTTGGCCTTGACATAATGGTTGATGTTGCTCTACTACAACTTGGAGGTCACGGGTTTGAATCTAGAACAATCTCTCCAATATGGAGGTAAAGATGCATATATTGGCCCTTCCTCAAATATAGAGCAATAGGATTGTGTACTTGGTAGTTGGTACACCCTTTTTAGGTTTGCAATCTATAACTTTTAATATAAACTATTTAAATTTTAGAGATGTCCATGTATTTTTCTAGATATTATATAACAAGTATCATATATGCTCAAAACATGGTAAATTTTGAAGTATAATAGTTTATATTGAGATTTATACTTTTCGTAATGTTTGATGCATATTATACATATAAGGAAGTATTCTATAAATTTTATATCCACATGTTAAAGATCTTATTAAATCATGTATTTTTATATCTTAATATCTTGATGAATAATTTGTATCACTTGTATCAGTTATTACATATTTTATTGAATCAAATATTTTAAATCATTTTATATCTTAAATATTTTATTAGAACATAATGAACATTTGTGTCCACTTGCATAAATTATTTCATATTCAAATATTTTATTAAATCACACCTTTCATAAATATCGAAGACCACTTACATTAATTATTTCATCCTTTATATCTTATCAAGGACCACTAGTAATATTGGACCAAAAATTATGAATGAGTTTTTTTTTTTGGAAATGATGGTGCAAATGTTTTTTTTTTTGACAAGAAACATAATAAGTATTGTATTAATTGTGTAATGTGAAGTATGTACAACATAAAAAAACAATAGGACCTTAGTCCAATACAAAAAATCAAAGGCTGTCCAAAATGGGATTCCATCCCCTCAACCAAATTCCAAAGGAGTATCCTTTAGTAAGTCTACTAGCACTAACCCAAAGCGAAGCCAAGAAAAAGGAATTTTCCCATACAACCCCCATTTCCTTTTCTTGGTTGTCAAAAATACTATGTCAAATGATGGTGCAAATGTTACCACAGATATCTCCATTAGACATTAACATAACAAGAATGAGGGCTCAGAAAAAAGAGTGGGTTGGGCAGCTAAAAAACTTCCAAAAATTTTATCCTTTTTTTAAATTTGAAGGAAAACCTGTTCTTTTTAAGGTTGATGAGTAGATCAGAAAATTTGACAAACACCTGGAAATATTAGGAATAATTGGACTTAGAAAGTAGTAATTGCGACCCATCATTTGTTGGTGAAGGCTGTGAAGCTAGAAATTGGTGGACAATGGTGAAGGAAAATCCTAAAAATAATATTGAGATAATGGAATGGGAAAAGTTTGAAGATATATTTTACGAGAAATATTTTCCTAGGGCAATGCGAACTTGATGTAGTCTGATTTCCTGTTGCGGAGTACAATGCTAAGTTTATTGAATTATCTAGTTTGGTTCCAAATCTTGTTAAGAGTGAAGACATGAAGGCTTGATGTTTTCAAGAGGGACTAGATGTTCAACTGGAACGTCATCCTTGAAACATTGTAATTCCACTGGGACATCTCGTCCCTTTGGATTTTAAACCTTTTTATATATATTAAGTATGTTTCTTGTCAAAAAGAAAAAAAGTTTTCAAGAGGGACTAAAGATATAAATATGAAAGACGGTAGTAGTGAGATCTTTGCACTTACCAGGCAGTAGTGGAACAAACCTTCATAATAGATTAATGGTTAAATTTTGAGATTATGATCGAAAACAAGAAGAGGCCATTTGGCTAGACCTTTAAACAATAGGAAGGAGTCTCGCACAAGAAGCACTTTACAGGTGGCCCCAACAATAATGGTAATAAAATGAGCCAAGATGGTTAGAGAACGTGACTACGAAGGCTAAGCACTCTTGTTCTGCTATCTAGGCTTGTTCCACCAGTTTTGAGTTTTACCAACAAATTGATAGGTTGCAATCACTATTTTTCTAGGTCCATTTATTCTTAGTGCTTCCAGGTTTTAGCTCCTATGATCCACTTATCAACCTCATGTGGATCAGGCTTTTCTTCAAATTTAGAAGGTTGATATCTTTGGAAGTCTTTCAATTGCTTAACCCACTCATTTTCTCGAGCCCTCCTTCATGTTTAGTTCACGTTTGATGGAAATGTTTGTGGTACTATTTATACCATCATTTCCAATAAAAAAAACTCGACCATAATTTTTGTCCAATAACTATACTTGGGTCAATCATTGCGGCAGTTGGTCCTACTCCATCAGTTTGGTTGAGGTTCCTTCATTTTGAGGTGTTAGCGAGTAGGTGGTAGCTTTGGTGTTTGGTCCACTAGTCCGTTTTATGGTTCATTGTCCATCACGAGCTCCACCTAGATCTTAGCAATAACTCTTGTACTTTTCCCATCCATATGCATGTGAACCTCCTTTCTTCAAAATATTCACTTAATCGAGCAAGGAAATGGAGGTAACCTAATGCAAGAAGAATTCGCAGAAAAAAGAGTATGAAGGAATGAAAAAGTGATTAATTATGAGAAGATATGCGAATGGTGAGGGATTTATATAGAAATGAGAGGGAATATTTGTCAAGATATGATAGGTGGCATAATTATTACAGGTGGTCCTTATTAAAAGATAAAGTGTGAAATAGTTAATATAAGTGGTTCTTAATATTTATGGAAGGTGTAATTAGTAATGCAAGGTGAAATAGTTAATACAAATGATTGAATAAGATATTTAAGAGATGAGATAATTTTATGCATTTGATTTAGTGGAATATTTGAAACTGTAATAATTTATGCAAGTGGATACAAATGATTGGATAAGATATTTAAGAGATGAGATAATTTTATGCATTTGATTTAGTGGAATATTTGAAACTGTAATAATTTATGCAAGTGGATACAAATGTTCTAATAAAACATTGAAGATATAAAATGATTTAACGTATTTGATTTAATAAAAAATGTAATAATTGATGCAAATGGATACAAATTGTTTAATAAGATATTTAAGATATGGAAATACATTATTTAATAAGAGTTTTGAATGTGTGAATATAAATGTATTAATAAGATGTTAAATTCAACCCAATATAATTTAATGTCTCATATGGTTCAATGTCTTTCAACCCCAATTTAATTTGGATGCCCACTTACTTAAAATTTGTTTCACTATTAATTAGTGGCCCAATTAGCATGAATTGACATATATATATATATATGCTAAAACCTTATCTTATTCCATTGTTAGCCCAATTGATGCATAAACCTACTGAAGTTTGAGATTTCGGATTTGATGACCATATGGTTTATTATTACTTGCACATTGTTTTCTTTTTCTAGTCAATATTGGATTGTTAGAACTTTTTTTTTCCTTGTAGTGACTCTTTGGCTTTCACATCTTGTATTTGTCTGAAATTGATTATTGTTTTGATTGTCTTTGTGTTGTTGTTTATGCTTATTGAGAAAAAAGTTTTCTTATGCATTTTTTCTAACTTATCTTTTCAGTGTACTATTTTTTTTTTTCAAAAAAAAAAAAAGATTTCAAAGTTGTGAAGCTTTTTAATATGTTGTGGTTGCAGTCATATCCTGAGTTAGTTGGTGACTGAGTAATTAATTCTAATTGCTCCATTTGAAGTGCTAGGTTGCAGTAGTTTTTTAATTTTTTCTTCATGGAATTATTTTTGTCAATACTCCTTACATGTATCTTATTTATAAATTACTACATGACTTAGCATCACCTTTAACTCCTTGACAACTCTCGAAATGGTGATTTTCTGGTAGCATGCTGTGTTCAACAAATGCAAGCTCTATAAAAGCATTGAAGCAAATAGATAAATCATTTGTATTGAGGAAGCACAGCCAAGATGAGCTAATGAATGAATTTCATTATAAAGGAACAAATTTTGATGTAGTTAGAATAGGTACAAGTACAAAGTGGGATACAAGGGAAAGTTAATTAAGAGTGGATTGGACAAAAAAGATTAGTGGCTTCACCTATAGAAAGGAGTTTTGGGATCAGCTTAGAAGCTAAGAAGAGACGTCGGGTGACTCTCAAAGTGCCTTACTTCGGATAGGTATAAGCACAAGACTTATGTGTCTACCTGCATCTCTGACATGGTTCTCTCCACCATGTGCTCCGGAGCCCCCACTAAGACCTACATTTCAGCATACCGTCCTGCGGATTCTTCCCATCCACAAAGTACTATAACAGAGGTATGCGATAAGACAAGATATGACTATTTGACTCAGAAAGAGAATTTGATCCTGTAGCGGCATATCTTGACAGTGTTTAGAATGGAAGTGATGTAGATTCATCGCGGAAGCAAGAACGAAAATACTTAAAAAAAAACCCAAATATATATTTTATTGAATAAAATATTCAAAGGGAAAAAAAAAATGATCTTCATCTCCTAAATTTCGTAATTAGAGCTCCTTATATAGATAACTCCCTAAAACAACTTCTAAATTCCCTAAAACACCTAAAAATAAGTTTCCTAACCTATCTATAACATAAAAGCAATGTCTTAATTCTATTAGAACTCTATTTAGACACTTCTAAACACTTTTTAATACACTTAAATAATAAAAAACGAATTCTAAAAAACTATCTAAAACTACCACTTAAAAATTAAACATACCAAAATAAAAACTTCTCTGAAAAGGAAACTAAAATAAAAAACATTCTAAAATACAGTATACATCATTCCCTCCTTGTAGAAAAGAATGTCCTCGAATTAGAAGCACCACCAGAAGAATCATCATAATACAGAGGATGTCGTGCAGTAAAAAATTCAGATGTGTGACTGTGAGGATAGCCACGTAATTGTACCATGATAGAATTTGTCCTAGACTCGAATTTAGTGGCCACAAGTAGAACTGTCTTTTGATTTGGAACTTTGTTGAAATTGAATATTTTTTCAACTATAAATAACCAATCCATTATTTCATTGGGTTGAAGACCATCATGAAAACTCCTTTGATCAGCAAACGGGTTCTCACGCTCTTCTCCGATCCGCGCGTTACCCTCTTCAACTTTTGGAGCCAAGGTTAACTTTTGAATCACTAATTGCCGTCCTTGTTCACCAATAACGATCTCTTCCTCAAATTCATCACCATATTCATCAAATATAGGTGGATTATCAAAAGGATTTGGTTCTTCAATCCATTCATCTATAACAGTTGGTGTAGAACAAACCTCACGGCAAGGTTGTGGTTCAGGCAAGTGCCTGTGGTAGCAACGATCCCTATGATCTAGATTAATCGCATGGGATTGGTCGGATTCGGACCCCTGCTCCGAATTGTGGACTGAAACTGCAAGATTGTCGTGAGAACCCACAATTTTCTCCCTGTCTTGGACAACGACCGACTCTTGAAGTTGTAGCTGCGACAACGTCAAGCGTAAAACAACTTTCAGCAGTTGATTCACGACAGACATTATTGGTGATCAATTCTTCAAGTCGATCGACCCGAGAATTAATTTGCAAGTCTTCTTCTTCTCTTTGATGCCATTGACGAAAAAGAGCAACATCGAACTTGTCTCTGATACCAATTTGATGTAGATTTGTCCCGGAAGTAAGAACGAAAATACTCAAAAAAAAACCAAATATATATTTTATTGAATAAAATATTCAAAGGGAAAAAAATGATCTTCATTTCCTAAATTTCGTAATTGGAGCTTCTTATATAGATAACTCCCCTAAAACAACTTCTAAATTACCTAAAACACCTAAAAATAAGTTTCTTGACCTATCCATAACATAAAAACAACTTTCTAATCCTATTAGAATTCTATTTAGACACTTTTAAATACTTTCTAATATACTTAAATAATAAAAAACGAATTCTAAAAAAACTATCTAAAACTATTACTAAAAAAATAAATATATCAAAATAAAAATTTATCTAAAAAAAAAAAAAATTAAAATAAAAAACATTCTAAAATACATTATACACCAAGACGATTGAAGGTTGTAAAATGACTCGAAGAAACAGGAAGGACACTTCTAAAGGGCTAGATATGTAGACATGGAATAGAACCTTTCAGAAAAAGTAAGGAGTCATGGCTTAAAATAATGGTGCATTTGAGTAATGGAATTAAACAGGGTATGGACCCTTTTGGGCCAATCAATTTGATAGCAGTTCATTGTCATATTTTCTTTTGATTGTTAATAATTGACATCTTAAAGTATTAGCATATAAATACTTATGAGTATGTTTGATCTATGAAGTCATGCAAAGAACAGAGTTTTTATGCGTTCCAGAAAAATTGTAGCCTTGCTTTGCATCGTGTTCTTTCTCATGCACCCTCTACTCTCCATGAAGATTCTGAAATAATATGTGTTGGTAATACTGAATGTGCTTGCACCAATTTCTAAGGATTACATATGCAGCTTCTGTCAATAATATTCAGAAACATATCTCCTTGCCACATTAATTATGAGGCTTCCTGTTGTTGGTGCTAAACAACCTTGGCCAATATGATGATACTGCTATTAACTGATTTTTCAAAACAGATTGCAGATTGCATCATGGTTAATTTGGTGGCGATGGTACTTTGTTGTACATTCTGTTTTGACATAACAGTAGCCCATCCTTAACGGGAATGTGACTTCTAGTCTGTCTTCCGTGTGGAAGTTGCATGTACCAGCAATGCCAAGGAGAAACTATTAATTGAAATTCATTTTGTTTTGTTTTGTTTTTATATGGTGGGCTCCCGAAAAAACATGTAATAGAAATGAGAGTGGGATGTGGCCCCTGTTTGAGTCAGATTCTCTTCCTATGTCAGTTTTTTGCATGCTCTGAAGTTTTTAATTCTTGTTTTTTTGGTACTTGGACTAGTTTTCATTGTTCTCTAATGCCCAATATTCCCTCTGGTGCAGTAGCCCGCTTCTCCCCAAGTGCTAGCTTCAAAGATGCTTTGTATTCAGGAATAGAAGGATGTTGCTTTATATTAATACCATGTCATGCACTCTAATCGTAAAGAAAAAAGAGTTAATTGTGAGGAAGGAATTCCAGGAATTGTGGACGTAGAGGCACTGCAGTTTGGAGCCCAAACATTTTTTATTTTATTTTATGTTCTCTTGTAATTTATCGTTTTGTTTGTACGAAGATGGTTATTTTGTACATTCATTTGGTCTCCAACTGCAGGTCGCGAGACATCACAAGACAACTGTGTTTACTGGCATCATGCTTTTATGTTTGGTCACACTGAAAATGCGGTTTTTCAAAGAGAAATTCTGCCTTTGAAGTTATCCAGGTTGGATGTTACACATGATTGGTAGCTAATTCTAGTTGCATAGTTGCATATTTGCATATTTGCATATATACATGTATATTGAAGCCAATCATTTGGTGTATAAGACAAATGTGAATTGGAATGGAAATGAAGTGATTCAGTTTAGTTGTCACGTAAGTTCATGGAAAGGAAAGGCAGAATTGCTTGCAAAGTATTTTCAAGTCTTTAAGCACTTGTATTAAGGAGACATCGATTGTAAGTTCGCTTGAAAATATGTTTATGATTTGATTTATCATCCATCATTATTTATGCACAAAGTGAAGTTTCGTTTTGTCTTGAGCATGAAAAAGCTATTTAAAATGCTTAAATTAAATTAAATTCATTGGCATTGGTAAACCTTCTTCCTTCTAAATGGAGTCGAATCGTGCATATCTGATGGTGTGCCGTCTCAGCCACAACTGATACAAGACCGTGTAGAAAGCATCATTCTCATTCGGCTGTGGAGACGAATTCCAAACAAAATGCTTACTTGCCATCTTCCCCAACTCTTTCATCTGCTCGTATTTCTTCTCCCCGCAAGTTCCATTCAATAAGCTCTTCATCTCCTTAACTCCACCTTTTGCCCCCACAAAAACCGCAATCTCCGACCACTTCAACACATCCATCAACGGCAGATCCAGAATCGGACGATCACTAATCATCACCGGCACGCATCCAAATCTCAACGCCTCTCCGATTCCCAGAAAAGCCTCGCCACCGTAGAAAAACAAGCAAAACCGGCTGCTGGAAAGCCTCTCAGCACGACGAGCCATACCATCATCATCATCATCTTCAATCGACTCCGATTCTATCAGGAAATCAGGATCACCTCGCAATTCGTTGAGAAGCGTAGAAGCAAATTCTGGAATAGCCTTGCCGTTGAAGTAACCGAGAAATTTCGCGGTTCCTTTGACCGGAACAGCCGGATTGTTCACCAAGATAGGACGAGTTAGGGTAGGTAAAGTAATGTCCTTGTGGGGGATGAACTTACCTTCATCTGCCGGAAAACATGAGATCTGAACCGAATTCTTCTTTAACTCAACGATATTCCGATTAGATTCATGGCCGATTCCCCCGGACGAGACATAAAAATGATCAGCTCCGAGGGTGCGATCCCAGTAAGGATGATCTGAACGTAAGCCACTGATCAACCGCGCAATGGACCTTGTTGAAGAGTTGAGAGGGAAGGAGAAGTAGAAGAGGTGAGCTTCGTCGCCGTTGGTGGTCAAGAAGGGGCTTTTCAGGAGAGAAGAGTGGAAGAGAGATTCGAGTGAGGAGGGGTTTAAAGGTGGTGGGGTTTGGTGAGGTTGGTAGGCAAATATCTTGAAGTTTTTGAGCATTTTCTGGTAGTTGGAGAAGAAAAGTGATTGGGAGAGGAAAGGAGAAGAAGGATTGGAGGAGGACCCCCCAGTACTCCCAGAGATGAAGAAGAAGAAGAGGGAGAGAGATAGAAGGAAATTACAAGGTAAAGTAGTACAGATCTCCATTGAGATTGAATCCCCCAGGCCCCAGGCCAGAGCTGAGCTACGCTAAGCTAAAGTTCGATGGAAGACGTCAAACAATTATCATTAAAAAGAAGTGATGATGATTATAACAAGAGAAGAGAGTAAGAGAGACGGCAAGCCGCCCCCGTTTCGTTTTCTAGTAGCAGTCGTTGGCACAACACGGCAACCATCTATTGGTAATTTGGTATGCTGACTTACTTGTTCGATAATCGAACGAAAGTGCGTGTTGGTTGGAGAAATCAAGTGACTGAAATGCCCTTGTATTCTTCTTAAATTACATGAGCCAAAGTTAGTTGCAAGCGGAACAAATGACGTTCTTGTGCAGGTTTCACCTTTGTCCGTACTACATGTTTAAATCATGTATTATTGGTTGCTAGGGTTAATCGGAAGAGAATCATATGTATTGGAGTCTTTCCTTTGTAAGTGGGGTGATAAATAACTTAAATTGGGAAAATGCTAGCTGTCTTTACTTTCCGGGGAGGACATCAATTGTCACAAAGTAAATCAATCATGTCATATTCCAGAATGAAAGTGATACTAATTGTGCTTCCTTGGGCAAGGTCTTATCATGCCAAACATCTTGCAACAGTATCAGTTAGCTTCAACAGAAGCAGCACTAGATTTCTCAACCTGGAAATCAGTGACACATTTCCAATGCATAACTTCACGAGGTATTCAGTACTGGATAATCACAACGCCTCAGTTGTGGCAATGGCAACGGCAATTTACTTGAAGTTGTTGATGCATGGTAAATCCGCAATGGAGGAGCTCTACCATCCAATGCCTCATGGATTAATTGATGAGAGCTTGCATAATTTCACCTGAAATGGTACTTTTATATGCTTACATAAAAAAAAATTATAATTCTTACCCGAAATAAGATTTTAATGAGTGCTTATATAAATAAATTTATGATTTTTATTGGAAATTATACTTTCACGTGCTTATTGAAGTAATTCATAATTTTCATCTAAATTAGGACTTTCTTGTGTTTACGAGAATAAATTCATGATTTACAACTGAAATAGTATTTTCATGTATTTATATAATCAAATTCATAAGTTTTACCCAAAATGAGACTCTCGTGTACATATATAACCTGTTAGGTTATAGTTCAAGAAGATACAATGTGTACTAAATATATATATATGCAAATACTTGTTAGAAAAAATGAATAACATTACAACCTCCACAAGTCCAATGATGGCAATTAACATTGAGTGCATCTCGTTTATATGTGCAATTACATATGTATATTCATTAAATTATTTATTATATATCTCGAGATGTGTAAAACATTAATATTCAATAAATATGCATGTATAGTTATACATGCAGGTGTAAAATTTGCAGTTAAATTAGTATTTTTCTTATTTTTTAATATCCCATATTGGTGCAGAATTTGACCAATACCGAATTTATTATTTTTACATGAAATGAGATTTTCGTGTGCTCATAAAATCAAATTTATGATTTTCACTTGTAATGGGAAGTCCATGAGATGTTTGTGAGCATAGTAAAACATTTTACTGCGGGCCAACTCATTAACTTGGTGGGTTGTAGTAGGTTCTGGAAGTCCAGGAGGGAAAACAACTCCAATAAGAGGAATGGACTAGCTGTATGGGCTTGTTCCTTGTTACAAGCTTGGGCTGTAACAGTAGAGGTAGAGTGAGACATCGTGTAATAAGGGAGAGTTGGGCCTTGGACTTCTGAATGGGCTTGGATAAAAAATCTGCTGAAACATTTTTGCTTCCTGGAATATGTTTCACAGTAAAGTTATACTGGGTAAACCATTCTTGTAGACGAAACAATTGAGCAGAAGGCACCATTTTATTTTTAAATTCCAGCATCTTTGGAAATGAAGAACTATCCATCTGGATTTCAAATTTAGCTGGTCGTAAGAAGAAAGCAAACTTCTGAATACCATACTTAACAACCAGAATTTCTTTAATGGATATATGGTAATGAAGTTCTGCATCAGTGAATCTGCCACTCTGATAACCACAAATATTATCAATCGAGCCTTGTTTTTCGAGGAGAACAACGCCCCAGTAGAGATCAGAGGCATCAGTTTGCAAGATCAGAGATCCTGTAGTTGGGAGAACTAATGGAGGAGGATTCTGACATGCTTTTTTGAGATAGGCAACAGCCTGAGTGTGGATGGTCTGCCAAGGAGGTGGATCCTTCCGTAATAGAGAGGAAAGAACAGTAGTATACTGGCTGACACGTGGCAAGAAAGAACGTAAATAGTTCACCACACCAAGAAATTGTTGTAGCTGTTGTCTGGTAAAATGAGAATCAGGGAACTGCAGAAGTTCTACTGCAATATGAGGCCCTGGTTGGTAGACTCCATTGAAGAATTTCATGCCAAAAAACTCAATTTCAGAAGTATTGACGATACTCTTTTTCTCAGAGAGCATGATACCATGAGTTTCAGTGATGTCCAGAAACTGTGAAAGAAGATGTTGATGATCTGCTTCAGTCTTGGAGAAGAGAAGGATATCATCAATATAAATTAGGGTTGTATGCAACAAGGGTGCATAAATCTTCGTCATAGCTTTTTGGAATAAGGATGGAGCTACTTTGAGACCAAAAGGCATAGCTGTCCATTGGCAAAAACAAATTCATGATTTCTACCCGAAATTTAACTATCACTTGCTTACGTTAATAAATCCATAGTCTTCACCCCAAACGAGACTTTCACGTGTTAATATAAACAAATTTAGTATTTAACATGAAAGGAGACTTGTTCCTTTAGATTTTTGCCTTAAACTGGACTTTTGTCTGCTTATATAAGCAAAATTTTACGATTTACATATGAAATGATACTTATATGTGCCTACATAAAATAGTTTATAATTCTAACCCGAAATGAGATTTTAATGTACTTATATAAGAAATTTTATGATTTTCACATGAAATTGTACTTTCATGTGCTTATAGAAGTAAATTTGAGATTTTCACACAAAACAGGACTTTCGTGTGCTTATATAAGCAAATTCATAATTTTCACATGAAATTTGACTTTCTTGTGCTTACAGGAATAAATTCATGATTTTTAACCGAAATGGTACTTTCGTGTGCTTATATAAGCAAATTCAAAAGGTTTATCCTAAACGGGTCTTTCATGTGCATATATAAACAAATTAAAGATTTTTGCAAAAAATGAGCTTTCTGTATGCTTATATAAGCAAATTTAAGATTTTCACTTGTAATGCGACATTCATGTATTGATATATACAAATTCATTATTTCTACTTAAAATATGACTATCGGGTGCTTATGTTAATAAATCCATAGTTTTCAACCCAAAAGGGACTTTCGTATGTTAATATAAACAACTTTAGTATTTTAGCGTAAAGGGAGACTTCTGTATGTTAATGTAAAAAATTTAGATTTTTGCCTAAAATTGCACTTTTGTGTGCCTATATAAGAAAAATTTCAGGATTTTCACCAGAAATGATACTTTTATTCATTACATAAAATAATTTATAATTCTTACCCAATATGGGATTTTAATGTGCTTGTATAAACGAATTTATGATTTCCACTTAAAATTATACTTTTATGTGCTTATAGACGTAATTCAAAATTTTCACCAAAATTAGGACTTTCGTGTGTTTATATAAGTATATTTATAATATTCACCCGAAATCTGACTTTCTTGTGCATATAGGAATAAATTCATGATTTTCAACCAAAATGATACTTTTGTGTGCTTATAAAAGCAAATTTATGATTTTCACCAAAATAAGATTTTCGCGTGCTTATATAAGCAAATTTATAATTTTTACTTGTAATGGGACTTTCATGTATTGGTTAAACCAAATTCATGATGTTTACCCGAAATATAACTATTGCGTGTTTATGTTAATAAATCCATAGTCTTCACCCCAAACGGGACTTTCGTATTTTAATATAAACAAGTTCAGTATTTTAGTATGAAAGGGGACTTTTGTATGCTTATGTAAAAAAATTAGATTTTTTTCCTTAAATTGGACTTTTGTGTGTATAAAAAGCAAAATTTTAGAATTTCCACCTAAAATAGTACTTTTATGTGCTTACATAAAATAATTTATAACTCTTACTCCATGAAATTTCAATGTGCTTATATAAACGAATTTATAATTTTCACCTGAAATTGCACTTTTATGTGCTTATAGAAGTAAATTCGAAACTTTCACCCAAAACTAAACTTTCGTGTTCTTATATAAGTAAATTCATGATTTTCACCTGATATCCGGCTTTCTTGTACTCACAAGAATAAATTCATGATTTTCAACCGAAATGATAAGTTCGTGTCATTGTATAAGCAAACTCATAAGTTTTACCCTAAATGGGCCTTTCGTATGCATATATAAACAAATTAATAGTTTTTGCAACAAATGAGATTTTTGTGTGCTTATATAAATAAATTTATGATTTCCACTTGTAATGAGACTTTCATATATTGATATATACAAATTAATGATTTCTACCCGAAATATGACTATCAGGTGCTTATGTTAAAAAATCCATAGTTTTCATCCCAAACGGTACTATGGTGTGTTAATATAAACAAATTAAATATTTTAGGCTGAAATAGGACTTCTTTTATGTAAAATATTTATATTTTTGACAGATATTAGAATTTTGTGTGCCATCATAAGAAAAAAATTTAGGATTTACGCCTAAAATGGTATTTCTATGTGCCTACATAAAATAGTTTATATGTCTTACCCGAAATGAGATTTTAATGTGCTTATATAAGCAAATTTATAATTTTCACATGAAATTGTACTTATAAAAGAAAATTCGAGATTTTCACCCTAAACAAGATTTTCGTGTGTTTATATAAGTAAATTCACAATTTTCACCCGAAATTTGACTTCCTCATGCTTACATGAATAAATTTATGATTTTCTATTCAAATGGTACTTTCATGTGCGTATATAAGTAAATTTTTTATTCTCATCAAAATGAAACTTTCGTGTGCTTATATAAGTAATTTTTTTATTCTCACTAAAATGTGACTTTCGTGTGCTTATTATATAAGCAAATTCATAAAGTTTACCCTAAATGGTCCTTTCGTGTACATATACAAACAAATTAATGATTTTTGCAAGAAATGCGTCACGACGCCCCTGACGTCATGATCGACACAGTATACTATACATTATACATATTGTCACACCTGGGTTGCACACAGTGCCCCATACCCAGGGTGATAAGTACCCCGGCAGGGCATACTCATGCCATAGCACCTCATAATATTGTCTCATCCCAGTACACAGCCCACTCAACAGTGTTTAGTACCCCGGGGATGTCCACACTATTCATCATGAATAGCGCAAGGTCTCCCCCGGATTTTGTGACAATTTTGACTTATTTTTATAATTATTGATTTACTTGTATTTAAAATATTTTAGAACTTATATTTTAAAAACAGCTAAATAGACTTATTAATAAACTATCAACACCCCAATTACTAACACAACCCCACCCTAACATACATACAATCTTCCCACCCCAGCCAAAAATAAAAAATTCTTAAACTATCCTTCTCCCAATCTATCCCACCATTTCTTTTTCTTCAAAACTCCTCCAAAACCCTATCTTTTAACTTTAAAGCCTACCATTTTCATCTTCTTATCTTAATTGAAAGAATATTGGAGTTAAAAAAACATCGTTTGAACTCTATTTGGAATGAATAGCCACTCGTCGTCTTCGAAAATTTTTCGACATTTAATCATTTGAATCGGTAAAAAAGACATGTTTTAATAAATTTTTTTTGTTTCTATTCATTCTTATTCATGAAATGAAATATTTATAAATGTTTTTCAATGTGTTTTGCGCAAAAAATAGACAATAACGAAACTCGTCCTTAAGGTCGGCCATGCAATGCCAACCCTCTTATTTTCCTTTTTTTTTTTCATTATCACATACCATATTGCATTAAGATGCATTTTATGACAATTTTGACATATTTTCATCCATTCCGAGCTAATTTGGGATATAACACCCCACCGCCCAAATAAACTCGGACTGAATGTAAACCTAACAAAATTATCATAAAATACATCCCAATACAATATAATATATAAAAATAAAATAAAAATAAGAAGGTCGATCGGACATAACCGACCCTTACAAAGAAAGGTCCCTCTTGTACAAAGGGTCGGCCTCCTAAAGTCAACCTCTTTATGACAATTTTTTGTATAAAAAGTTATTTTAACAATTTGAGTTGAAGATATTTAAAGAATTACATAAAATAAATGGAGTAGAGTATAAATAGTCTATTAATACAATCTATCTGGCTGCTCTCTGTATTTTTTACAATTTATGAACACTTCTAGTAATTTTTTTAAGTCATTGTAACAAATAAAATTTGTTTATTTTAATTTCTATGTAATATTATTCTATATTACTATTTCTTTTGCCCATGGTAAAGCCCAACTCAACCCAACCCATTTTAATTATCAATATGTTAGGAATGGGGCAAGGCTAGTGATTTAACAAATCAGCCAGCCTAACTCGACTAAATAATGAGTGAGACTAGCCCAGTCCAATTTTTTTGTCGGGCTTATTAAGTTAGGCAAGGCCAAGCTGGGTTGCCCATATTGACACCCCTACTTACATCGTAAATCACACATCCAACCTAGGGCAGTATCACATATTCACACTATTTAAAGGTATAAAAAAGTTTATAGGCCATTTCAGAAAAAAGTTAAAAATATCATTGTCAATGCTCAAAACTGAAGATTGCATGAATTCAGAAAAGGGTAAAATATCATTAGCTCAGAACTTCAGGTGCCAAAACTGCGATCTCCTGCATCTCCCAGTCCAGGAATTATAAACCTGAAAATACACACAAAAGGCCAAAATGGTCAAGAAAGATGCATAGGATTTCCACAGCTAGCATAGATCTGCATAACATGCTCCACGCCACACAGCGCAAGCATACCAGTTGAAGAACCTACCCTTTCTCATTTACAACAGTATCAATGGTTCCTGCATATACATGAAGCCTGAAAAGGATTCCCAGAAAAGTTAAATAAGAAGTGTGATTGTGAGTTAAAATTGTCATATTACGACATCATAAATAGATTTGTCATTACCCAGGGAACTTCTCACTTAGCTTCTGAAGAGCTGGAGGAGCGGCTACTGCAGATATCTACAATGCAGAATGTGCATCTCTTAGTAAAAAAAAAAAGATGAGAACTGTCGCTTCCCTACAGGGTATGAGTAATATGAGTCACTTAAAATAACTGAGATTACTAATAAAAGCAAAAGGTGTCATTCCACACCCTTACTTCTAACCCCGACTCCACACTCAAATGGCCAAATCAATAAGTAAATTCTTCCCTTCCAGAAATGAAAGTAAAGGAAAATTTTGCAAGTCACCTTAAAAAAATAATTAACTAGTATCAGCAAAATGCCTTACCACTTTTATCTGTTTGTTGGCAATTCCGAGACTCTTCAGCAAGTCAAGCGCTGCAACCATTGTGCCTCCTAGAACAATTATTCCAACTAGTTGAAGGGCATAATTGAATATGCATAATATCTCAAATTGAAATTTGAAGCACAGGATATTTTTATAAAAGAGAAACAAAATGCCTGACAATTAGAACATTTAACATGAGATGGAAGTTTCAGTTTGTTTAGAGATGGTTGAATATACCTGTTGCCAGCATAGGATCCAGGACAAGTACGCGACATCCTTCAGGAAGCTTATCAGGCAACCTCCAAAATAGAAATCACACTTGTGAGGCCTTCACTTAATATCAGAAATATGAGTAAACCATCGTAATCACGAACGGATTATTTACTGCCTACTTAAAAAGCATGCTGAACAGTTTTACTAAAGGAAGTTGAAATGTATGGATTAACTATTGCATCAAAACCTGATAAAATACTTGCCCACATATTTCTCCTTCCTTTTGTCCAATTAAAAACAAATTCAAAATCTCTTCCCCAAATGAGAGACGGCAAGCCGCCCCCGTTTCGTTTTCTAGTAGCAGTCGTTGGCACAACACGGCAACCATCTATTGGTAATTTGGTATGCTGACTTACTTGTTCGATAATCGAACGAAAGTGCGTGTTGGTTGGAGAAATCAAGTGACTGAAATGCCCTTGTATTCTTCTTAAATTACATGAGCCAAAGTTAGTTGCAAGCGGAACAAATGACGTTCTTGTGCAGGTTTCACCTTTGTCCGTACTACATGTTTAAATCATGTATTATTGGTTGCTAGGGTTAATCGGAAGAGAATCATATGTATTGGAGTCTTTCCTTTGTAAGTGGGGTGATAAATAACTTAAATTGGGAAAAATGCTAGCTGTCTTTACTTTCCGGGGAGGACATCAATTGTCACAAAGTAAATCAATCATGTCATATTCCAGAATGAAAGTGATACTAATTGTGCTTCCTTGGGCAAGGTCTTATCATGCCAAACATCTTGCAACAGTATCAGTTAGCTTCAACAGAAGCAGCACTAGATTTCTCAACCTGGAAATCAGTGACACATTTCCAATGCATAACTTCACGAGGTATTCAGTACTGGATAATCACAACGCCTCAGTTGTGGCAATGGCAACGGCAATTTACTTGAAGTTGTTGATGCATGGTAAATCCGCAATGGAGGAGCTCTACCATCCAATGCCTCATGGATTAATTGATGAGAGCTTGCATAATTTCACCTGAAATGGTACTTTTATATGCTTACATAAAAAAAAATTATAATTCTTACCCGAAATAAGATTTTAATGAGTGCTTATATAAATAAATTTATGATTTTTATTGGAAATTATACTTTCACGTGCTTATTGAAGTAATTCATAATTTTCATCTAAATTAGGACTTTCTTGTGTTTACGAGAATAAATTCATGATTTACAACTGAAATAGTATTTTCATGTATTTATATAATCAAATTCATAAGTTTTACCCAAAATGAGACTCTCGTGTACATATATAACCTGTTAGGTTATAGTTAAGAAGATACAATGTGTACTAAATATATATATATGCAAATACTTGTTAGAAAAAATGAATAACATTACAACCTCCACAAGTCCAATGATGGCAATTAACATTGAGTGCATCTCGTTTATATGTGCAATTACATATGTATATTCATTAAATTATTTATTATATATCTCGAGATGTGTAAAACATTAATATTCAATAAATATGCATGTATAGTTATACATGCAGGTGTAAAATTTGCAGTTAAATTAGTATTTTTCTTATTTTTTAATATCCCATATTGGTGCAGAATTTGACCAATACCGAATTTATTATTTTTACATGAAATGAGATTTTCGTGTGCTCATAAAATCAAATTTATGATTTTCACTTGTAATGGGAAGTCCATGAGATGTTTGTGAGCATAGTAAAACATTTTACTGCGGGCCAACTCATTAACTTGGTGGGTTGTAGTAGGTTCTGGAAGTCCAGGAGGGAAAACAACTCCAATAAGAGGAATGGACTAGCTGTATGGGCTTGTTCCTTGTTACAAGCTTGGGCTGTAACAGTAGAGGTAGAGTGAGACATCGTGTAATAAGGGAGAGTTGGGCCTTGGACTTCTGAATGGGCTTGGATAAAAAATCTGCTGAAACATTTTTGCTTCCTGGAATATGTTTCACAGTAAAGTTATACTGGGTAAACCATTCTTGTAGACGAAACAATTGAGCAGAAGGCACCATTTTATTTTTAAATTCCAGCATCTTTGGAAATGAAGAACTATCCATCTGGATTTCAAATTTAGCTGGTCGTAAGAAGAAAGCAAACTTCTGAATACCATACTTAACAACCAGAATTTCTTTAATGGATATATGGTAATGAAGTTCTGCATCAGTGAATCTGCCACTCTGATAACCACAAATATTATCAATCGAGCCTTGTTTTTCGAGGAGAACAACGCCCCAGTAGAGATCAGAGGCATCAGTTTGCAAGATCAGAGATCCTGTAGTTGGGAGAACTAATGGAGGAGGATTCTGACATGCTTTTTTGAGATAGGCAACAGCCTGAGTGTGGATGGTCTGCCAAGGAGGTGGATCCTTCCGTAATAGAGAGGAAAGAACAGTAGTATACTGGCTGACACGTGGCAAGAAAGAACGTAAATAGTTCACCACACCAAGAAATTGTTGTAGCTGTTGTCTGGTAAAATGAGAATCAGGGAACTGCAGAAGTTCTACTGCAATATGAGGCCCTGGTTGGTAGACTCCATTGAAGAATTTCATGCCAAAAAACTCAATTTCAGAAGTATTGACGATACTCTTTTTCTCAGAGAGCATGATACCATGAGTTTCAGTGATGTCCAGAAACTGTGAAAGAAGATGTTGATGATCTGCTTCAGTCTTGGAGAAGAGAAGGATATCATCAATATAAATTAGGGTTGTATGCAACAAGGGTGCATAAATCTTCGTCATAGCTTTTTGGAATAAGGATGGAGCTACTTTGAGACCAAAAGGCATAGCTGTCCATTGGCAAAAACAAATTCATGATTTCTACCCGAAATTTAACTATCACTTGCTTACGTTAATAAATCCATAGTCTTCACCCCAAACGAGACTTTCACGTGTTAATATAAACAAATTTAGTATTTAACATGAAAGGAGACTTGTTCCTTTAGATTTTTGCCTTAAACTGGACTTTTGTCTGCTTATATAAGCAAAATTTTACGATTTACATATGAAATGATACTTATATGTGCCTACATAAAATAGTTTATAATTCTAACCCGAAATGAGATTTTAATGTACTTATATAAGAAATTTTATGATTTTCACATGAAATTGTACTTTCATGTGCTTATAGAAGTAAATTTGAGATTTTCACACAAAACAGGACTTTCGTGTGCTTATATAAGCAAATTCATAATTTTCACATGAAATTTGACTTTCTTGTGCTTACAGGAATAAATTCATGATTTTTAACCGAAATGGTACTTTCTGTGTGCTTATATAAGCAAATTCAAAAGGTTTATCCTAAACGGGTCTTTCATGTGCATATATAAACAAATTAAAGATTTTTGCAAAAAATGAGCTTTCTGTATGCTTATATAAGCAAATTTAAGATTTTCACTTGTAATGCGACATTCATGTATTGATATATACAAATTCATTATTTCTACTTAAAATATGACTATCGGGTGCTTATGTTAATAAATCCATAGTTTTCAACCCAAAAGGGACTTTCGTATGTTAATATAAACAACTTTAGTATTTTAGCGTAAAGGGAGACTTCTGTATGTTAATGTAAAAAATTTAGATTTTTGCCTAAAATTGCACTTTTGTGTGCCTATATAAGAAAAATTTCAGGATTTTCACCAGAAATGATACTTTTATTCATTACATAAAATAATTTATAATTCTTACCCAATATGGGATTTTAATGTGCTTGTATAAACGAATTTATGATTTCCACTTAAAATTATACTTTTATGTGCTTATAGACGTAATTCAAAATTTTCACCAAAATTAGGACTTTCGTGTGTTTATATAAGTATATTTATAATATTCACCCGAAATCTGACTTTCTTGTGCATATAGGAATAAATTCATGATTTTCAACCAAAATGATACTTTTGTGTGCTTATAAAAGCAAATTTATGATTTTCACCAAAATAAGATTTTCGCGTGCTTATATAAGCAAATTTATAATTTTTACTTGTAATGGGACTTTCATGTATTGGTTAAACCAAATTCATGATGTTTACCCGAAATATAACTATTGCGTGTTTATGTTAATAAATCCATAGTCTTCACCCCAAACGGGACTTTCGTATTTTAATATAAACAAGTTCAGTATTTTAGTATGAAAGGGGACTTTTGTATGCTTATGTAAAAAAATTAGATTTTTTTCCTTAAATTGGACTTTTGTGTGTATAAAAAGCAAAATTTTAGAATTTCCACCTAAAATAGTACTTTTATGTGCTTACATAAAATAATTTATAACTCTTACTCCATGAAATTTCAATGTGCTTATATAAACGAATTTATAATTTTCACCTGAAATTGCACTTTTATGTGCTTATAGAAGTAAATTCGAAACTTTCACCCAAAACTAAACTTTCGTGTTCTTATATAAGTAAATTCATGATTTTCACCTGATATCCGGCTTTCTTGTACTCACAAGAATAAATTCATGATTTTCAACCGAAATGATAAGTTCGTGTCATTGTATAAGCAAACTCATAAGTTTTACCCTAAATGGGCCTTTCGTATGCATATATAAACAAATTAATAGTTTTTGCAACAAATGAGATTTTTGTGTGCTTATATAAATAAATTTATGATTTCCACTTGTAATGAGACTTTCATATATTGATATATACAAATTAATGATTTCTACCCGAAATATGACTATCAGGTGCTTATGTTAAAAAATCCATAGTTTTCATCCCAAACGGTACTATGGTGTGTTAATATAAACAAATTAAATATTTTAGGCTGAAATAGGACTTCTTTTATGTAAAATATTTATATTTTTGACAGATATTAGAATTTTGTGTGCCATCATAAGAAAAAAATTTAGGATTTACGCCTAAAATGGTATTTCTATGTGCCTACATAAAATAGTTTATATGTCTTACCCGAAATGAGATTTTAATGTGCTTATATAAGCAAATTTATAATTTTCACATGAAATTGTACTTATAAAAGAAATTCGAGATTTTCACCCTAAACAAGATTTTCGTGTGTTTATATAAGTAAATTCACAATTTTCACCCGAAATTTGACTTCCTCATGCTTACATGAATAAATTTATGATTTTCTATTCAAATGGTACTTTCATGTGCGTATATAAGTAAATTTTTTATTCTCATCAAAATGAAACTTTCGTGTGCTTATATAAGTAATTTTTTTATTCTCACTAAAATGTGACTTTCGTGTGCTTATTATATAAGCAAATTCATAAAGTTTACCCTAAATGGTCCTTTCGTGTACATATACAAACAAATTAATGATTTTTGCAAGAAATGCGTCACGACGCCCCTGACGTCATGATCGACACAGTATACTATACATTATACATATTGTCACACCTGGGTTGCACACAGTGCCCCATACCCAGGGTGATAAGTACCCCGGCAGGGCATACTCATGCCATAGCACCTCATAATATTGTCTCATCCCAGTACACAGCCCACTCAACAGTGTTTAGTACCCCGGGGATGTCCACACTATTCATCATGAATAGCGCAAGGTCTCCCCCGGATTTTGTGACAATTTTGACTTATTTTTATAATTATTGATTTACTTGTATTTAAAATATTTTAGAACTTATATTTTAAAAACAGCTAAATAGACTTATTAATAAACTATCAACACCCCAATTACTAACACAACCCCACCCTAACATACATACAATCTTCCCACCCCAGCCAAAAATAAAAAATTCTTAAACTATCCTTCTCCCAATCTATCCCACCATTTCTTTTTCTTCAAAACTCCTCCAAAACCCTATCTTTTAACTTTAAAGCCTACCATTTTCATCTTCTTATCTTAATTGAAAGAATATTGGAGTTAAAAAAACATCGTTTGAACTCTATTTGGAATGAATAGCCACTCGTCGTCTTCGAAAATTTTTCGACATTTAATCATTTGAATCGGTAAAAAAGACATGTTTTAATAAATTTTTTTTGTTTCTATTCATTCTTATTCATGAAATGAAATATTTATAAATGTTTTTCAATGTGTTTTGCGCAAAAAATAGACAATAACGAAACTCGTCCTTAAGGTCGGCCATGCAATGCCAACCCTCTTATTTTCCTTTTTTTTTTTTCATTATCACATACCATATTGCATTAAGATGCATTTTATGACAATTTTGACATATTTTCATCCATTCCGAGCTAATTTGGGATATAACACCCCACCGCCCAAATAAACTCGGACTGAATGTAAACCTAACAAAATTATCATAAAATACATCCCAATACAATATAATATATAAAAATAAAATAAAAATAAGAAGGTCGATCGGACATAACCGACCCTTACAAAGAAAGGTCCCTCTTGTACAAAGGGTCGGCCTCCTAAAGTCAACCTCTTTATGACAATTTTTTGTATAAAAAGTTATTTTAACAATTTGAGTTGAAGATATTTAAAGAATTACATAAAATAAATGGAGTAGAGTATAAATAGTCTATTAATACAATCTATCTGGCTGCTCTCTGTATTTTTTACAATTTATGAACACTTCTAGTAATTTTTTTAAGTCATTGTAACAAATAAAATTTGTTTATTTTAATTTCTATGTAATATTATTCTATATTACTATTTCTTTTGCCCATGGTAAAGCCCAACTCAACCCAACCCATTTTAATTATCAATATGTTAGGAATGGGGCAAGGCTAGTGATTTAACAAATCAGCCAGCCTAACTCGACTAAATAATGAGTGAGACTAGCCCAGTCCAATTTTTTTGTCGGGCTTATTAAGTTAGGCAAGGCCAAGCTGGGTTGCCCATATTGACACCCCTACTTACATCGTAAATCACACATCCAACCTAGGGCAGTATCACATATTCACACTATTTAAAGGTATAAAAAAGTTTATAGGCCATTTCAGAAAAAAGTTAAAAATATCATTGTCAATGCTCAAAACTGAAGATTGCATGAATTCAGAAAAGGGTAAAATATCATTAGCTCAGAACTTCAGGTGCCAAAACTGCGATCTCCTGCATCTCCCAGTCCAGGAATTATAAACCTGAAAATACACACAAAAGGCCAAAATGGTCAAGAAAGATGCATAGGATTTCCACAGCTAGCATAGATCTGCATAACATGCTCCACGCCACACAGCGCAAGCATACCAGTTGAAGAACCTACCCTTTCTCATTTACAACAGTATCAATGGTTCCTGCATATACATGAAGCCTGAAAAGGATTCCCAGAAAAGTTAAATAAGAAGTGTGATTGTGAGTTAAAATTGTCATATTACGACATCATAAATAGATTTGTCATTACCCAGGGAACTTCTCACTTAGCTTCTGAAGAGCTGGAGGAGCGGCTACTGCAGATATCTACAATGCAGAATGTGCATCTCTTAGTAAAAAAAAAAAGATGAGAACTGTCGCTTCCCTACAGGGTATGAGTAATATGAGTCACTTAAAATAACTGAGATTACTAATAAAAGCAAAAGGTGTCATTCCACACCCTTACTTCTAACCCCGACTCCACACTCAAATGGCCAAATCAATAAGTAAATTCTTCCCTTCCAGAAATGAAAGTAAAGGAAAATTTTGCAAGTCACCTTAAAAAAATAATTAACTAGTATCAGCAAAATGCCTTACCACTTTTATCTGTTTGTTGGCAATTCCGAGACTCTTCAGCAAGTCAAGCGCTGCAACCATTGTGCCTCCTAGAACAATTATTCCAACTAGTTGAAGGGCATAATTGAATATGCATAATATCTCAAATTGAAATTTGAAGCACAGGATATTTTATAAAAGAGAAACAAAATGCCTGACAATTAGAACATTTAACATGAGATGGAAGTTTCAGTTTGTTTAGAGATGGTTGAATATACCTGTTGCCAGCATAGGATCCAGGACAAGTACGCGACATCCTTCAGGAAGCTTATCAGGCAACCTCCAAAATAGAAATCACACTTGTGAGGCCTTCACTTAATATCAGAAATATGAGTAAACCATCGTAATCACGAACGGATTATTTACTGCCTACTTAAAAAGCATGCTGAACAGTTTTACTAAAGGAAGTTGAAATGTATGGATTAACTATTGCATCAAAACCTGATAAAATACTTGCCCACATATTTCTCCTTCCTTTTGTCCAATTAAAAACAAATTCAAAATCTCTTCCCCAAATGAGGCTTTCGTGTGCTAATATTAACAAATTCAAAATCTCCAGCCAAAATGGGACTTTCGTGTGCATGTAAGCAAATTTCTAATTTTTTTATGCTAAATAGGACTTTTGTGTGCATATATAAATAAATTTATATTTTTGACTCCAAATTGAACTTTAATGTGCTTATATAAACAAATTCCAAATTTTAAGCCCAAATGGAAATTTTTGTGCTTGTATATGCAAATTCATAGTCTCAATCCCTAATGGGACATATGTGTGCTTATATAAGCAAATTTCTAATTTCTCACCCCATACGAGACTTTCGTGTGCTTTTACAAAAATTTCAAAATTTTCGCCCTAAGTTGGACTTTCATGTGCCTATATAGGAAAATTTATATTTTTCACATCAAATGGTACATTTTTATGCCTAGATAAGTAAATTCATAATTTTCACCCTAAATGGACTTTTGTGTGCTAATCTAAGCTAATCAGTAATCTTCACCTCAAGTGGGATTTTCGTGTACTTATAAAAGAAAATTCCTAATTTTCACCTAAATGAGATTTTCGTGTGCTTGTATAAAAAAAATCAAAATCTCCACCCCAAATGGAACCTTTGTGTGCTTATATTAATAAATTAATAATTTTCACCTAAAATACGACTTTCGTGTGCTTATATAAAGAAATTCAAATTTTTTGGCCCAAATTGGGCTTTCATGTACTTACATTAGCAAATTCCTAATTTTCACCCAAAATGAGATTTTTGTGTGCTTACATAAGCAAATTCCTAATTTTCACCGAAATGGGATTTTCATGTGCTTATATAAGCAAATTCTTAATTTCCACTAAAATGAGATTTTAGTGTGCTTATATAAACAAATTCAAAATCTTCACCCCAAATGGAACTTTCGTGAGCTTATATTAACAAATAATGAATCTTCCCCTAAAATGTGACTTTCGTGTGCTTGTATAAACAAATTCATGATCTTAACCTCAAATGAGACTTTTGTGTGCATATATAAACAAATTCCTAATTTTTCACCTCAAACGAGACTTTCGTGTGCTCAAACAAAAAAATTAAAATTTTCGCCCTAAATAAGATTTTCGTGTGCTTAAATAAACACATTTGTATTTTTCACGTCAAATGGTACTTTTGTGTGCCATAAGTAAATTCCTAATTTTCACCCTAAACTATTTTTCGTGTGCTAATCTAAGCAAATCAGTAATATTCACCTCAAGTGGGATTTTCGTGTATTTATATAAGCAAATTCTTTATTTTCACCCTGAATGGGATTTTTGTGTGCTTATATAAAGAAATTTATATTTTTCAGCGCAAATTGGACTTTCATGTACTTATATAAGCAAATTTCTAATTTCCACCCGAAATGAGATTTTCATGTGCTTATATAAGCAAATTCCTAATTTTAACCTAAATGAGATTTTTGTGTGCTTATATAAAAAATTTCAAAATCTTCACCTCAAATGGGACTTTCGTGTGCTTATATTAACAAATTAATAATTTTCACCTAAAATACGACTTTCGTGTGCTTATATAAAAAAATTCAATTTTTTCAGCCCAATTTAAGCTTTCGTGTACTTATATAAGCAAATTCCTAATTTCCATCTAAAGAAGATTTTTGTGTGCTTATATAAACAAATTCAAAATTCCTTCGGAAAATAGGACTTTCGTGTGCTTATATTAACAAATTCATAATTTTCACCCCAAATGGGACTTTCGTGTGCTTCTCTAAACAAATTCATGATCTTAACCTCAAATGAGACTTTTGTGTGCTTTATATAAGCAAATTCCTAATTTTTCACCCCAAACGCGACTTTCGTGTGCTTAAACAAAAAATTCAAAATTTTCACCATAAAAAGGACTTTCGTGTGCTTATATAAGCAAATATATATTTTTCACGTCAAATGGTACTTTTGTGTGCCTAGATAAGTAACTTCCTAATTTTCACCCTAAACGGTTTCTTGTGTGCTTATCTAAGCAAATCCATAATCTTCACCTAAAGTGGGATTTTCGTGTACTTATAAAAGCAAACTCCTTATTTTCGTCCCGAATACTATTTTTGTATGCTTATATAAAGAAATTCATATTTTTCAGCCCAAATTGGACTATCATGTACTTATATAAGCAAATTCCTAATTTTCACTCGGAATGGGATTTTCGTGTGCTTATATAAACAAATTCCTAATTTCCACCTCAATGAGATTTTTGTGTAGTTATATAACAAATTCATATTTTTCAGCCCAAATTGGACTTTCATGTACTTATATAAGCAAATTCCTAATTTCCACTCAAATGAGATTTTCGTGTGCTTATATAAAAAAATTCATATTTTTCAGCCCAAATTGCTCGACTTTCATGTACTCATATAAGCAAATTCTGAATTTCCACCTAAATGAGATTTTTGTGTGCTTATATAAAAAAATTCAAAATCTCCTCGCCAAATGGGACTTTCGTATGCTTATATTAACAAATTCATAATTTTCACCTAAAATGTGATTGTGTGTGCTTATATAAACGAATTCAAAATCTTCACCCCAAATGGAACTTTTGTGTGCTTATATAAGCAAATTCCCAATTTTTTACGCCAAATAGGACTTTCGTGTGCTTATATAAACAAATTCATAATTTTATCACAAAATTGGACTTTTGTGTGCATATATAAATAAATTTATATTTTTGACTCCCTTTCATGTGCTTATATAAACAAATTCCAAATTTTAAGCCCAAATGGAAATATCTTGAGCGTCTATGCAAATTCTTAATTTCCACCTAAATGGAACTTTCATGTGCATATAAAAAAAAATTCATAATCTCAACCCCTAATGGGACTTATGTGTGCTTATATAAGCTAATTCCTACTTCACCCCAAATAAGATTTTCGTGTGCGTATAAAGCAAATTCCTAATTTCTCACCCCAAAAAGGACTTTCGTGTGCTTTGACAAAAAATTCAAAATTTTCACCCTAAGCAAGATTTTTATGTGCCTATATAAGAAAATTTATATTTTTCACGTCAAATGTTACGTTTGTGTGCCCAAATAAGTAAATTCATAATCTTCAGCCCAAATTGGATTGGACTTTCATGTACTTATATAAATAAATTCCTAATTTGCATCCGAAATGAGATTTTCGTGTACTTATATAAACAAATTTCTAATTTTCACCTAAATGAGATTTTTGTGTGCTTATATAAAAAAAAATTCAAAATCTCCACCCCAAATGGAACTTTCGTATGCTTATATTAACAAATTAATAATTTTCATCTAAAATAACTTTCATGTGCTTATATAAAGAAATTCAAAATTTTTAGCCCAAATTGGACTTTCATGTACTTATATAAGCAAATTCCTAATTTTCACCCGAAATATGAAATTTTCGTGTGCTTACATAAGCAAATTCCTAATTACCACCGAAATGAGATTTTCATGTGCTTATAAATAAGCAAATTTCTAATTATCACCCGAAATATGAAATTTTCATGTGATTAAATAAACAAATTCAAAATCTCCAACCCAAATGGGATTTTCGTGTACTTGTATTCACAAATAATGAATTTTTACCCAAAATGGAATTTGGATTTTGCTTTTTCGAATTAGATCTTGGGTTGGGATAGATGTTTATTTGGTGGAAATGTTGTGTAACCTAGGCATATTGGCCCAAGGTGGAAGTTTTGAAAGTAGAGGTGGTAGTTGAGAGCGTCCCTTGAGCTCTCCTCTACAATATTTTTTGACAGTTAATAAAATCATAATATTTGTTTCTCCTCCAAAAAAATAAAAATAAAAAAATAATGATAATAATGAATTTTCACCTAAAATGTGACTTTCGTGTGCTTATATAAACAAATTCATGATCTTAACCTCAAATGAGACTTTTGTGTGCTTATATAAGAAAATTCTTAATTTTTCACCCCAAACGTGGATTTCATGTGCTTTTACAAAAAAAAAAAAAATTCAAAATTTTCGCCCCAAACAAGACTTTCGTGTGCTTATATAATCAAATTTATATTTTTCACGTCAATTGGTATTTTTGTGTGCCTATAGATAAGTAAATTCCTAATTTTCACCCTAAACAAACTTTCGTGTGCTAATCTAAGCAAATCAGTAATGATGCAGTGACGCATGAAACACGTGCATAACGTGTTTAGCATGTCTTTTGTTTTTATTATGTTTTCTATTTTCGTTTCATGTCTATGTTAGTGGGCCCACGTTAGATGCTTTAAACCCACGTAGTTAAGTAGTTGGAATGACTCTATTTGATAGTTTGTTATAAATAAGGTTTTTTGCCATTAGGAGAGGTAGATGATATTTTTCTGAAGAATTCGAATTAATAGATTTATTTTGGTTATTTTTGAGTATTTTCATTCTTTCTTCTATGACGAATCTACATCAAATTGGTATCAGAGCCAAGTTGATCTTGCTTTTTTTTTACAATGGCGCCGAAGAAGAGAGGAAGACCTACAGTCAATCCTCGGGTCGATCGACTGGAAGAATTCGAATCAATAGATCCAAAATTGTGAATCAACTAACAGAAGTTGTTTCGCACTTGACGTTGTCACAACAACTCCACGGATCGGGAGAAGGCTGCAAGTTCTCACAGCAAGCGTGCAGTCTCACTCCACGATTCGGAGCAGAGGTCTGAATCCGACCAATCTTATGCGATTAATTTGGATTGCAGGGATTTTTGGCATCGCAGGCACTTGCCTACACCACAACCTTGTCGTGAGGTTCGTTCCACATCGAGGGACGTAGATGAATTGGTCAAAACTGGGTTGCGATATAACCATCGCGATGGCCTAGGCGCACCAATTTGGCATCGAAATATGGCCTATAGCGAAGATTATGAACGTGATCCTTCACCAAATTTTGTACATCATCTGGGACTGCAAAGGCAAGTACGAGATGGCCATCCAGGGCGCCGAGAGCCTTGTTTTCACCATCGCGAGCCTCATTCGATCTGCGTTATGTGAGGAATGACCTACAGTATAGCCCGACCTCTAGTCTCCCCTCCCAGGCATCAGAACACCAACACAAGGCAAAGGCGTGTTCAGAATGATGCATTTAATATTGATCTCAATCATTTTCTGCGCATCCTAGAGAAGAATAAATACGGAGATATCAAGATTGATGTTCCCGAGTTTGATGGAAAACTTCACCCTGATCGCTTACAAGAACCTAAAGGACCCTAAGTGTGTGAAGCTCGTTGCTACCAAGTTATCAGGCTATGCTCTAATGTGGTGGGATGAATTACAACAGAGTCGTCTTCTCAGTGGGAAAGAGAAGATCACCACATGGGACAAGATGTGACGAGAACTAAAAAAAAAAGTTTATTCCTCCAGATTATGAAAAAGATCTTTTTATGAGATTGCACAACTTGAAACAGCGATACAGACGAAATTATTTTGCTTGTCACCAAGGCCGAGTTAGTTGAGACAGTCAAACAGAGAATTGGGAGATATTTGAATGGTCTGCGACAGTCCATCCAACAAGATCTAGCTTTCAAGGACATTCATGACATGTCAGAAGCTATCAAATAGGCCTTGAAAGTTGAGGAATTACAAAAACAAAAGACTGGGGCCTCTTCTAGTGCACCTTCCCCTGCAATAGCCAAACGTTCGATCCCTGGAAGTGTCAGGATAACCTGTTTTGAGTGCAACCAACCAGGTCACCGTGCCAGTGAGTGTCCCAAGAAGAAGCATGTTGCTTTGGCTCACGGTGGTGAGATGGAGGAACCTGAACCCCAAATTGTTGATGATGATTTGGGTGTTGCTTTGTATGCTGAGTCAGATGCTCCGACATTGATTGTGAGGCGCTCTCTCATCTCACCCGTTTCTCCACATGATCCTAATGCATGGCTTCACCATAATATTTTTCGCGCTCGGTGTAAGTCGCAGGGTAGGCTATGCAATGTGATCATTGATAGTGGATCCAATGTGAACATTGTTTCTACAGATATGGTGGAGAAGTTGAAGTTGAAGTTGAAGTTGAAGGTTGAAGCCCACCCAGATACCTTTAAAATCCAATGGCTCCAAAAGGGGAATAAAGTCGAGGTTGACAAACGATGCTTAGTTCTTTTCACCATCAGCAAATATACAAATGAAGTTTGGTACTCAGTAGCTCCTATGGACGCTTGTCACTTACTACTGGGTCGCCCGCGGCAATATGACAGGAAGTGCAAGCATGATGGCGAGCACAACACTTATACCTTCATGTTTAAGGGGGAGCGAGTTACGTTGTTTCCTTTGCGACCATCTAGCACCCCGCCTACACCACCGTCACTTCCTTCGAAGTCGAGCTTCCTTGTCGCCAGTTGTGATTTTGGTATGGTTTTAGCAGTCATTGATTCATTTGTTGCTTCACCTACTGCTGTCCCACCTATTTTGCAGTCATTATTAGATTCATTCTCTAATGTTTGTGATGAGCCGACTAATGCTGGACTTCCTCCACTACAGGACATTCAACATGCTATAGACTTTGTTTCAGGAGCTTTTCTTCCAAACTTGCCACATTATCGGATGTCTCCCACTGAACATGTTGAGCTACAACGACAAGTTACAGAGCTATTGGGCAAATGGCTAATTTGAGAGAGCATGTCTCCATGTGCAGTCCCGACATTGCTCACTCCCAAGAAAGATGGGAGTTGGCGCATGTGCATAGATGGCCGAGCGATCAACAAGATAACGGTGAAGTACCGTTTTCCTATTCTAAGGTTGGAGGACATGATTTTACACGGAGCGAAAATCTTCTCCAAGCTCGATTTGCGCAGTGGTGACCATCAAATACACATGCGACCAGGAGATGAATGGAAGACAACCTTCAAGACGAAGGATGGTCTTTATGAGAGGTTGGTTATGCTGGCCTTTCCAATGCCCCCTCTACATTCATGAGGCTTATGACTCAAATTTTATGTCCCTATATTAGAAAGTTTGTCGTTGTCTATTTCGATAACATACTTCTCTATAGCATTCCGAGTCGGACCATATTCAACATCTTCAGGTTATTTTACAAGTTTTGAGGGAGGCCAAGTTGTATCTTCAGCTAAAGAAGTTTTCCTTTCTCGTTGACTCAGTTGTTTTCTTGGGCTTTGTGATTTCTGCACAAGGGGTTCAGGTTGATAATTCTAAGGTATAGGCTATACTTGATTGGCCTACTCCCACTACCCTCACACAGGTTTGGAGTTTCCATGGTTTGGCTACGTTCTACCGGCGATTCATTTAGAATTTTAGTAGCATTGTAGCTCCCATCACCTCTTGTATGAAAGAGGGCCCTTTTGAGTGGACTCTCGAGGTTGGTACTGCCTTTCACTTGATTAAGGAGAGGATGACTTTTGCTCCTATTCTAGCATTGCCAAATTTTTCACGGCTATTTGAGGTTACATGTGATGCATCCAAGCAGGGCATTGGGGCTGTCTTTAAGCCAAAATGAACTTCCTGTTGCATTTTTTAGTCAGAAGCTAGATGGGGCTAAGCTAAACTATTTTATTTATGATATAGAGCTCTATTCAGTTGTACAGGCTTTGCGACATTGGCGTCATTACTTATACATAAGGAGTTCATCATTAAATCAAATCATGAGGCACTTCGATTTATTAACTCGCAGCAAAAAGTTTCTGATCGACATGCCAAGTGGTTTGCATTCTTATAAGGTTATACCTTCCATTTGCAGTTTCAAGCTGGGAAGGATAATCGAGTTGTAGATGCATTGAGTCGGCGTACTCACTTGATTGTCACTTTGCGCCTTTCTGTTTCGATGAGCTACGAGATCTATATGCCAATGATGAGTACTTTGGCCTTATTCACGTTGATTGCTTATTACATCAAGGGGCTTCTGGTAATTATCTTCTTCAAGATGGTTTTTTATTTCATGAGCAGCAGTTATGCATTCCTTCTTCCTCCTTCTGTGAGCAGATTATGACTGAGATGTATGCTAGGGGAATGGCTGGTCATTTTGGGGTTATTAAGACCATTGCTTCTATTCATGAGAACCATTTTTGGCCAACTATGCGTAGGGGCATCAATCGTTTTATTGCCAAATGCTATGTTTGTCAAACTGCAAACGTCAAACAAACTAATGTTGGCTTATACATTCCACTCCCTATTCCTAACAGACCTTGGTTAGATGTTTTTATGGACTTTGTATTCGGACTTCCACGATCTTCGCATGGTATGGACACTATTTTTGTGGTGGTCGATTGATTCTCCAAGATGGCTCACTTCATTCCATGCACTTGCACTGCTGATGTCGCTCATGTTGCTCATTTATACTTTCGCGAAGCTGTTCGCTTACATGGCATTTCTTGTAGTATTACTTCTGATCGGGATGTACGCTTCACTAGCTACTTTTGGAAACCTTTGTGGAAGCTCTTGAAGTGCCAGCTGCAATTCTCTACTGCTTTTCACCCGCAAACAAATGGTCAAACTGAGGTCATCAATCGCAACTTGGGAGATTTGTTACGATGCTTGATTAAGGGGAAGCCTAAGTCTTGGGAGTTTGTTTTGACGCAAGCAGAGTTCGTTTATAACAACTCTGTCAACCGGTCTACTGGTTTATCACAGTTTATGATTGTGACTGGTACTTCACCTCTTACAGTTGTGAACTTGGCCCCTATTCCACCTACTCTCCCGGTGAGTGCTTTTGTAGAGGAATTTGCTTCCAAGATTAAGTCTATCCACGAGGATGTTCGTAGTTGCCTTACGAAGTCATACGCTTCTTATAAGGCTCATGCCAATGCTTATCGATGATCTATTCATTTCAAGGTTGGTGATTTGGTGATGGTTTATTTGTGAAAGGAACAACTATCATCTCCTCATAAGTTGATAATGCGGCGTTATGGCCCTTTTTCTATTGTTGCTTGTCATGGTGATAATGTATATGAGGTTGACATTCCTTCTGAGTGGCACATTTCTCGGTCTTTTAACGTTGCGTGACTTTCTCCTTTTGTGGGTGATGTGATTCCTCCTATACCTCTACCTAGCGATGCTAGCTCGGTGCCTACTTCTGCTTCTGATCGTGTTGAGGGTGTTTGAGATGTTTCTTCGTTCTCTACTCGCCATGGTACCTATACTTGCTATTTAATCAAGTGGCGTGAGCATCCTTTGTCTGAGAGTACTTGGATTTAAGAGGTGACATTTCAGAGACTTGATCCTGATTTTTATGATGCGTACAAGAACTCCATCTCGAGGACGAGCTCTTCTCATGCTTGGGGGATTACTGCAGGGACGCATGAAACACGTGCATAACGTGTTTAGCATGTCTTTTATTTTTATTATGTTTTCTATTTTCGTTCCACCTCTATATTAGTAGGCCCACGTCAGGTGGTTTAAACCCACATAGTTAAGTAGTTGGAAGTTGTGTCAGTTTAGGACTCTATTTGATAGTTTGTTATAAATAAGGTTTTTTGTCATTAGGAGAGGTAGATGATATTTTTCTGAAGAATTCGAATCAATAGATTTATTTTGGTTATTTTTTAGTATTTTCGTTCTTGCTTCCACAATGAATCTACATCAAGTAATCTTCACATCAAGTGAGATTTTCGTGTATAAAAGCAACTTCCTTATTTTCACCCTGAATGGGATTTTCATGTGCTTATATAAAGAAATTTATATTTTTCAGCTCAAATTGGACTTTCATGTACTTATATAAGCAAATTCCTAATTTTCACCCGGAATGGGATTTTCATGTGCTTATATAAGCAAATTCATAATTTTCACCTAAATGAGATTTTCGTGTGCTAATATAAAAAAAATTCAAAATCTCCACCCCAAATGGGACTTTCGTGTGCTAATATTAACAAATTAATAATTTTCACCTAAAATACGACTTTCGTGTGCTTATATAAAGAAATTCAAAATTTTCAACCAAAATAGGATTTTCGTGTGCTTTATATAAGTAAATTCCTAATTTTCACCGAAATGGGATTTTCATGTGCTTATATAAGCAAATTCCTAATTTTCACAAAATGGGATTTTCGTGTGCTTATATTAACAAATAATGAATCTACACCTAAAATATGACTTTCGTGTACTTATGTAAACAAATTCATGATCTTAACCTCAAATGAGACTTTTGTGTGCTTATATAAGCAAATTCTTAATTTTTCACCCCAAACGTGACTTTCATGTGCTTAAACAAAAAATTCGCCCTAAAAAGGACTTTCGTGTGCTTATATAAGCAAATTTATATTCTTCACGTCAAATGGTACTTTTGTGTGCCTAGATAAGTAACTTCCTAATTTTCACCCTAAATGGTTTTTCGTGTGCTAATCTAAGCAACTCCATAATCTTCACCTCAGGAGAATTGGGTTATTTTCAATTGTTTGGTCAATTTTGTTGGAGAGGAACCATAGACTCTTTGACAATATTAGGAAGGGTAGCAAGATGGTTTGTAAAAGTTCTCTTCTTAAGGTTCTTCTTTGGATTGTTTCCTCTAACTTGAACAGGGGGTTTTGTCTTTTAGATTGGTTAAGCTGTTGGGGGAATTTTGTAATATGTTGGTTGTGTTGAGGACCCCTTGTCCTTCTCCTTTGTAGTTTTCTCATTTCTTTAAAATAATTCATATCTTATATAAAAAAAGAAATCTTACGGTTCAAAATTCAATTCAATGCTCTTGCATCCCCATACTACATCCTAAGATATTAATAAAATACTAGAATGCGTGCATGTGCATTGCACGTGATAGTAAAACTTATTAAATTATTATTTTGATTTTTAGTTAAAAATAAAATTTAACTAAGTCCAACTTATACTAGATATTATAATATTTTATATTAGATATTAGTGCTAATTTTAAGTACAATAATTTATGGGTAGAATATATTAAAGGTAATTATTCAAAAGGGTAAAATGGAGAATTATTACGTAAAGTAGGAGACATAGAAGGAAGTGGGGGATGATTTTATAATTATATTAGCCTTGTACCTCATTTTTAAAATAAATGATAACTATAGATTTAGAGGGTTGAAGGGAGCCTTGGTGCAACAATAGGAGTTGCTAATACGTGATCGTCGATCACGGGTTTGAGTCATGGAAACAACCCCTTACAATGCAAAGTGAGTTTGTTGTCTACAATAGACCCATGGTACTTCGACCCTTTCCCAAGGCCCTGCATAAGTGGGAGCTTCATGCACCAGACTGTCTTTTAGAGGATTATTCATAGATTTTTTTTTGATACCTTGGTGGTATTCGGGCTTACACCCGATTAATCCACCAAGTTGGTCGCACGCAAGCCCCAAGGCCGGGACCAGGGAGAAATCAAGAGACTCAATCGGCGGATGAGCGACTCAAACTGTCTGTGACGCCCAAGGCGACCATCACGCCAATACCCTTGGGACCTTTTCAGAGGGTTAATTTTGAAGTTCGGCAAAAATAGCTATATAGTGACCTTTCCCAAGCATTTGTATTATAAGTAATATAGATTACAGTTCACAATTCAAATCTTACCTCATCCTACAATCCATGATTCAAGTCTGTAAATTCTCACTGTTCTTACAAAAGTGAAAAAAAAAATGTGCATATCGTAAATTTTTCAAGTATATCACACACTATGTGTTTGTTATTCAAGTCTAGGATATGTAATTATTGTATAAAAAATTTAGACATAAAAAAGGAAAGTTTTAACTCCCATCAAGACTTAGATAAAATTTTTAGAACAAATTGATCTTCAAAAAGAAATTCATTTTTAGAAATCAATCAATCCCAATATTCAAAGCCTATTGATTGGTACATAATAGACAAATAGTTGTAAATTATATATTCTCAAAGTAAATTGTAAAATAATTTAATTTGATCATAAATTTTAGAATTAACTGAATTTTTGTTAAGACAATCCTTGGTCAAACATCATCCTTACATAATGTCAGCCTACCCAGATGATCAATTAGAAAAATAATAAATAATATCCTATGAATTAGTGGAATTTGATCAAGACATTTGTATCTCTAAATACGAGTCATAAAATTTATGTGAATCTTACAATTCATTAATTCAAATCCTGATAAAAGTTGCCAAGCTGTAAAGTGAATCGATTAAGATATAAGATTTTGCAAGTATGCATTGGAAACCTTGTATCTAAATGCTTCTCATTACTAATCTTTTGATCATCCTTTGTCACACATGATACTTTAATCATCACTTATTGAGGCTACTATATTTATAACAATGCATTCTTTTCTAATTTTGTGTTCCTACATTTAATCAACTGTAGTCTGAAATTATTTCATGACTTTTTTACTCTCAATGATGAAAAAAACATAGAATGGTCGCCCTAATATGGCTTGAAGCCCGAATTAAAAAAGTATATACATATATACAAAGTAGAAACAAGGAATGACAGAAGACATACATATGCAATAATTGAGTAAGATGAACAGAAGCAGCAGAAGCGAGGATTCATTCTCTTACTTGTTCAAATATATTGTAGGCTGAAGTGTTTCCTCATCTCTGATTATTCCTTTGCAAAAACAAACATAGAGAATCAGATATGGAAAACCCTGCAAATTATCTCCCTAAGTTTAAGAAGATCAAGATCAAAGCAGGAAGCTATAGTTATGCGCTTCATTAAAAAATATTTCAAAGATAATAAGATGAACCAGTCAACTTGGATCATGGAAGTAGGAAAAAAAAGAAGAAATAAGAACTCTTTTTCCACCGATTATATCATGTGAAAAATGCAGTCAAAAATGTTTTATAAGGATAGAAATTATATATCCGAATTTTAAATTCGGTTGCAAAGACTTTCTCCTTAGGCGCATGTCTCAGCAACACAAAACAAGGGTTTCGCTCATTATAGGACTTGACCAAACATCTCACGTTCTGAAAATTTGATTCTTTAAAAACTTTAAGGTTTTTGTTTCTTTTCTGTATTTTAACCTGGTGAATGTATTGTCACTCACCCAAATGATAAGTTTTCGTTGCTGGCAAGATTGATGATGCATGTTCCGCAAGAGCAAGACCTGCTCTTAAGATGGGGACAAGCTGTAACATAGAAAGCATTAAGCATCAGTTGAAAGCTAAACCAACCAATGGAATTATTGAAAACAAGGGCCTTAAAAGTAACAATCTAATTTTTAAAAGAAGCGTGCAGAAGTTCTAGCAGTAAGAGTTACACACTAACCATCACGGGCTCCCTTGGATCAATAAATTCAACAGTCGCAACATCTAATGGAGACTGAATTTCCCCAGTGACCGTAGGCTGTCAGCAATCAAACCACAGAAAAAAAAAAAATCAAACCACAGAAAAAGATAAGCATGTAACATGCATGGATGCAAATAAAATAATGAGGTAAAGCACGAGTTGCAAGGATACACGTTTTCATTAGAATGGGATTTCTACCATTACTTTTTCTCATTTTTATAGCGACACTCAACACGGGCATGCGGCCAATTATACAACACTAAACATAAAAGTAAAATCAATACATTTGCAAAATGATAGAAGTAGCCCCAATTGGAGATACACCTCAAGTGAACCTGTGTGACAAAGCTCACATTAATATGCTTTAGAAACTTCAGGGTAGAAAAACTCAAGAACAAGAGTTATCCAAATTCATGTGGAACAAATGCAGATAGGAGTTTCAAGTTCTTAACCAAGAATCCTTAGTTCTCGAGCTTGACTAATGACATGCCCAAGAAATCCAAACCAATTTTTCACAACAAAAAGTAAAAACAAAAATCCCAATTAGACAACATATATCATGCACTCAAATACTCAATATGTCCATTCAGACATTTGTCCTCTTAACTAACTCCCTATGTATTGTGGTAGGAGAATAGAACTATTACCATCTTAATTTATGGACATCATTCCCTTGTGTATCTTTCTCGAATTAGCTATAGTATTTAGGCTTAAGGCTTATGACTTATATCAAACTTTATGCAAAGGAAAGTTTGTTCATGTAAGCATTTTGGAGTCTTAGTTACGGGACTCACAAATACTCGAAAGGGATGTCATCAATAATATTTAGAATTGTTCTCTTTTTAAGTGATTTATGGGTAATGATATTAGCTTGAAGGTGCTTACACTTATGGATCTGTCATTGTTAATCTATCGGCATCATGGCGTTTGTATGAGATGTCTTCTTCAATTACTATCCTTAGTGTCCAACAATCAAAATAGTGGAATCCAAAATAAGTCAAGCTTAAAATTATATCATATTGCATGGTTAGGTTAAAACTTTACTTACCATCCAATCCCTTGAGGCTTCATATATCAGTAGCCTTCCTAGCTCTGCCATTGCATTTTCTGATCAAGAAAGCACTAACAAATGTCAAAAGCTTCCCACAATTCAACATTAACCCCTTTTAGGAGAGCTTTTCCAAAGTGCTTTTGTTCTAAAAACACTTTTGGAGGTGTTTGGCAACACCTACTTCTAGCCAAACTGTAGTGAAAAAAAAATAGTTTTCTACTTTTTGAAGAAGTTGGGTAAGACCAGCTTTTCCCAAAAGTTGTACCAAACGAGGCCATTATCAATAATTTGTACTAAACGGGGCCATTATTAACAATTTGAATAGATAGACAAGTCGATAGATAGATAGATAGATAGATAGACAGCCAAACTATAGTGAGAAAAAGCTATACCAAACGGGGCCATTATTAATAATTTGAATAGATAGACAAATAGGTAGGTAGATATAAAGATAGATAGATAGCCAAACTGTAGTGAGAAAGAATTGTAACCAAACGTGGCCAAGAGAGAGATATATATATATATATATAACCATCAAATGATGACCTTGTCCCATAAGCAGTATGTAACAATAAATATCTATGTCTATTCTTCAATGCTCAATAGGAAGCAAGCAATTAAAAATCCAATGATAACCATCGTCATCACCATCAAAGCAATGTCTCAAATGCCAATAAACACATAAACTTATATCTCCATTTAGATATATTCAATGCCTCACTTACCCCCCTCCCCCTTTCCCTTCCCCCCAAAAAAATAAAAAATAAATAGAAATAAATAATCTATTCAATGTTTTTTCCTTTCTGTTACTTTAGTTGTCCCAATATATCATCTTGCTATTACAATTCATGCCCCTTTAGGTCTTCCATTTATCTTCTAGAATTTCACTTTTCACCTTTCTTCTAACGGGTTACACTATAGGCTATATTGCAAAGGGATAGATCAACTCAATAAGTTTTCCCTAAAAGTTTTTTTTTTTTTTTTTTTTTTTCACTCCTTCTACCCTTCTCTAAAAGTTAACAATTAGACGAATCTTTGGCATGTCCTAACCTCTGTACATTTAATTACTACAGAACAAGTAGTAATTGAGTGTGCTCGTATACAATTTGAGAAACAACCATCCATTCTAACCAACTAATTTGCTAGATGATCGTCCACGCACTTAATTCCCCATTCAATCGATTCAATGATCAGGAAAATTCCAAAAATCGGTTGATTCTTTGGACAAATGCATATGACAAAACCAAGGCCATCGTTAATAACGAAGTGAATCTAGCTCTTGCCTTAGTACCTTAGTTTATAAGCTGCGAATATTGCAATTATGTTTTAGACGCAGAAACCACAACTCCACCAGCCCCAAAATAAAACAAAACAAGAAAAACTCACTGAAGATTGGGGAAGGAGTCTGCTCGTTCCTGAGAACTGAGACCCAATGCTTGATCAATGCATGAGGTGGAACAAAAACCTGCAAATCAAATCAAATCAATAAAAAAAATGAAGATCGATTAACCGATAAAAGAATACTTCACGTAGCTTTAGAAAAGAGTTCTAGATAAGCTAACAAACCAGCATTCTATCGTCGGAAGTCGACATCTTCTCGGTGGCGGTTTGAGCTTTCGCAACGCACCAACCCCGATTTCCATTGGAGACAAGAGACGGAGGCGACGAAGAAAGCTGTGTTGCCGACATCGGAGACGATTGGAGTCGCAGAGAGAGATTAGGAATTTTAGTATTAGGGTTGTGGGTTTTGATGTTCAAATTGCTAGAATAAGCAAGAACGGGAGAACCGTAACGTATTGGCGGAACTCTCGGAGAGCCTGGAGGCCACTCCAGCACGGGATAATTAATGCGGCACTCCATTTTTTTTGCCCAGAACTGGAGGATATATTAAAAAAGAAATTTAAAAAAGAAAATCGAATTCAATCAAAATGAAGATTGCAAAAAGTGGCGCTCTTGGAGCGGCGTCTGATTTATTGTTCAGCCCAGCTCTTCTGATTAAGAAAGTGAAAATTTAAAAAAAAAAAACAAAAAGATTCGGGCTACAGAATTGCGTTACGAACTGCGAATCCTCGAGATGACGCGTGGAGAATTCATTCTCCGTTTCTTTATCTCAATATTCTTTTTTTTTTTTTTTTTTTTGAAAAAAAGAGCTAGTCTCGATTGGTACGTATGGATCAGTATTTACACTGGAACATCTCGAGCGTTATGACAAGGCGCTTTTGGAGGATGATGATAAATGAAAGGAAAATGCTGGAATAAAGACGCTTTGAACTCATGGACGAGAATGACAGTCTTTGAAAAGGAAAATTCAGTGAAAAACTCGGTGTCAGCTGGTGCACTCATCGTGCTTTCGCATCCTTTCGATTTATCTTTCAATTTGTGTATATTAAATGGCTGTACAATCATTTGAGGGGACTCGATGCATGATTTTAAAAATAAAAATGGTGTATTTTTAAAATGTATTTCCTATGCTTTACTTTACTCTAACTGAAGAGGTGCAAATTAAAATTATAATGCAACGCAATGGATGTTATTCATTTCTTATGCTTGTTGATTTTATTTGCACAAAGGAAAATAAGTAAAATGCTTTCATTTTTTTTGGGTACAACTATCTCTTCGACTATTACAGCACTCAAATTTTGTTCGTCAAAAATTATTTTGAATGACTTAAATTAATGTGTACAAAATATGCACACATTTTACTCGACTAAGTTTTTTGTTCAAATACATAAATATTGAATACTAACCATGCGGGGCTTGCCCAACTTATACCATGGCAAAAATAATTTGAAATGTTAGAAATTTATTAAGGCAGAGATTTTTTTCACAGTACTTTTAAACGAATGTATTTGTTTTTTTTAATACCTTAGGACTCAAATTAATATATTTTAATACTCTATGTTTCTCTTGAAAAATAAAAACTTTATTATGTTTTATATTCAGATTATATTAATTATTTATTTAAATCTCAATACATTTTTTTTAAAGAAAAACAAATACGCTCGTTAAAATGTGTTGCAAAAAAATTTAGACCTTTTCAAGCAATTGTACAATTGTAAATAATAATAAAAATGTGTCCTAAGTGTAGATTCAATTCATCTCACTTTTAGTCTTTTAATAAGTATGTAACATCATGATTATTTTTTAAAAATTAGTCAAGGCGCTATAAGTTAGTCCGGATACTCAGCATCTTCAAAAAGACTAAAAAAGTTTGGTTTGAACATTTTATGGTCATGAAAAAAAACTCACTAATAAAAAGAATTTTATTTACATTAGACATGCACCTTAATATTACAAGGTGAGCGGGATAGTATATAGAAAAACAAATCAAATATTTATTTCATGATTTATAATACCGACTATAAAAACTATCCGTGAATTTTTTAAAAAAAGTTGCAAATGATGAACTTAAGTAAAATAAAAGACAAACCCAAAAAAAAAAAAACGTAAAATAAAAGAAAAAAGCTTATAAATCTCTTCATATTCCATTTGTGTGAGAAGGGCAAAACTGAAATAACAAAAAAATATGCTTTGTACTGCATGCCTCATTGCCGCCCCGTAACCGAACCCTTGTGGGGTTGCACGGCGGCGCCGCCAGCTGTTTTACACAAGCATCTATGCTAAATGTATGTTAAGTGCCAACAATAGCCCACAGGTAGCCATGTCCGGAAAGAGGCGCGGTTTTTTTTATTCATCGTAAGGACGAGACCTCTAAATCTCGAGGCGTAAACATCAACGTCCCTGTTATTTTCTTGAAGCCCGAAAAGAATCTCATTATTACTGGTTGTTCAGAGAGAGGCTTGTGTTCCCCACCGCTGCACCAGTTTTAAGTAACAAGGGGAGGAAGCAGGTCCAGTTTAATCTCTCGTAATAGCATGGATACTTCGCGAACATTCGTCAAAGACGTTAAGCGCGTCATTGTCAAGGTCACTTGCATTCCTCTCTTTACTTGATTCTGTTCGGTCCCTTTTGTTCTAAATGCGCTTTTCTTTTTTCCCCTGTTCCGATAGCTTGAATTTGTTTCCTTTATACACCACTCTGATAGATCATTGCTCGTACTACAGTTTGGAATCTAATGATTTGGAAATGCTGTTGTATTGCTAATGGAAAATTTCGAGGCTTTGACTAATTTTTGTGATGTAGTTTTGTTCGTTTTTGGGAATTTTCTTTACCAGGAAAAGATCAGTTCAGTTTCTCCCGACTTCTGTTTTTTTTGTTTTTTTGTTTTTGGTTGATTTTGAACTTGGATCTTGTGTGAAGTCAAGCCCAGTGAAAGCCTTCTTCTTAAAGAAAAAAACCTTTTTCCATCTCGAATGCGTGTGGTGAATCCGGTGATGTAAATTGTCTTCTTCCATAGAAATTCAGCTCGTATATCTGCGTATCATGCTTAATTCTGAGACTTAGGAGAAAGTTGATTTGAATTGTAAGGATAATTTCATTGTGGCATGATATGTCAACTGGCACCTGTTTCTATATATTCTACTTGATGTAGTGGGAAGGCCCCATTTGGTACGGCTTTTGCAAAAAATATTTTTCATGAAAAGTGCTTTTATAGAAAATGCTTTGGAAAAGGCTGGTCTCATCTAGCTTATTCAAAAAACAGAAAAACTACTTTTTCGCTACAGCTTAGTTTAAAAAAACAGATGTTGCCAAATGTCTCCTAAACAAAAGCAATGCTCAACCAAACAGAGAAAAAAGTTCATACTCTATACTTGCTTCCTCAAACAAATGAAAAGGAAATGTAAATTATGGATCAAGTAGGCTCTCACTGGGCTTACTCAAGAGTAAGAATAATCTTATGCAAGACAGACATGTGTATATGTCACTCAATCATTATGTACTTGGAATAATTTTTTTTGGGTGTTGCCATGATTGGCCAGTTTCATTATTTCATAACTTGACATACTTGGATGATGCTGTCATTTGGTATTAAAGGTTGGTACCGCCGTTGTCACACGGGCTGAGGGAAGGTTAGTGCTGGGAAGAATTGGTTCACTTTGCGAGCAGGTAATATGGTCACCTCATTTTTTTATGCAGTGTAGAGGTTGGAAATGGTTTCTTATCTCCACCAAATCCTTCTATCGTAATTGAAGCTTACACTTTCATGTTTTTAACGAAACAACTGCAGCTTAAAGAATTGAACTCTAGAGGATTGGAGGTTATTTTGGTTACTTCAGGTGCTGTGGGTGTTGGCCGCCAAAGACTTAGATACAGAAAATTAATCCACAGCAGGTTGTTGTTTAATAGCTTTTCTTTCTGCTATATATTTGATTTTCTATGGAGAGTGGAAATGTCAGTGTAGATTTCAAGCTCCTACAAACTACATCTTCCTACTTATCAAAAAGAGAAGAGGGATATATAAGATTTTTCATTCATCCCAAATGTCGATGCCAAGCATATCAAGAATTTTGGTGAATGATAAAAAAATTGTGAAAAATACTGTTTTGTTGATTTACTATGATACAACAAAAAGAAAGCAAGGTTAGCAGCCTTTTATCCATATTGCTGCATGTCTTGTTGAGTGGGTCATTTCACCATGAGTAGAATACAGTTATTGTTTAGTTACGCATAGGTATACCGGTTTTAGTCTTAGAAGATAATCTCTATGGTCCTAAAGCTTGACTGATCCTATTTTGTGTAGTTCTGGTAACTTCACATGGATTAAGATTACAAGTTTAGTTAGCCTATTGGTGTGAACTACATTGATTATTGAAGATATACATGTACTTACGTATGCATGCAGATATATTATATGTAGTCGTCTAATGAATAATATGTAGTTATGTACAAGAGGCAGCTGCTTCTTAATCTTAAAATACTTGCACAAATAGCTATATCAAATAGGAATTGTCTTTCCATGATTTCCAATGAGATCATTAAATAAGGAGATGTGAAAAAATCCACCGGCCTTTTGCTTAGCATGTTTACCATTCCTCTATGACTGTTAATTATGGTTTACAAAAGTTACAAAGTACTTTATTTGAGTGGGAAGATGTCAAAAATATTTCTCTGCAGTCTCCTTGAAACCATAAACATTATGGAACTCGTTGAAATTTCTACGGGGCAAATACTCATTTTGCTCTATGAGAGTGTTTTGGAGGAATTTTGTTTGGCTATTTTAAGGGATTTCTGGTGAATATGATGGATACTTGTTCCTAACAGGAATCTATTCTTTTTTTTACATGATGGATTTCACAGCAATTTATACAAAGATTCTTATTCTCTAGTTTGGCTCTGTTGCATTTTGACCTTGCTAATTAATGTAACAAATGACATCAACACTGGTGTCTGTGTAGACAACAATATCAGAAGCTGGTGTAGAGAGCACACATTGATAATAATGATAATATAATACTTATGATATAACTGAAGATGTGACCTTTGATAGAGGGGAGTGAAAAAAAGTGAAATCATTTAGGTAGTTGTCAAAAGGCTTTGTTATGTTGAGTTTAGTAGTAGATAATAGAAAAAAAGTGGTAACAGTGCTTAATTAAATCACGGTTGTTAATGTTTTGCAGCTTTGCTGACCTCCAAAAGCCACAAGTTGAACTTGATGGAAAAGCATGTGCAGCGGTTGGACAGAATGGTCTTATGGCCCTTTATGATGCCTTGTTTAGTCAGGTCAAAATACATCTTCTCCATTCATCTTGTAATTGCAGTTTAAATTGGAAGTTGAATGTAGATGTCTCCTTTGTCTATGACTCGACTTTTCTTACTAACCTGGCGGAGAGTACTCTCACCATATCCACATTGTCCTATCCCGTAATTCTCTCTCCTTTGGCTTTGCAATTTCCACTTTCATTATTTTGGGGCTCAAAAGAAAGTCATCTAGCTGACTCCCTGTAGTTTGGAAAGGGCCTTGTTGGATTGAGCTGAGTATTATTTGGGGTCTGGTGCATGAATTTGCATGAGAATCTCCACTTATTGAGAAAAAGGTCTTTGCATTTATATTTCATCTAATGCAATATATTCTTTTCAAATTCTTATATAGTATTTTGTGATTTGCAGTTGGATGTGACATCATCTCAGCTCCTTGTTACTGATAATGATTTTAGGGATTCAAGTTTTAGAAAGCAGCTGAATGAAACAGTTAAGTCATTGTTAGATCTGAAGGTTATTCCAATTTTTAATGAAAACGATGCGATCAGTACAAGGAGTGCTCCTTATGAGGTATGCTTTGTCTTTGTTCAACTTATGTTGTGTATTTAACTATTAGTTTGAATACTTAGATTGCTGCACTTCAATAGATTTCATTTTTTACACTGTTGTCTGAATTTCTTCTGCTATTTTATGCGGGAATAATGTTCTACTTCTTTGAACCATTAGCTGTTAGACACTTCTTGTAGTCTGTAAATTATTTGTTGCGGTTTATGTAATCTTTGGATGGACTCACTGGGTTGATCGACTGGTAAAGAATATCATACATATTCTAATGCACATATTTTTCTGGGATTTGATCAACAGGTAAGATGCATGATGGAGAAAAATGAAACAAATTATCTCATTGAGAGCTACATAAACCAATCAATGTATGAGAAACTCAAGAAAAATAATTCAGAAAATGCAAAAAAGATAATATTGTTAACTGAAATGGTCATGGAGATATTTTCTTTGGGGGACTGTAGTACTAGTGATGCAAAGTCCATGAAGAGGAACAGATATTAGAACAACTCAGGTGGACCTCTTGCAACTCTTCATTCATGGAAATCTTGGGGTGAAAGGGAAGTTTGATTGAGATAGATGGGTGCCATGACTCTGCTATGAAACAAAGTTTAGAATGCAATCCTGCAGGCAATTCTCCTTGTCCTTCTTTTTTTGGTAGTTTGAACTTTAGAGAGTTACGTGGGCATTCTCTGTGCGTGTGTGTTTATGGAGATAAATTTTGGGCTGAAACTATGTTCTGTGCAAATGAATTGTGGGACTCTCCTTAAGTAGTTGGCATTTGAAGATTCTTCCAGATAATTTGCAGTGCAAATATACATAAGGTTGAAATCATAGAATCTGGGAAATTTGTTTTATTACATTTGAGTTGATGTAGTTTTTAATTAATGTAATAATGGCATTATGAACATCATTTGCAGGATTCTTCTGGCATATTTTGGGACAATGACAGTTTAGCTGCTCTGTTAGCTCTGGAGCTAAAAGTGGACCTTCTTATTTTGTTGAGTGATGTAGACGGGCTCTACAGTGGCCCTCCTAGTGACCCACAGTCAAAGCTAATTGATACATACATAAAAGAAAAGCACCAGGGAGAAATAACATTTGGAGGCAAATCAAGAGTGGGAAGAGGTGGTATGACTGCTAAAGTTAAAGCTGCTGTCAGTGCATCTAATGCCGGCATTCCTGTTGTTATTACGAGGTATGGCCTATTCCATTTGCTTGAATGCTAAATTTAAAGCAAGGAACAATTATCTTTGCGATTGAAAAAATTATCTTTTTTTGCTCTTAATTATAAAATTGTTTACATATTTCTGGAACAGACAATGCTTTTGTTCCTGACGTTAAAAGTCATTATCACATGTGCATTGATTAGGACTCAATCAGTTGGTCCATTTTAGTTTGTTCATAGGATGCATTTATTACTTTTCATTTGCATGGATTTGCTACTGATCCTATAAACATTCTCATGCTATTAGTGATTTATTCTGAAAAAGGTGTAAAGTAATTATCAAGTTGAGAAATTAATGAGAAATTCATTTAATTGTGGCATGTTGAATTCTCGGTGTGGAATTTTCTTGATTGAAGTCTAATCTAGTTTCCATCTTTATTGAAGTGGCTTTGCTCCCGATAACATCATTAAAGTACTTGAAGGGGAACGTGTTGGTACTCTCTTTCATCAGGATGCACACTTATGGGCCCCTGTCAAAGATGTTGCTGCACGTGAAATGGCAGTTGCAGCCAGGGAGTGCTCCAGAAGATTTCAGGTAGTGTTGTTAGCTTATAGTCGCTAGACTTAGTAGCATGTTTTACAACCTTTATTATATGTTCCTTCTTTTGCACACACTTTCTACTCCTCAATTTTCTTGAGCTTTGTTATGTCCATTTTTATTGGCTATAATGAGGCAGGAGCCTAGTTGTGAAATAGTTCAAGTGAAAACAATATAAATTTGACATTTCAGGCGCTGTCCTCACAAGATAGAAGGAAAATTTTGCTTGACATAGCTGATGCTATGGAGGAAAATGAAAAGTTAATCATGGTTGAGAACAAAGCTGATGTTGCTGCAGCAGAGCAAGCTGGGTATGCCAAGTCATTGATATCTCGGTTAGCCCTGAAACCTGGGAAGGTAAGTAATTCTAGAGTATTAAAAGTTCTATTTTAATGATAAACTAAGTTTCTCCTTTCATCAACCCTTTTTTTGTTTGACCCTCCTACTTGTGTCAATGTGAACCAAGAGATTGAGGATGCTGATTTGTAATTCTCAGGTCTTAAGTCTGGCAAAATCAATTCGCGTACTTGCAAACATGGAAGACCCAATTGGTCACGTTTTGAAAAGAACAGAGGTAATACAGTGTATGTTATGATATTTCCTTCTACATACTTACTTTACCACAATGGCAAGTTTATTAACCAGGCCAACTACATGTATTAATTTTTTAATACCATTTGTAGTATTTGGTCAGCAGATATTTGACTTATAATTCCGTGAAAATGCAAAAAAGATGAGTAGATGTAAATTAAGCTGAATCAAACTTGTGAGGTCACAATTTTGGGTTGAGTTAGGAAATTAGGAATACAATTCTACAAATGGTGTTCACTGATTGATTTGAAATATCCGATTGCTTCTTTTTATCCAGCTTGCAGATGGTCTCATCTTGGAGAAAACATCATCTCCCTTAGGTGTTCTTCTGATTGTTTTTGAGTCTCGGCCTGATGCGCTGGTCCAGGTATAAATAGTTCCAATTTTTATATTAAAGCATTAAATTTTTTTTGCTTATTTAACATTCTAATGATGGTCTAGTTATTTTTGTTGTAAGCTTGGCAATTTGTATGTCTGTTATTTCTCTGAATACAATATTGGTTTAGAGCACTGAGGTACCTGTCGCAGTTATATGTCAGAAGAATACTCTTAAGTGTATTTGGGATCTATTATACATCAAGAAGGAGATATAGGTGAACCATAGAGTTAAAGTAGGATTAGGATAGGTGAAGTGGAGGAGTGCTTCTAGAGTATTGTATGATCAGCACATTCTATTGAAGTTAAAAAGAAATTATAGTGTTGCTATTAGGCAGCCGTGTTATATGGAATAGAATGTTGAGTAATTAAAAAAAAACATAACAAACTAAGTGTAACAGAAATGTGAATGCTAAGATAGATTTATCGTAAAACTTTAAAAGATAAAATTAGAAATGATGATATTCAAGAAATGGTAGGAGTAGCCCCAATTAGAGATAAAATGAGAGAAAACCAATTAAGGTGGTTTGGACACATATATCGAAGGCCTTTGGATGCACTAGTTAGGAAGAGTGAATTATTAATACTACATGATAACAATAGAGGCAGAGGAAAACCTAAAATAACATGGACAGAAATAATTAAGAAAGATTTAACTTCTTGTAATTTAAATGCCGACTTAGTCTTTGATAGAGTGGAGTGGAGTGGAGGAAGCAGATTCTTGTAGCCCGACCCCATGTAGCTGGGAAACGACTTGCTTGAGTTGAGTTTTGTGAGTGGTCTCTTCTGTAAAGGACTTGTGCTACTTCTTGTAAAAGCTTAGAGTTAGTTCCTACGTAATGATGAAAAGGGATTGTTTAAGTGTATTCAACAAGGATAGGTTATGATATATCTAGAAGCTGCAGGACTAAACGCTTCAAAATTCGTCTAATGTTGGGCATATGCGTGTCACCGTGTCTGCAGCTGGACAGAATTAAGAGAGAATGCTTACCATAATCCATCAATAATTATATTGTTCTAATTGAAAATCCATGTTGCTTTGGACGAGTTCTACTCGCATTTTGAACTAAAAAGTTATTCTTTGAATTATAAGAATAGTATCTTGTTGCTGATATTGGCATCTAGAAATTTTGATGAGCTCTTCTTTTTTCCTTTTTTTTTGGTATTTTTTGGTTGAAATAACTTCAATTTTGCAGAATTTGATGCATATGTTTTTTTTTTTACTTCTTTAGTTATTTAGTTATATTTAAATCTTAGTTGTTTTGTTTTAGTATGAGTCCAATTATCTAAGTTGCTTAATTTTATTAGATTAGAATTCTTTCAAGGGTTTAATTTGAAACTACTGCTGAGATTTCACCCTTTTGTACATATTGCTGTGCTTTTTTCTTTTCTGTATAGCATCATTGACAGAAGCCCATGCTATATGGTTTCACCGTGGTAATCACATTTACAACATAGGGCATTATGAACAGTCTTTGCATGCTAGTACCTGTTTACCACTGTAGGAAATGTGTTGGTTTGGACATGATGTCATATAATGTGCTTTTGTACATATGCATATAGCCTAGGTATTTTTTTTTTAAAAAAGAAACAAAGGTGTATTGTATTATGTGATGAATATAGCCTAGGTATTTCTATACTACCATACAGAGGATTTATTTTTTTTCTCTTCATCTGTTTTTTCAATCTAATCCTTCTTGTCTTTACCTTCAGAATGCACATTTGAACAATATCATCTACATTTGAGAAATATTCGTTTTTCCAATTGTATACTTAAAAAGTACATTTGCTTTTGAACCTTGATCAGTGCTTTGAACTAACACCTTAAACTTTTCCTCTTTTTCTATTCCAACAGATAGCATCATTAGCAGTGCGAAGTGGGAACGGACTTCTGTTGAAAGGAGGGAAAGAAGCCAGGCGATCAAATATGATTCTGCATAAGGTTTAGTTTCATTTAAGATTCAATTATTTTAGCTTTAAATTCCTACTCCCTGCTATGTCCTTTCGTCCCTTTATTATGTGCACTCATATCTACTTTTTCCTTGTCCTTTTTTATCACATATTTGTATATTTTGTTGTCCTCTAGGTTATAACTTCTGCCATCCCAGATACTGTGGGGGAAAAGCTTATTGGACTTGTGACTTCAAGAGATGAGATTCCCGATCTGCTTAAGGTTCATACAAAGACTTTGCTTTTGTATGAGAGGCATTTATAAGATTTTGGCTTTGACTTTGCTTTTGCACGGTGCTCCAGCTTGATGATGTGATAGATCTTGTAATCCCAAGAGGAAGCAATAAACTTGTATCTCAAATTAAGGAATCTACAAAAATCCCTGTTCTTGGTCATGCGGGTAAGATATAGAATAATCGCGTCTCTTTTGGGATATTGGTTTCATTTTGTATGTTTTCATAGCCTTCAAAAGCTTGAAATTGTCTCAATACCTTTATTAAGATGATTAGATTATTAGATTAAAACTTCCAATAAAGTTGGATTTCTGCTTCCCAGATGGAATTTGCCATGTTTATGTTGACAAATCAGCTGATATGGCTATGGCAAAGCGCATCATTTTGGATGCAAAGATAGATTATCCTGCTGCCTGCAATGCGGTGGTAATTTCTCCCTCCATTCTTTATATTTGGAAATCCCATGTTTGATGATACTTTGTATTTCTATGAGCTTTTGCTATTACAGACTTGGCTTCTTGGCTCCAAGATTTTTTTCTATTACTAGTAGTTACTGCATGCCCATTGGTTCAAACTACAGGTTCTCAATGCTGCTAGTCTGTTTTCTATTCCCAGGAAACACTTCTTGTCCACAATGAATTGTTGAAGACTGGTGGTCTCAATGAAATTGTTGCAGAACTACGCCAGGAAGGTATGCCTTTCATAAGACCACTTATCTAAACGCATGCTTTTTAGACACTTTAGGTTGTGTTTGGTTGTTGAGAAAATGAAGATTTTCTTGAGAAAAACTTATTTTTCATTGTTTGGTTGGTGAGAGAAGTGAGAAAAATATTTTCTCAACCCCTTATTTTCTCATGTAAGGGGTGAGAAAATCATATTTTCTCACAGAAAATTTCTACACTAAATTTTAAGGATAAATTAATAACTAACCAACCATGAGAATATTTTCTCATGTCTAACTAAACAACAATGAGAAAATTTTCTTACGTAGATTTTTTTGAGAGAATTTTCAAGAAAATGCTATTTTCTCGAGGAAAATTTGCTTAGCTACCAAACACACACTTAGTGTCATTGCCCCACCAATGGCCACCAATAAATCTTAATAATTTCTTCTTGGGAGAGTCGTGTTGTGCATGCCTCAATTTTTTTTAAAGGTTTTTTTTTTTTAATTTATTGTTTATATCTACATTTATAGATTCTTTAGTTTTTACCTGATTTGGACCCTTCCATGTTGAATATTTATTGTATTACAGTCCTTTACAATAGACTGTTAATTTTTGAAGAAGACAATTTTTTACACCCTTCAGGTGGCTTTTTAATTCAAGTAATCTCTTAGTTGGATAATTGGTATATATGGTAATTATTTGCTTCAAGGAATCTGCTTGATGAATTACTTCATTCATTCTTACTGGTAGGAAGATTTTGGAGTTGAGAGTAAATGAAGAGAGTAATACTTGCGATATCTTCCAAATAGATGCAATGACTGAAGTTGCTTGAAAGTTGCAAGATTGAGTTGATCTAATTAGAGATCAGATTCTAAAATTTTATGCTCATCAATCTGGAAAAATACATCAGCTCCATATAGTGTATTTTGTTAAAAGGCAACCTTCTTCTTTATCTCTGTATCTATGATAATTGCACTCATCTTAACCGTAAAGGGCTTTGTGATTGGAAAAGAGCCCGAAGTATTTATATGATAACTTCTTGAAGCCTCCCTATTCTAAGTTTTGAAACTAAAAATCGTGAATAAATAATCTTGGATGCTGGTTCAAGTTTGTAGATAATTCCTATAAAAGAAAACTATGAAGATAAGGCAATTGGAAAGTCAAAGTATGGTGTGGGTAATATCTTGGGCTATGCATGGGCAAATGGGAATGAAATATGTCCTCTACATGTATTCTTCATCTCCAGCAAAGATAGAGTCACATCGTAGGTTCCATGTTAAGTATACCAAATCTGTGCCTGTAGTTTGACTTTTTCTGATCAGGTAGGAAGGATGTATTATTTTTTTGATAATTTTAGACATTGTCAACACTATGAGAATGACATTGCCTGGCTACTTCAATAGGTACAGAATTGGCCAGGATATTCTATGGTTTGTTCATGAATTCATGCACATCACACAAGTTTCACTTCTACTGAGATGGGCACCTACCATATCTGCTGCCTTTTTCCCTTATACAAATTCTTGATTTGAGTGAATGAGGGCTTTTGGCCTTGGGGCATACATAGAGAAACCTGCAACCAGACTCTTCTCTCAACAAATGCAACTTCAAGTACTGGTGTTATTTGCTTTGGAAACATGATTGATACTATTCTTCTTCTTGCTTAAACTTTAGTGCAGGAATTTTCTTTGCATTAGAGAAGTTGTTAATTTTTTCTTCTCCTAAACTTTGCTGAACCTGTTAGCTATTTGCTCTGCCTCTCAAGTTTGCTGTTTCCCTTTTTGCTCTTCCATTCTTTTTCCTAAAACTGATAGTTCTTAGGCATAAGAATATAGAAAGGTATATTTATACATGTGTGGCTTCTAGCTTCCAACAAATTGTTGATGTTGTTGGCATCCTTGACAGTGCAGAAGGAAAAAAAAAAAAAAAATCATGAAGAGAACCATGTACAGGATTTCCTAATGAAGTCGGTCAGTCCTGGATCTTGTAGCTTTACACAAGCAAGTGAACATTTCACCTAATCTCTCTGTATACAGCAGACATGACAGGTTCTGCGTACATCTTTCATCAGTTCATCCCTGGTGTCCCTTTTTATAATGTATTATGTGATTGATAGCAGGGTCTATCATTCTGTCTAGAGAGACAGTAGAACTGTAGTGACCTCTTTTTTTTTAAAAATCTTTTCTCCCATTTTCTGTTGTTGGCTAGGGGATCTTATTCCAGCCAAAAGCTTTCAAACTACAAAGAGAACATCTCTGAGCACTACCTTGGTCCAGTCGATCCTTTTTAGGCTTGGATTATAGTTGAACCATATTAAAGATTAAAGTTATTTCACTTTCATCAATTTCCATCCACGTCCACTTTTGTTTATCAGTTTGATTGGTGGAATATGTTCATCGTTCAATGATTCAAGAGTAACCATTCATTTTTGTAATTTACCCTGGATGAAATTTGCAGGTGTTTGTCTTTATGGTGGGCCAAGAGCAAGTTCCCTGTTAAATATTCCAGAAGCCCACTCATTTCATCACGAGTACAATTCAATGGAGTGCGCTATTGAAGTTGTGGATGATGTACATGCAGCCATTGACCATATACATCATCATGGAAGGCATGTTGACTCATATTCTTTCTTTTTGTTTTTCCTAATATTATTTTGTTCCTTTCTTTCTTAGCTTATGCGATTGAGTTATGTGAACTTGGGATCTTTTTGCATGTTGCAGTGCTCATACTGACTGCATAATTGCAGAAGACCATGTAGTTGCAGAAATCTTCCTACATCAGGTTGACAGGTATGGATGCGCTTCAGATAAAACGAGCTATCTTCAGTATATTTCATTGCTTCCATTTGCCACAACATTAGCCATTGGTCTAAGTTGTAGACTATTGTGATTTTCACATTTTCTGTTCCATTAATTTTCCCGTGTAGTGGTTTTCATGTTAAATGATATGGCTGCCTCATATTGTGTCTTGTCATTTGTTTTTTATAGTGCTGCAGTCTTCCATAATGCAAGCACGAGATTTTGTGATGGAGCTCGTTTTGGACTTGGTGCAGAGGTATGCCTTACTTTATGAAGCTATGGTGTTCAAACAGAGTTATTAATTTTTGTTTTTCATGCCTCTCATGATTGTTGACCTGCTTAATGGATAACAAGGTTGGGATAAGCACAAGCAGGATTCATGCTCGAGGTCCAGTTGGAGTTGAAGGGCTGTTAACTACTAGATGGTATGTAATGCCCAAACATCTCAGTATGCTTTCGAACAAGTAATATGCTAAGGCCCCTTATTCACTTCATTGTATCTACTTGTTGGATCAGTCATCCTTTACGTTGCCTATCTGATAAAGTTAGCTTCTATTATGATTTAGGACTTATGAGGGTATCCTATTGGTTATCTGCATTCGAATATCTTCAAAGACAATACACTAATCTGAACATATAACAATGTCAACTTTACATTCAACTACATTTTCCGTTTATTATTTTCGATGTTTTGACTTGCCAACACGGTGTTGGTGAATTTAGGATTCTGAGAGGAAGTGGACAGGTGGTGGATGGTGATAAAGGCATTGTCTACACGCACAAGAATCTTGAACTGCAGTCCTAAAATTGGCGCCCCACCCTATTTAATTATCCATGTTTCTTTATATACACAGTTGTTATCTTCGGAACAATTTTATTTGTGACAATGTGAAATGGTACGAACCAATTTTAGTATTTAGAGTAAAATATTCAAAAACCTTTTCAAATGCTTTGCTTTGAGCCTTGACCATAATTTTCTGACCATCATTCATTGCAAAATTTCCTTGGAGGAGCCTTTGCTGTACCACGCAACCAAATTATGAATTGAATATATATAGTATTATCATATGTCAACATATACATGAAATAAGCTGGGATTCTCTCTTCTTTTTTTTTTTTGGAGGAGAAAAGAGAGTTTTATTATATTAATTATAATAAAATAAGTTGAGATTCTCATGAAAATAGGAAATCAGAGCATAAAAACCTTAACAGCAGTGATCACTGCTTCCCCAACGGCACCTGGATCAGCTTTCCAAGTTCCCAATCCAATGAATGGCATTTTTGCCCCAGTATTTAGTTCAAAATGGAAGGGCTCGGCCCCAACTCTCATCTTCCATCACTATTCATTTTCTGTACGAATAATAAAATATTTTTAACTCGAGGATCCCATCCTACCACGCTGCAAAACAGACAATTCTTACGAAACAATTGTTAAAGAAACTGAAGGAAAATGAGAGTCGATCAGTGTAAGAGATATCTACCATAGTTTCACTTCACTTCACGAACGGAAATACAAGTGACGCAGAGGAAAAGGAAGGGGACAGGAGAGGTGATAAAAAAAACAAAAAGAGATACTAGTTTCATTATGCCAATGTCAGTCGAGGTAACATCGGAATTCTTGCCTCGTATCTCGAATTAAATGCCAGAAAAACACGTGGATTTCCTTCTTTTATGTGAGTGGTAAAAACTCTAGTCGTCATTTAGCAGAGTTTTCAAAACCAATTTTTGTAAAAGTTTGGGCCCTGAGGGGGGCTTAGAGAAGTTTCCTCAAAAATTTTAAAAAACAATACTCAAAAATATATATATATAACCATATTGATAAATGCTATTTGAAAAGGAAATCCAATTAAGTTCAATCAATGACTCTAAATAGATAAATTGAGATGTACTGTAAAAGGTGTGTGTTGTATAAAAATAAAACAAATTCCTGATTGACAAGAGAAGCTGTAACATTTTACAAGCAACCACTCAACAATGTCATGTGCCATTCCCTGGTTTTTATTACAGAAAGTTTTGGTGCTCAATCCAATCACCTCCTGAAGATGACCATGACACACTTCATTAAAATTTTGGATGCAGGTAAACTCTTACTCGCCAGTTCCAACAAATAGCAATAAAATTATCTAATAAAGAGGTTAAAAACGGCAACAAAAATTAATGAACTTGGGACAGATTTTTAGTTCTCAATGAACTTCCTCAGGTTCTTCAACCACACCAGGTACTCCCTGCTATCTTTGTTGATCATGTACTCGTGCAAGAAGTTGGTTGTGCTGGGTTTGATTCCTCTGATCTCCAAGAATTTGTGGAAAGCCTTCTGCAGGTTCTCATCCAAAGACCTACAAGCAATTATACATTCGCATAAGGGAGTGAGTTAACCAAGAATTTGCACCGACTCAAATATCAACAGGCATCATGCATCATCATATCTCCTTACCCGAAGTCAGGACCCTCATACGGAATATCATCTTGTGAGGCATCTGAATCCTTAACTGACAAGCTATCAATTGAAATTTCATCGGCGTAAGCAGTGACACCAAACTCCAAATACTGTCCATTCCCTTTCTGAACACTGACGATCAATGGGATGCTAGATTGACCACCCTTTGCCGCATCATCATCATCTCCATCATCATTGTCCTCATTCGCATCATTACCAGTAACAAGGTCAGGCATGTGCACTTCAACTTTGATGACCTCGTCTTGGTATTTTCTTGTTAGCGATACAGTTTGCTCACCGTGTTTATCTACAATTTCAAAGGGGAAGCCATCTGGAGTCTCTTCTACCTGTGGGAAATCAACAAAGCATACATGAATTTTGAAATAAAAAAACTGGCCCGTATGGAAAAGCTACAAGTTTTCAATTTTACACTTCATTAAGAAGAAACTTATTAAAACGAAATTGCTAGAAAGCTTAAATAGATTATAATATTAACCTTATTACGGTTTACGAAGCAAATTATAAGACAATAAAATAGAAACAAAATCTTATCATATAATATCCAATGCAATTTAACAATACTAAGGATTGTTAACTCCAATTGATAATTATTTAATCCATATTTCTCCACACATCCAGCCTTCCATTAGTAGTGTGATACATGGAGAACTTCATGCAATGTACTCCATTAATAATTATTCCTTTTCTTCTTCCAATAAAACTATTACTCATGCTTATTTTTATTGGGAAATCTTCATGAGAAAGCCAAAAATCATTTAGTAAGTCTAATAATGCTGAACAATAACCCCATAGTGAAAGTAGCCAGGCTATGTAGTTGAATATATGGTTCAAATCAAATGGTGTATAATAGATCAAATAAGTAAGAAGGTGCTCGACTAAAGATATGTTCAATAGCCAGACAAAATTGGTCCCATTTCAATAGGAAATGGGACAAAAACAAGTCCACAACAGCACCTCCTGGATGTTTATATCAACAAGAATGCTTGTAGCAAATAGGGCAAAACAGATAAATTGTGGATAAAACGTTGGGCTACCAAGCTGTAACCTAGTGGCAATCACGAGGAACAGACCAGATATCATGTAAAGAAAATGATACATTGGGATAGTTTGAAGACAGAATAATTAGTTCCACCAACCCTAACAGGCTTGATGATTAAAATTATAAGAGAATAAAACAGAAACAAAATCCCATCATGTAGAAGTTAATAACTAACATTATAGAAAAGCTCTTATAAATTTGACCTGGTGGGTATGGAATGCAGGGGTAAACATTCTTTCCTAGATCTTGCCGTGACGGGATCTAAGTGCACTGGAGTAAGCCCTTTTTTTTTTTTAGTTAAAGACCTAGACTAAATTTCTCCATATATACAATCTCTCCATCAATAATGATATACATGTGTAATACAATTCATAAACCGCACATTACTCCTCTTTATCACTTCGAAAGGAAATCAAACAGTAAACCAAGTACCACAAACAGAAGCAAGTTTTACTTGAAATACAGTCACAGATATCAAAACAGAATAAAAAAACTAAGAGCCCGTCTGTAAACTCTATTTATTTAACCTCTTATCTCTACTATAAAATGAACTTGTATTTTTAAAAGCTCTAAAATAAAAAAGCAAAACTTTTTTACTTATTCTTGTAGATACCTCTCTACTTCAATTAGAGGTTGAGGAAGTGAAAAATATTTGCCAACAAAAAAAGAAGAAGATATGACTGACCCGGTTGTGATCGTCAGACTCTTGAGCGTATTTGATTTCAGAGTCAATGACTCGGAGCAGATTCTGATCGGAAGTCGACTTCTTAGCAACCGAGGAGAAGCTCAAAGAAGGAAGAAAGGGGCTTGGATAGAGTTGTTGAGAAAAACTATCATTTCTCAAAGGACCAAAGATAGCAGAGTGGCAACTTGTTTGAGCTGCAATGGCACGAAACACCCTTGCTGGTGTTATAGAAGAAGAAGCGGCTCTGCGGATTACGAAAGCGATTGCCATTAAGAAGGAAGGAAGGATAAACCAGCTTCAATGTTTTTTTCTGTTTCTCTTCCGTTCCGCCTTGGGAGGGATAAGAAACCTTGGGGTTTAGCGGGGAGGGTTTTAGGGTTTGTTTGAGTTTTTACTTTTTTATCTATTCACTTGTCGTCTACCGCACTTGACCTCTAAGATGAAGACGAACCAGCGTGTATTGATACATACTATATGAACAATTTTTATTATAGATTAATTAAAAGAAGATGAATGTTTTAGTTAAAAAGAAATATTTGTTTTATGCTAATAAAAATATAAAAATATAAAAGACACGTACATGTATAAAAGTATAAATGAATTAAAATAAAAAAATATTGTTTAATTTTTTAATTTTTTAATAAAATATAAGACAAACTATTGAGGAAGAATGCTAGAATTTTAACAAAAATAGTTTATCATGAAAAATCAAAACATTCTAATTATATATAAAATAATAAAAACTTTTTTGCTTGTAGTAATAGCTTTATCTTTCTTTATTATTGAAAATTATTCAAAAATGTTGAATTTGACTATGTGCTCTTTTGTCTTAATCATTTATTTTAAGTAGAAGTTGATGTGTTTTCATAAAAATAAAAATAAAAAAAATGTAGAAGTTGATCATGCAAAGAAGCTATTATCTTCCTTCAAAAAACACAAGTTATTATCTTTTTACATCTAATTAGTATTTCTTAAGAAAAGGATTAAGGAAATGAAGAGACGAAGATCCAACCAAATCGACCGTCCGATTCTAATTACGTATGCTCGGAACATAATCCACGGTCTCCGCACAAGAGCCCAAAATCAGGAAAGATTCCAACTTCCAACTTGTCGCTTTTTCACGCGCCTTGCTCGAACGACTAGGCCCAAGCTTATGGACTATCAGTGGAAGCGCAGCAGATGCCAGCATCTGCGTGTTCCGGAAATGGTTTTCATCTAGAAATTTATTCCTCTGAAAATTTACAAACTACATTGAACAATTTCCCCTACATTCTTCTTCTTCGTCTCCAATTTATTTTTTTCTAAAGCTGAGAAATCAATCCATCTGTTTGTAAAGGGGTACCTTAAGAATGGAGGAGATTTGGACTGACTTGGTTGATTTATGGGGAAGAGAATTTGGGATCTAGGGTTTTCTGAGGGCCCTTTTTTTTTTTATCTACGAGAGGGGGCCCTAAGTAAGAGAGAGATGAAGAAGATTGTTGGGGGGCCTGGGACGGTGAGTGGGCTGATTCTGAGAATAGGGCAGTGTTTATTTGCAGCCGCTTCCATGGGGGCTATGACATCTGCTTTTGGTTTTTCCAACTTCACCGCTTTCTGGTACTCATCTTTCATCATCAGCTCCATTTTATTGCATATATCATGTTCTGTTTTTTACTTGCAGAAAATGTAGTTTCAGAAAAGTGAGACTGAGGAAGAGTGGGGGATTTTTGGTCTATTCTATTCATTGATCTATTATTATTTTCATGGGTTCAAGCATTTGAGGAGGTCCTTTAGGTATGGGCGTAATACCATTCATGGGAGGCATACACAATATCAAAAGATAAGAGATTTTGAAGGAGACACGGGCCTACTAGTGTCCATATTCAAATACAATCCACGAAAAGAATAATAAGTGCCAACTTGGTAAAGAGGTGGCTTTGGAACCCAAAGGTCCCAGTTTCAGCTCTTGCCACTACCGGGATTAATGGGTCAGGAACCAGCCTGATTCCTCCCCGAAACTGTGGTCTGGTAATGGAGCTGGTTATACAATTAACAACTAACATTGTTTCTTCTCTAAAAAAAAATAAGAGAATAATAAGTAGCTTGTGGGTTGCAGATTTTCCAATCATTCTGTTAGACCTGTTTTCCTTGCTGTTTGTTTGCTGCCCTTTTGCTCAATTGGTTGTATGTATAACCCCATCTCTTCTAGCAAACTGAATCTTAGACATGTTAGAAGATTTTATTTTCATTTTGTGATCCATTCTTGCAATTTATTCTAATTGTGACATTGATATACTGGATTCAGCTATCTGATTGCTTCAATGGGACTTCAAGCACTCTGGAGCTCAGGACTTGCATGTCTGGATGTCTATGCTTTGAGAGAAAAAAGAGACCTTCAGAATCCTGCCCTTGTGATCCTATTTGTTGTTGGTGATTGGGTAACTACTTTTTCCTCTAAGCTCTGTCAAATAAATTATAATTTCAATAGACATATAAGCTTAGCAAAAAGGATTCTGTTGAACTTAATGGCTTTGAACAATAAAATCAGAAATGCACATCCATGGAAATGTAGTAATGGCCTCAATTAACAAACTACTATACGGTTGATTGAGATGGTTATCATTGTTTTTGTCATACCACATTTGAAGGAGAATCATGTTAGCACACTAGAACATGTGAGATCAATGCACATTCATGAGATTGTTAGGCTATTATTTATGATTGCTGCTCTTCATCCTTCAAATATTTGTAGAAGCTGGATAAGATGGTTACTCAAGGTTACCGCGGGATGTAAATGTTAATCTGTGTGTGTTTCCCTTACAGAATTTCCCTTGATAAACTCTATCTTGGTCTTGAGTTAAAGCCTTTAGATTTTGGAGTTTCTATCAGTTTTGATGAAAATCCCATCGACTTGGAATAAGCAGATTGTTATTTCTCAATTAAGATAATCTGATTGCATTCATTATGGAAATAATCTAAAGAAATTAATATTAGAATTGAATCTAGTAGATGTTTTGTTTTGTTTGGTTTGTCCTCATAACAGAGCACCTTTAATCAATGGTTGCTAACTTAAAATGCAGGTAACGGCGACTTTATCACTTGCAGCGGCATGTTCTTCAGCAGGGGTGATGATTCTATACAAACGAGACTTGGGCTTTTGCAGGTTGCTACCCTATCATCCATGCTTCAGGTTTCAAATTTCTGTAGCACTGGCCTTCATCTCCTGGTTCCTCGTTGCAATATCTTCTCATGTCATGTTTTGGCTGCTGGCCTCAGTTTGATGGGCTGCACTCACTTTCTCTTGAAACAGTTCATACTTCAGTGGAAAAAAAAAAGCATGATTTGGCAGTAGTTTGCTTTTTTCCTGAGATCATGATTCAGTTCCAACTTATGGTAACCTTTCATCTCACCCTTCCAAGTTCCAACCATCACCAGGCCAAATCCTAAAACACCCATCTCATTGATTTTGTTCTTTTTATAAGTAAGCTGGGGTTTGAACTCATATGGTGGTTCTTATTGCCACATATGCATGATGAAGAATGATGCAGGAACTTTGTTGTAATCCCACATGGCGTTGGCTATTATTGAAGTAACATTGAAAAGCTCCTTGAGATGCTTCTATTATCAGCAATGTCTTGTAATTCTGCTAGGCTGGAAGTGGAATACTTTCCATAATCAGGAATTACTCTGGTTTTGAAAACTCCATTTTTGTTGTTTATAACAAATGAAACGAAAAGGCAAGTTTTTATATTGACATTATGAACACGAAGTAATCATCCATACACACAAGTTGGCAAAAATGTGAATTTAGTGTTAAAATATTTAATCGGGTTGCAACATAACATATAGAAGCATAATTTGAAAAGTTTATAGTAGGGCAAACACGTCGAGAATAAAAAATCACTATGATGGTAAGTTTCTTGTTAGAGTATTAATCCAATTGGGAAGCATTAGAGCATCTCCAATGCTCCTATGGATAGTACTTAAAAAAAAGTGTCATATTATCAATGTTAAGGTATTTGCTTTTTACATGACATAAAATATTACTTGATAGATAATTAAATTAAAAAATATTTTTCAATGTTTTTATTTAAAATATATAATGTTAAGAGATTTGTTTCTTACGTGGCGTAAATTGAATGGTTGTTAACAATAGAAGGTTGTCAACATGACCGTCTACTTGTAAACAGTCATGTTGACAGTCTCTACTTTTTTTTTTTACCACTTCAGCTTGATAGTGAATGTTGATAATTGTATTGAATAAGTTTATTTTAACTCTATGTCTGTTTGTTTTATGTGGCACTTAATTTTTTTTACAATTCACATTATGCTCTTGCATTGCTACTAAAATTGGTTAGTAGTGAAAGCCGTGATAGGCAAACCAGAATCAAATGAGAATTTAAAATAAGTAAATAAAGAAAAATAAAGGGTTAGCATGCTAATTTGACACTACCGTACATTTTCCGCATAGCCATCAACTGTTCTCTTCCACAATGAGAATCAAAAGGAGACTAATAGAAGGTACATATAAACTTGTGCAAATGCGAAGTCGCATATCTTAATTAACAATATGAACAAAAACAATTCTTATGTAAGCTTGTGCTTTTTTGTTTTTATTTTTATTTTTTGAGAATAACTGAATGATTTCATTCATAAAAAAGAGGACTAGCCCTCATACAAGACAATATCAAAAATAAAATTTGGAGTTTCTTCAATCCAAATACATCAAGAATCAAGAGAAAGTCCCAGTTTACTTAATCTGTGAGCTACTTCATTGGTTTCTCTTAGGGTAAACTTGAACTCTACATTTCTCCATCTTGTGGCTAAGAGTTTGCAGTCTTCTAGTATTTGTCCAAGCTCATTTTTTGGGTGATTTCCTCCTGCTAGCAGCTTCATCACAGCAAGATTATCTTCTTCTACAGTATCAATTGGAATCCCTAGCACTGCTGCAATTTCCAAACCTGATTTGACTCCAATAGCCTCTGCAATCTCAAGGGAGAATCTGCCACTAATTCTCTGAGCTAAGGCAGCCACCACTAGGCCGTGATAGTTACGAATGACCACACCAATCCCTGCTTCATTTCTGCATAACTGAATACTGGCATCAACATTAAGTTTTAGTTTATCACACAGAGGAGGCATCCATCTTGAAATTCTAGGCTGGTGACAGTTTCTTTGAAATGGTAAATGTCCTAGTAAAGCTAACCCTTCATTATTTTCACTCTCCTCGATTCAACTAAAAATCCAAAACTTTATTATGCACTTGGGAAGAAAAGAGAGATGAAAAACAGTTTATAAACACAATATTACAATTATAAACACTGACAAAATTCACCAATAAAGTTGAAAGTTCTCAACTACATCTTCACATAACGATCTCTGGCTTTAAAATATTGGATTTAATCTCCTTGTGTGGCAGAACAACACCTCCATTGCTGTAAATTTCATCGCACACATGAACATCTTCTCCAAGTATGGTCATATTCTCAATGCGTGCCCACTGCCCGACAGTAGAATGCCACCCAATAATGCTGCTTGAAACACATGCGTGTTTTTTAATGCGAACATTTTGCATTACAGTACATCGCGAGAGCCTAACTCCCGACTCAACAACACATCCGGGTCCAATCGCAACATCTGGACCAATTAAGCAGCCTTCCCCAATTGTGGCACTCTCATCAACAAGTACATTTCCAACTATATGTGAACCAGAGGCCAATTTGGTAGAGGACTTCTTGCGCAGTGAGCCTAAATACAGTCTCAGGCCTGTGATGTAATCCCTTGGTTGCCCAATATCCATCCAGAACCCTGGTAGGACCATTGCATAGAGTTTCTGCTCTGCTGCAATTTTGGGAAATACCTCTTTCTCAATCGAGGTGGGCCTCAACTGGATCCGATCAAGAACAGACGGATTCAACAAGTAAATTCCAGCATTTATCTTGTTGCCAACAAAGATTTTTGGCTTTTCCACAAAATTTTCAACCCTTCCTGTTGCTTCTTCCATCACCACCACACCGTACTTCGAGGGTTCATCCACCTATCCAATCAAAGGACAGAATTACATCTGAATTAATAGAATCTAATAGCCAGGGAGAATAGATCTTAATCTCCTAGAAAGCTAGAAGAGAATCTATTTTCTAATAACAAGAGATATTTAGATTGAATTACCTTGGTTACCATTATGGAAGCTTCACCTCCATGAGATTTGTGAAATTCAATCATTTCACTGAGGGGGTATTCGCTGATAACATCACTGTTGAGCACAAAAAATGGATCACCAGAGTTATCAATAAGCTTATCCCTTGCCAAAGCCAAGGGACCTGCAGTACCAAGCGGTTCAGTCTCTTGCGAACAAGTGATCTTGATCCCAAGTTTTGCCTCAAAATCCTTCAGGAAGTTCAGCATCACCTGCAAATAAAGGCATTTGAGACAAAAGGTACACAGGAATTTAGCTGAAAAGATGTTCCACAAGGATATGGACGGATTTTGTAAATTGAGTCCATGGTGGAAGATCTCTATTTTACTACCTCTGGTTGGTAATTGATGGCCAACACCACTTCAGTCACTCCAATGGCTTTGAGAGCTTCAATCTAAGAAAAATAAAAGAAACTCCTGGTTACTTAGGAGAATACACAAATTAAGAAAAATAAGCTCATTATTTGTGAGAATCCTGCAATAAAAATTGATGGATAATAACAAAACTTGAGAGAGAGAGACATGCTTACAGAGTATACCTGGTGTAAAATCATAGGTTTATTAGCAAAATCAACCAGTGGCTTTGGGACGCTGAGTGTCAATGGCCTCAACCGTGTTCCAAACCCTCCAACAAGAATAAGTGCCTTCATCTTGTAAACTCCTGGTTTTCCTGTTGACTGAATAATCAGCTCCTAGGAACTTGCTCATAATAATGCACTAAAATAAAACTTGGAGCAAAGAAAAGGCATGGCAAATGTATAGCCATTCCCACTCTATTTGTCCAGTAAAAAGGACGAGAAATGCTCTTCTACAGATCTCTAGACAAACATCTTTGGATCTCAATTCATTTTAGATAAGTTTGTGCTAGTATGGAAAGAGGAATTGCACGCCTTTGACACATAATCGGCAGATGCAATAGAGGAAGGAAAACACCAGTTTAAGTACAGAAATTAGACATAAATTTAAAGCAGCACAAAAGGAGGAAGCGCCAAAAGATATATCCAGGTGTTCTAACAGGAGTTAATAAGCCAAGAGGAAGATGGAATGGATGCATATATATTTTAGTAATAACCAAGTGTTAGATGAAATGGATGCATATATATTTTAGGCGGAAGAAGGGTACAAACTCCAGCTAGACTACAGACTGGAGTTTTAAATGGTGATCAATACACCTGCCGAGTTCGCTAATGGTTAGGTTCATATAGGACACAAAAGGTAAGCTTGAATGCAAATAAATTGTTTGCTCTAAGTTGATGTTCAATCCTCAGCAGAAATTGGAACTAAAATTTCTTTGCAAAAATTCTTTCCTCGGATTCCAGTTGCTTCCATTGGGGAAAAAAACATGGTGCAGTGTTTCCACAAGAGGACATATCTTCATAGTACACACACACACAAAAGGATCGGTGATTCTGATATTTTCATAGTCAACATAGATGAACTTGTGATTCAACAGTTGGGAGCGGGAGCAGCATAAGAAATAATCAAATGGGCCATGAGAATTACTTTTGTATCTTGTAGAGATTGAAGCAGAGGAAATTAACAGCAAGAGATACAATGGAAAATACAAGGTCGATGCTTTCCCAACGAAGGGACACATTTCCATAACAAAGATAGAAATATGAACAACAACAGACTCAGAACTATAATATAAGTACACTGAGATAGATGTTCCATTAGAAACAGAACTTCAAGCAGTAACTTAATAAAATGGCAAAGCCAGTCAGCAAGCTCTAGCAAACCACTGGGCAAGGTGTTTTTACTTCCCACATCGTACAAAAATATAGATCCAGGACAGCTATCTAAGAAACTATACACAAGAAAAAGCGGATATAATCTAAGAATAAACTGAATTTCATTCACTTCATCATGATATACAAGAAATGTCATTATAAGATCAGATCTTAACAAAATAGAATATAAAATTACACACGGGGTCAAATCCCCCCGCCCTCCCCCCCTCCCCCCCACACACAGAGAGAGAGACAGAGAACCGTACATACATGAACAGATCTATCTCTATCAGAAAGTGGGAAGGGAAAAGAAAAACAGTCGAAAAAAGAAGAAGAAGATTAAAACAGATATGTGCTGAGATCCACTCTGGATGTTACCGGGAATATCGTCAGATTGTAGCGTGGAACACGATTCAGGAGGGAGCTGCTAGGCGAGGAGACCCCAATCCGGCAGAACCAGAACCCGAACCCGAACCACCCCGGTCCTTCAATAATGATGGCTCAAGCGAATGAAAATGCGACCTCAAGTAGAATCTGTTGTGTCTACGGACGCTTTTTCCTTATCTTGATTGAATTATTTTGTTTCATCACCATAAGTCCCGCGTCCCTTATATATGAATTTTCCCTTAACTTATAAAGGCGCCTTTATATATAGGCACAATATTATTTGTAGCAATTTAAAAAATATATAAATTATATTATAATATGAAAAAGTTCTTGAATCAACATAAAACTAAGATTGTATTTGGTTTGTAATACGAAAATATGAATACAACTTAAAAATAAAAATTCAGAATTCCATGTTTCATTACTTTCTGAAAACAAACTGTTTTCTTATTTAATTCTTGAAAAATTATTTTCCAATTTGTCAAACTATATGTGTTTTTGTGTTTTGAGAATTTTGGATACAAAAAAAACTGTATCTGAATTTCAAAAGCAAACTCTATCTAAGTGTATTGGGTAGCTTCATTTTGAGCCAAAGGGCTCAATGATTGAATATATTAATAATAGTAACTTTGATATATATTGTTTGAGCATTTATCTATTGATGCCAGGGTGATTGAGGCATTATTTATTATTCTTATTTTCAGTTTATTGAATAGAATAATATAAATTATTTTTAGTTTTTATTGTGGTGTTTTGTGCGTAGCAGCCTAGATTTAATAAAATAATGATAATAAAAAAATATAGTATATACATTAACGAGGTGGGCCCAAAAGAGAGAAAAAAGGGAAAGAAATATGTATATGTGTATATATATTTATTGATTTTTTTTAAATATTTTTACGACCCAAAAATTATAGTACTCATGTTGATATGGTGTACGACGTGCTATTGACGGGTGTTTTGTGTTACCATATTAGCTTAAGTATATTTTGAATGATTTTAGCATTTCTATTTTTTTTATTAAATAAATTTGAGGTGTCGGAGTCTTTCTTCCTTTGAGGTTACTCCGCATCACATATCTGCCATAATTTTAAGTTTAGTGGTATCTAACGTGGTCTTCCAACCTTACTTGTACATGAAATCTTGAATCCAAGTCTCTTATTTACATTTGGTATTTGTCTATCATATATCACAAATAACAAATGTAATTACAATCAATCTACTTGTTTGTATATGGACTTTAGTCCTTGGTCTGTTTGTTATACGGGTTTGCAGCCAATGGAAATATGCGAGACCACTCCCAGCTTAAGTGTGGAGTGGAGCCCATGAAAGTCTTGTTTGTTTATTTTCTTGGTCATTTAATTGCAGTTGACGCATGGTAGTTGGTGGAGTTAGTACCACGTCTTCCTCTTCTTCTTCTTTCTCACTCTCTTGATTTTTGGAGAAGAAATTTACAACCTCGTCGAATTAACAACAAAGAAAAGATGAAGTAAAGCTTAAAATAACAATGACACATTGAACTAATTGTGATTTTGAATTTACAGTTAATAGATAGCCTTTCTTTTGGGTACCTATCATGATGAACACATGAATATCTACAAATGCATGATGCAACAAACAACACAACTGGGTGATCCTGCCATGCTTGATTTGGTAGCCCACCCTCTCTTATTCAATCCCAACACCATATCTTCTTCTTTAACAACTTAATAACTTGCGCAGCATCCCGATTCTGTCACGCCCTTTGCGTGTTACAGATCATGGAAGCACAACCCATTAACTAAATTAACAGTACCAGTACGACAAACTTATGCCAACACTACTAGTAGTCTAGTACTAATACTAATACTATCCCAATGATCAGGAGACAAGCCGGCGAGAAGTGGTGCGAACAAGTAGAGATTGAGTGGTAGTACTTGACACCATTAACTGAGATGAAGCAGAAACAGGCATGGGAGAGGGAGAAGCTACTGATGAAGAAGAAGAAGAAAACACGCGTTCAAGACGGAAGAGTTGGGAGGTATTGTCTGATGACGTCGATGTTGCAGGTAGCTGGAACCGTCCTGAATCGCCAGCAAGTCTCACGTATGAGAAGGAAGGGGATTCCATTAACCATGACCCTGCTGTTGTGGGAGCTTGCCCACCACCTCTGTATCGCAATATTGCTCTGTAAACATATGGGATCAGACCCTCCATTGTTGCTCTTGTGAGATTCGAAGAAGCAGAAGAAGAAGAAGGTGGTGGTGTTGTTGTGATGAATGATTGAGGTTGGAGAAGGGGCTTAAAAGGGGAGAGGAAGGGCTTAGGAGGCGTGGAGTGGAGGAGCAGAGTCCATGTCCTTACGCGAAGCCACGTGGACTGGAAAAAAGACTTGAACGCAATCCACAAAAGGTCTCTTGAAAGATATATGAAGGTTAGTAGTACCCTTTTAACTCTTCTTAAGCATCTCACCAAATCTCAGTAAAATCTTTTTGGGCTTTTCTTTTATTCAGTTTGGTGTTTTTTCATTCTTCTAAAAGGGGTTAAGTCTGTTTAATATTATTATTAATTTGCCTGCCCCAAATACACCCACATTTCTTGCTCCACAACAAACCTTCATGCTCAATTCCCCTGGAAAAGTGCCATAATATATATTATTGTAGTTAGTAAATGCTCTTAATTTCGTGCACAAAGTCATTAGCTAGATTTGTGATTTTTGAATTAGGCATTCATAAACCCGTATTGACAACGCCCATTTGTGAGCAAAGCTTCTTGGAGGAAGATCTGATCACCAAATATGATATTGATTAACGATTTACATGTAGCTGTCGCTTGAATAACAAGATTCGATTAGATAAGCCTTAGTGGGAAGCACATTTTCGGAAAATATGTTTAAAAATTCAAAGAAATCAATGTTAACAAAACGAGCTCCTTGCTTCTCCCAAAAATATCACGTTTTACAGCGAAAAACAGAAAAGAAAAGAAAAGAAACATTATCTAAAGGTTGAAGCCTCCTCCGCTTGACTGCTATGTGCCAACTAACAATTATTGAAGGATTCCCACGGCTCAGAGAAGCAACAAAAAAAAAAACGAACAATTCAAGGATTTGATATCAGATGGGCGCTACCAGTTCCCGTTCCACTTCCAATTGATATAAAAATAATCAAAAGTCTTTCGTCAGGGCTGTTGAAATGCATTTTAATTGCTCGTGAGGACCATGTTGAAAATAATAACGCGTGGGACAAAGGAGACTCGTTTAGCTTATAACTTGATACGCCCATTTTCTCACACACACGAGGTGGAGATTAAGATCTCAATGACAACAAATCAATTCTTTATTCTTTATTTTTTTTTTTTTTTTTTTTTTACAAATAGCTAGGAGCTGATAGTATTTTGTGTTTATGAGCATACAATACCAGCTATATATAATATCTGATACTTGAAGTGTAGCCATTAGAAATTTAGTGGAGTTTTTAACAAATTAGCAAATTATATTAAATAAATTGAAAGTGATGGTAACCATGAAAGTTTCAAAAGCTTTTTCTTTTCTTTTTGAGACTTTGCGCTTAAACTTGATTGCTTGTTTCACCCAGCCAACTACTACACGATCCCATCGTAGATACAGTTTATATTGCGTCATTTCATCATCAACCCCCGGGATTTCATTTTTATATGGATAGAGGGGAGAGAGCCGCCAAGAGGGTGGTGACATGAGGTATTAGGTGAGAAAGTTTGGCATCAGAATATGTCACCATCCCAACCTACAATTCTTCTCTAGGAAGAGTCGTTTCCTCCACCTGCAGCTGCCAAGAGGAATATGACTCTTCCCCAATTGCTCATGGATCCTGCTATTGATCTTTTATTAGTATTCTGAATCTATGTTTGGGTCTAATATCTAGCTAAATCAATGTTAGCACATAAGCCTAATACCCCCATCAAAACCTAGTAGCAAGTATCACAATCAATCAATGCCAATTAGAGATGGAGCAACAGATGATGAAAGAGGCTACATAGACAAAGTTGTGCCCAAATTTCATAATATACCGAATTCATAAAGATGCTCAAATATTACAAATGCTAAGAATTTCCGAATACTTCAGATTACATGAGAATTGTAGTTGTTGGAGCAAATCACAATATACAAGAGGATTATTCATATGGTACATCTCTGAAGCAATATTTTTCCTTCTTCGCACAATGCTAATAAAGTGAAGTTGGACATGCAATATGGTCCACCCCGACCAAGAATGAATGAATACATGCACATACATATATGCATATACACCAAACATTGTATGTACATAATACATATAGGGAAACGGGCGTTGATCAAGTAAGAAAATCTACTCCTAACAAAACTGTGTAGACACCAACCCTCTCAGTCTCAGCGAATATTTAAGTTGGTGATTCAGCCAGTGCCAGTGTATGCCACCAACCACAAGCAACATTTTTTGTTACACAGCCATCCATTGGGACTTCAAAAGGAATGTTGCGATCAATCACGTCACCTAGGCCAAGCTGTATCATTTGCACACAGGGTGGAGGAGGAGGAGGGGGAGGGGGACTAGTTAGTATCCTGTGATAATCCAAGTAAAATATATATGGCCAATCAGTTGGCTGAAAAACACACCTGGCCATACTTGTTCCATCCCCAGCAGAACACTTTTCCTTCATCTTCAAGGAACACAATCAACAGTCAGAGCATTCTCAGCTTATAACCCTATTGATGCCACTGAATTCTATATTCTCCTAGGCATTGTGGTCAAAGTGGTGCCAAGGATTCACCTAGGCCACCCTAGCCATGAATATAAAATAAATAGCCGGATACACATAATATATATAAATATATATTTCGCGTGTAATGTAAGCAAACATTTTTTTATTCTAATCTGTGTTATTAAGAAAAGAAGAGATAAAAATGGATGAAATTTTGAGATATTCTTTTTATACATCCTTAAAATTTTGATAAAAACACCACTGTTTGCCTATTTAAAAAAAATAAAAAAAAGGAAAAAAAAACCATCAAATGATTTGGGTAAAAATTCCTAGGTGATGGCTGAGCGATGTAGGCAACTCCAGACAACTGCTTGTGGATCTTCTCTTCTTGAAGCTTTTGTATGTAACAGGGAATAGATTCACTGGTCCCAAAGAAACTTTATATATTATATCATGGCTAAGATGGCTAAGATAACAGAAAATGCTTTCTATGAAACCAACATGAATCGCATACCAGAAAGTATGCAGCCTATAGAAGGCTCTAAAAGAAAAGTGTGCACTGAGACTACATGACTAGGAGGGATATGCTTAGTCATCTGCGCATTTATCGCATTGGCATAAACATAATCTAGATTTCTCAAAAATAAGCATCCAAAATAGCTAGAATGTGGAAGTCAATTTGTTTCAGGATGGAGCAGTTCATAAATCAGCACACTACAATGTTCAAAATGCTTTTTCCCCTTGGCCTCAGTTGAAGACCATCAATGGGAAAGTTTTGAAATGTACCTGTAATTATAGCACTATGACGAGCTCCACAAGAAACAACTTTTGCATGCTTATTTTCTATGCTTGGGGCTTCCAACAGCCTAGGGAGTGTCTGAAATAAGGAATTCAATAAAGCCAAACTTAGTTTGACATAGAAAAAGAACTGTTTTCAGGCAAGAGAATCTTTAACACAATGAATGACAAGACTATGAAGGCAGTATATCAATGTCATAGCAGTTGCCATGGCGATTATATATGGGAGCTAGGTCACACATTATGGTGAAACCTAAGCTCAAAGTGTATCGACTTTAAGACAAAAGCTATCCAATTCTTTCCAACCAATGCAAGAAAAAGTGGTTGAAGGTTCGATCATCAGATCAAATTTCAGGTAATGGCATACATCTTCAAGGTTATGTAGAGACTCCTAAGTTCTTGCATGTGTTTTGCCACTACTGCTATGACAGTGATAAACTCCTCATAGCCGCCCAACAAGTATATGATATGCACTCAAATGATGCTTGCATTTCCTTAACTAGAAGTTCAAAAGGTTCACAAATTGGAACTTTCTAAGAAAATACCTCAGCTTGATCAGCACCGGTTCCCAACTGCCCAAATTGGTTCCCACCAAATGAATAGACATCACCTTCAGTGGAAATGCAAACAGTATGCCACAGGCCAGTAGCAATTCCTTGTATTTGAATACCCAGCAGAGATGAGACACAAGTGGGGCTTAGCTCATCATCTGTGCTTCCTTGTCCACACTACATCAAAGAGTATCATAAGATCCACCACTCTGTACATATTATTGTTACAGATCATGGCTTTTTTAAGGAAAAGCAAAAGAAAAAAGAGAAGACGGAGAGAGAGAGAGAAATCCCTTATGTGGTGTCAATTGTTACTCTTTAACAATATATACACAGATTTGATAAAAGATATGTATGATAGAGCAATAACTATTGTTAAAACAACTGTAAGAGAAACAAATGAGTTCCCAATTACTGTAGTTACACCAAGAATCTGCCTTAAGCTTATCTTTTTGCATTAATATAGATGAATTGACCAAACATATTCAAGAAGATATTCCATTCGTTTATATTATTTGCAAATGACATAGCTCTGATTAATGAAACTAAATCTGGAGTAAATGCTAAGCTAGAGGTTTGGAGAGAGGCGCTAGAATATAAAGGTTCAAGATTAGTAGGAACTTAAATCTGGAGTAAATGCTAAGCTATAGGTTTGGAGAGAGGTGTTAGAATATAAAGGGTTCAAGATTAGTAGGACTAAAATTGAATATATTAAATGAAATTTTAGTAGAAGTAGTAATACAAATGAACAAATATTGTAGATTAAAAGCCAAGAGATACTAAGAAGTGAAAATTTTAAATATGTGGAATCCACTATTTATCATGAAGGTGAAATAGACGAGAACGTCAGTCATAGAATTAAAGTAGGAAGGGTTAAATGGAGAAGTGATTCTAAAGTATTACATGATCGATGCACCCAATTTAAGTTGAACAATTTTTTTTTATAAAACTGCTATTTGTCCAACCATAATATGGAATAGAATGTTGGGCAATAAAGAAACAACATATGAACAAACTAAATGTAATGGAAATGTTAAGATGGATATGTGGTAAAACACTAAAAAGAAAATTAAAAATTGAACATATTTGAGAAATGGTAGAAGTAGCCCTACTTGAAAATAAAATAAGAGATAATCGATTAAGGTAGTTTGGACACATATAGTGAAGACCTTTAGATGCTTTAATTAGGAAGAATTATCTTTAACAACAAAGGCAGACCTGTACAACATGGGCATAAATAATTAAGAAAGATATAACTATTTGAAATTTAAATGTTGACTTAGCCCTTGATAGAGCGGAGTCGAGGAAATAGATTCATACAACTAACCCCATGTAGTCAGGAAAAGGCTTAGTTGAGTTGAGTTGAGTTTGTTTGTTCTTTTGTGTGTCTTTTGATTTATACTTTTCCTTTAATCATAGGTTTTTTGTTCTAGGAGATCTTAAGGAGTACAATAAACTACATAATATTGTAGTTATATCTTTATGGTCACACCTTAAAAGCACATCCTCCATGTGAGGTACTTCTCTTGTTATTTGTCACATACTTACGTTGGAAAAAGAAAAAAAGATGAGAAAAATGTACAAAAAAGAAAAGATAAAAGATTTAACCCAAAAAAAAAAAAAAAAAACTAAAGTTTATGCCGCACTCCAACCAAAAAAGAAGGTATATATATTGGAATATTGCTCCAATTTTCACATAATTCCTTCTCCAAAATCTTGAGAGTGCCAATAGACTAGTCCCAATCATACCAAAAATTGATTAACTATGTAGTGACAATGCTCATTTGGAATGCTGACTTAGCCCTCGATAGAGTGAAGTGGAGGAAGCAAATTGATGTAGCCGACCCAATGTAATTGGAAAAAGGCATAGTTAAGTCGAGTTGAGTTGAGTAAAGTAGATAGAGGATGGAGGGAAATTTAGCAATAGCATGTAGTTCACTATCAAGCAAAAGCAATTAAAGAAAAACAGAGGCGGAAAACACGGTTCTCAACCAAACTTCCATTGTTCCAAGTGTTTAAGACTCGTACTTTAGTAGATGTGGAAGCTTGCATAAAACAATCCTTATTGTGTCATGGTGCATCTCTACCTCCCTCCCTTTCTCTTTCGGTTAATTGGTGAGGCATAACCCTGTGTTCCAGAAGCTTTTTTTCTTTCATTTTCTTATGAATTTTAACTTGCAATTTTCACACCTGATCCTACATCCATTTTTTCCCATCCATTTATCCGGTTAGCAGTCTATTGCAAGATATTTCTCTAAACCTCTAATAAACTGATATGATCCAATCAGGAGCCTTTCTTGCACCAGTGATTAATTGGAGAGGCAATCATAATATTGTTTCCTGTGATCACTTATCCAGGATGAACTAAAGTTAATGAATTTCGTCGCAGTGGAATGAAAAAAAAAGGCCAATAAATGTAAAATCCTCTCATGCCCAAGCTTCTAATCCAATCTTCTTTCCACTTCCTCAATAGTAGTGGTCAAATCTTGTTTGCACCATCTATCACACCTTGCTGAATTATAGATATTGTAACCAAGGGTCTAAATAATCTCACACACATGAACTTCTCAACTCAGCTTAAGGTTTCTAGGAATCTTGATCTTGCAGCCAACTTAACTCCTTGAGTAACAGAATCCAATAAAATGACAGCTTATATGCCTTAAATTTGTTAATGTTAAAAAACTTTTCCTGTGGTTGTGACAACAAGCTTACTCTTATTGTATACTATACTTTATAAGAATATTCTACATTATGGATCTTAGATTGATTATTACTCTTAAATAGTCTATGATTAAAAAAAAGTGGAATTCCCTATATAGGACAACATAATTACAGTAGCTACAACGTTTAAGAAAATATTATGGACATAATTATCCAACGCCAAGCAATAGAAATACCAAATATTGATCTGGTGTTTGTCATGATACCAAATATTGTGGACATAATTATCCAACGCCAAGCAATAGAAATACCAAATATTGATCTGGAGTTTGTCATGATAAAGCAACTTGCATTATCAGTTATCCATGCTTATTTATCTTTTCATCTCAAGGGATGCTTAATATTACTCAAACCCATCCCATCGAATTGCAAGAGTTTGGCCGATTTTGAGGTTAAGTTGTGAGTTAGTCGAGCTACACATTTTGAAAGCCCAGATCTTCGGGTTGCATTTCAAATACGAGTTATGTTGTTAACAATTGCTTTGCTGGCCCAAGGATGTCGGCTTCCTCCCATCCTCTCTTTGTGCAACCCTAGTTGGTCAATTTCATTCTTCGGGTTGCATTTCAAATACGAGGTGCGTTGCTAACACTTGCTTTGTTGGCCCAAGGATGTCAGTTTCCTCCCATCCTCTCTTTGGGCAAACCTAGTTGGTCGATTTCATCCTTTACTAAAAGATCAGGGTTCAAAAGGTCGAGGTTTCCTCCACCCAACAAGGCAATTGGAACCCAAATCTGACTAAACCCCACCTACAGTCACTAGTCATCCGTACCCATTTCCTTGGTCACCTAGATTTAGTTGCTTGACATTCTCTTTCCTCTATATGAATTCTCACCCACCTCACTAGAAAGAATTGATGCTTCATCGAGGACATTAAAAGATAAATATTTAACTTGTAAAAAGATATGGGGCAAGGAAGTCATCAAAACCAAACTAGTAATTTGTACTTGTGTGATTGTCATAATAAATTCATGCAAGACAATGGATTAGCTCCCAGAAATGGTATAGAGAACTTACTTGTCCATAAAGTCCCCAGCCAAAAGTAAGCAGCGCTCCAGCATCTGTTAGTGCAAGGAAGAGCATAAAAAAGGCACATCAGCATACTTGAAGTTGAATTTGTATCAACTTAAGGTGGTTGTCCTCTAAAGAAACACTTCCATCCAGATCAAAGTTTAAGAAGTTACTTTGGACTATGGCAACTCAAATGTGGATATTAAATTAAGCTTGAATTTTTGTTCCCTAGTAAATAGTTAGGACTCCAGGAAATGCTTCCTAGGTGCATGTTCCTCAAGACATAGACCTTTCTGGGGCTTCACATTCCATTTAAGAAACTAAAGCTAGAATATGGATGTGAACATAACAAGTGAAACAGTTAAAGCACCAAAAGACTGACCTGTTACTACTGCACTATGCCGACCTCCACAGGCAATTCCTTTCACATAAGTCCCAGGAGCTTTATAAGCCTGCCCCTCTGGAGTCACACTTCCTTGAGCAACTGCTGGTGGTCTCTCTTTGACATAAGCTGAGGAATCTATGCAAGGTACAGGATGAGGGGAAGATACCATACGGATTCGAGAACCCAAACCTAACTGTCCTTCACCTCCATAGCCCCATCCCCACACCTGACCTATATCTGAAACTTCGGGAACGTAGGAGCATCAGTATGGCTGAATAATGATAGACCCTCTTTATCTTCATTCTTCATAAACGACCAACAGAAGAACTACGTGGCCACTCTAGAGCATAAGCAAGTATTTGTTATAACAGGGGAGTGGGTTCAGCTATGGTCATAGGGGGATTGGGTTTACCTGACAATGCCAATGTATGGCGTCCACCTGCAGCAACATTGACGATTCTTACACCTGTACTTAGTGCCACCAGGCATGGCAATGCTGATAGAGTGTCATCACCAGATGCTGAGCCGTCAGATGCTTGCTTAGACGATGCTATTCTTCTTCGTTTTGTATTTTCCTCCCCTCCTACTTTATTGTCAAAGCCAGATACAGTTCCACTGATTACTTTTGAAACCTGAGACCTAGGGCTCACTGTGACAGAGTGATACCTTAGATTAGTGTAAAAGAATAGGTAGGAGGCTCTATTTGCCAACCCTTATAAATAAAACACTCACTGCCATCACCTTGTTCAGTCAACAAGGAGCTCTGCCTATCTTGTAGATCTCTTTCTTGGCTTCCTCCTGCAGACTGATCCCCTGCAACCTTTCCAGTGGGAATACACTCTTTCCATCCCCACGTGTATACTTCTCCAGTATCTGTTGTCAATAAATTGAAAAAACCAATTAAATGCATCTGGTAGCAGAGGGCTTAAAAAAATAAAGATATCGGTGAATATAGTGCAGGCTCTGCAATTACGGTACATACCTGTTGCTGAAACACAATGGGCCCAACCAGCTGCGGCCTTCACTATGGATGCTTCAGTAGGAAGTGGGAATGGTTCCGGAATTTCCTTAATGAATCAAACAGATATGTATTATTGATTCAAGGAGAAGAACATTAATTGTCCAATGAATTAGAAGAGAGCTAAGCTAACATACCCCGTGCTTCCCAGAAGTCACGTAGCTTTGACCCATATCGTCTGTCGAGCCCCAAGTAATAAGCTTCCTCGACTCTAATTGAGCAAATATGTATAGTGCAGTGTCCATGAAAAACCGATGAGTGAGTATAGAGAGTACCAGAAGAATATGTGCTCGAGCATAAAGCTCAATTTCTAGGCGGCAAGAAAACTAGCTAGATAAAAAAGACAAGGCGCATTAAATTCTTACGGAAAGAAATCAAGAAGTGAGTTTTCGACCAAAACGCCAAAATAAGACGGGGCAACGATTCGAGTTTCAAAAAATCGATAGAGCTGCTCAACTGTACCATATCGAGCAACCGTAATTTCCAGTGGATTTGTGAAGAATATAACTTCGATACATCTTTAATGGAAAAGGAAATAAAAACAGATTAAAGATGATATATAATCGAAAAAGAAATGGCACTCACGCCGAGAAGATTGATTGCCGATTTATGAGAAATGAGTCAAAACAGCGTCAGAAACGAAGAATGCTACTTCAAATCAGATCAAACAATCGTAACGCAGTAAAAAATTACAATTAGACTTGAAGTAAAGCCAAAGAATGAAATATGTTGCATTATGAAAGAGTAATGGGGTTTAGGGTTCAAATCTCCGAAATCAGCAGCATTTTCCTAATCAATGAGAAAACCTGGGAAACAGAGCATAAGAAAAGGATATCGAAGATCGAATAAGTCACCAGAAATTGCCAAAGCAAATCCACATCCTCCGCCACAGACATCTCTCCACGAGTCTCCTACACGGTCCGAATCCGGAAGGCGGACTATTACAGGAGATAGCAGCGGTGACTTCTGCGGAGAAGCTCCGGGAAGATAACCCCACATGAACACCAACGTGCCTTTCACTTCCTCCATTTCCACAGCTTCATCGCCACTCATGGCGCTTCCAGAGAACACCAAATATCAGAGTAGTCAGAAGAAGAAGAAGAGCAACAAGAAGAAGAAGAAGAAGAAGAAGAAGAAGGCTAAGAAGAAGAAACAGGTGTGTGGGACTGTGTGTTTGGGGTCTTTTTCCTTACTAAAACTGCTCTTCAGCAAGAAAGTGCCCTAATTGTCCTCACTTAAAAGGACCGTATCATTTTCAAGCGTATGGAGACTCCACGTAGGATGCTTACGTGGTTGCTGAATGACACGTGGCATTACGGTAACCGGTAGATGCCTCGGCCTTTACCAACCACGAGTTCCCCAGAAGTTTCTGGAAGCTCAAGCTTTGGTTGTCTCCAAAGCTTTTGAGAGGCCATGCCTTCTGGCTATCGTGGCCTCATATTTTGTAGCCACGAGTCGCCATATTTTAACCTCGAATGATTACGTTTTGTGGCGTGTCAGCAGGGGAGAGATGCCAATTCTCTCTCTCTCTCTTTTTTTATTTTCCTCAACATTCGCACCTCGCGTACGATGCCACGTGTCACCGCGCTTTGGAAGTTGAAATAAAAATTATATAAGACTATTACAGGTCGGTCATGTTCTATTTAACAAAATACTAGCAATAAAAACTAAGTGTGATAGAAATATAAATATTAAGATACATATAATATAGAAATATTAAGAATAAATTAATCATTTAACACATTTGAAAAAATAATATGAGTAATCTGGATTTGAGATAATATGAGAAAAAGTCAATTAAGTGATTTGAACACATGCCACGGAAGATTAGTCTATTAATACACAGTGATAGTAGACTTAAACAGAGAAAGACTTAAAATAATTTATATATAAACAATTAAAAAAGTTACTACTTGTAATCAATTTAAATATTAACTTAATCTTTAATAGAAAGAAGTGAAGGATGAAGTATGAACTTATAAATTTTACTTGGTATTTTTTTCTCAATTAAATTAGATTTTGAGTAATTAATTACCAAATTATATTTTATTCAAATGATTTACACTTGTTATTCTTGGTATCACCATAACTATATTTAAAACTTAAAAATAACTATAGTGTTATAAAACTAACTAATAAAATTGTAAAATATAAATTAAATAAATTATAAACTTAATAAGGAAATGAAATTCATTTCATTTCTCATTATTTTTTCTTATTTATTATTTTTAATTTTTTTTATAACTTCTTCATGATTCTTTCTCATATTTATATGGAGAAAATACTTAAATAATATCACTAACATATATGAGCCATGTGGGTTAGCTTTTCATGTAATTGAAAGAATATTTATATAAATACATATATTACTAGATATATGTATAACTTAAATACATATATTATTTAAATATTATATTTCTTGATGCATGTGTATAATATATATATTTATTATTTAAATATTTAACATATTTATAACATATAGTTTTTTTTAAGGTGTTTTACAAAGAATGACAAAAATAATAATATAATGAGTTTTGACCAACTTTTTTAGTATTATAGCGACATAGATTATTCTCGTCGAATTAATTAATTAATTAGGGTTGTGAATAATCAATTCAACCCACTTTCACTTTAACATGCCATAGAGTTCTTATTACAAAAAAATGGAGCGCATCACCCCCATATGCATTAAGGGTGTCACTATCCTTAGTTGAGTGTCGTATACAAAACCTTCTCAGTAGTTCTGGTTAACGATCCATCAAATCAAATCAAGCTCCACACCAACATCACCCCAAATGTATATCCATTAAACCTGATTCAACAACACTGTTCAAGCTGCCTCTTGGAAAACATAAATCAACAGGACAGGACGTCAACTAGACTAATTCTCTACGGTCTGGTTTTTGTGTTCTTTTTATTATTTCACAGCAACAGCATTAATGATGAATCATATATATAAACAAGCAAAATAATTTTTTTTTAAAGAAATAATGTTAGTAATTCATAATTAGTTGTATAATTAATCCTATTACTATATTATATTTTAAAAAAATATTAAACTTGTTTATGAGTTATTAATCTTTTTCGTACCATATAACGTAAGAAAGTGATAAGAATTAATACGGGGTTAGACCCTTGTCCTTGAGCTCGATGTTTAACCAATCATTCGATGGGGTCAATATTGTCATTGTAAAAACTTCGGGGACCCATAACGTTAATGAACGGTGGATATTGTCCTTTCCCGTACTACTACGCTCTTTTTTTTCTTTTCTTTTTTTTCATCCACCACATGCGAGACACGGGGGCTTGGAGCCACAAATATCTGTGGTGCACCAGCGCGGATTCGCGACGTCTCAACCGTCAGTTTAAGATCATGTATTAGACAAGTCGACGTGTTCCATCCTTAAGACCATCCTTAAGAAGAGGCCGTAAAGCATGGGCCATGGCTGGCCTCCTTGCACCGCCCACATCAAATAATTAGTTAACTGTTTTAACTGTTTATCCCTTGATAGTTGATACGAGAATCATTTGATGGGTCCAATATTATATGAAATATGGTTGTGTGAGTGTGACCCAAATTAATTGGAAGGTGGGGATGCTATATATATGTTGCATCTAAACACTACCAGGTCTCTACTCTAGCCCTCCACGCGTCGTATGCTCATATGATTGAGAGTTTATTTACTTTGTTAATTTGATACGAATTCATTTTTTTAATTTAAAAAAAACACGAAATAAGAAGGAAAAGAGATATTGATTATTAGTTCAATTGAAAAAGGCAAGACCTTCAAATAATTTTTTAGAATCTGTTATTCTGTACAGATTTATTAGTTAGTTATTTACTTTGTGCTCATATGTATGGTTGTAATACTCACGTCTTGTATGTATATAAATTTTGTACATAACAAGATTTTATTTTAATGAAAAGTTTTATTTCTATTCTCATCTCTATTCGCGTAATATAGTTCATTCGGGAAAATTAAAATTTCAAATATATCAAACATGACTATGTCAATAATTTCTTGCTCTCTTTTCTCATTGATTCCTTTTTTTTAAATAAAAAATTACAGCATCCATAAATTGTAAAAACTAACTCATACAATTCATTTTCACTACAGACGTAACTTTATTTTTTATACTCATATACTCATGTTGTACATGATGACTATAATTGTTAAGTAAAAATTTTTCTAACTACTTCTATTTATTTAACTAATTAATAAAAATATCACAAAAATAAAAGAAAACAAATGATTGTAACATAATTATTTATTTTTCCTTGCTTGTGTACATGTAATTAGTTAATGAAAATTAAGAGAAAAAGCAATGGGTTGGTTAATTAGGAACGGATTGCATTAACTAAATCCAAACGCGTGTGAACACCATTACATGAGCTCTTAATTAATATGATAAAAGACCATAATTAAAAATAATAAAAGATCATTGAAAGAGAACTAATTAATATGCCTATATAGTTTAGGATGGTTAATTCTGTATAAAGAAAATCATATAATAATTTAAGAGCCGCGCGCCAATGCATTGACTTATAAGGTGGATCAAGTAACGGATAGGCTCGTGTATAGTAAAACCAGGCGTGTTCGATCCCAAGCCACTGAACCAGCTGGGCCTCGGGAAGGTACGGTGGGGATCCTAAACAGAGCAACCAATCAATTGTAAAGATAAAATATGCCGATCGATGCCAGTCATCATTTGTACGTAGAAGGAATCAGCTGCAAAAAATTATATAAACAAAACAAAACAAAACGTGTTTGATATATCTATCCCCAAGCCTTTAAGCTGTTTCTGGTGCTTGAGCTTGATGCACGGTGGGTCTCTTCAATCACACCACTGGAATGCCAATGATTTGGTCAGGTCAATTTCTTGGAAGCAATAGATCTGTATATATGTGTAGGACCGGAATCAATTTCCTGGATGCAATTGATCAAATTTGATCTCTTCTGTTCCGTAGGACCAATTCATGAATGGCTGGTAGTTGCTTCCCTGTCCTTGAACGTACTGCTCTCCTTGATTATGTATCACTGCCCCTCCCGACTTGTGGGCTTTTGACATGATTACCATTAAAAAAAAATAATATCACAAATACCATCAAAATATAAATAATGACCAATTTGCCATACTTTACTGTTTATTACACAGTCAGCACGCCAAACAAGCACCACGTGGGCGCGGAAGTGGCATTTGTACAAGAAAGACGTCTTTTGAAAAGACGCATTCCCTTAAATTTTTTTATTTTGTATTAAGGAAGGGAAGGCGGTAACGGAAGGAAAGGCGTTGAAACACTGGAAGAAGGAAAAATATCAACTGCGCTTCTGGAGTAGAGCGACCACTGCCAGCAGGTGAAATCCTCAATCCTTCTTCCAGTACTTTAAGGCGCAGTTGATATTTTTCCTAATCATACAAGAAAATAATTTTCAATTTCCTTCATTAACCAGCAAAGAAACGACTGCTAAATCCAGAAGACACCTTCACAATATAACTAAACCAACCTTCAACTGTGCTTCAGATATTGCAGTTCTCTCAGCAATAGCAAGTTTGTCTCGAAGCTGCTGCATTTCTCCCTGTGATAACAACCTTTTGATAAATCATTGTGGTTGATAGAAACCAAGAGTAACCATATCCACATTTTCAGTCAAAAACATAGAAGTAAATAAGAAATCATACACAGAAAAATAAACAAGACATAGAACTAAACCTGCATGCATCTTCGGTCTTCGAGTCATTGCCTTACAGGCATAACTTTATCATTAGCATATTTCCATTCATTTGCTACCACCATTGCAACCCGATTTGCAGTGACCTTTGCACGGGCCAGTTCCCTGTCTAGGATTTTCCTCTCCTCATGTGTGTAAAATAAAGCAATCAAAACCTGGACAGCAGCCCAGAGATTCACATAAAAAACAAGCATATTTACATTCATCTCTTGAACTTTCCGTTGGTAGTCTCTCACGGCATTTGTTGCTGCACCACCAGCAAGAACAGCCTCTTCCAATTCTCGCACAGTTTGGCTTAGCTTTTCAACTTCTGCAACTTTTTGACGATGCATTTTATCCAGGATCTTATTTTCTTCCTGGTGGAAAAATGCAGTAATAATATAAAGGCATGTAAGATTGAAATACCTTGATGAAATGAAATGGAGAAAATAAAAAAATAAACGCCTTCCCTTCCGATATAAAAAAATTTAAGGAAAAAGACACATTCTCTTTACTTAAAAAAAAATAAAATTTGAAGGGAATGCGTCTTTTGAAAAGACGCATTCCCTTCACTTAAAAAAAAAATTATGCAAAGAAGGCGTCTTTTGAAAAGACGCCTTCCTTGTACAAATGCCACCTCCGTGCCAACGTGACGCTTGTTTGGCGCGCTGATTGTGTAATGAACAGTAAAATATGGCAAATGGGTCATTATTTGTATTTCGATGGCATTTGTAAAATTATTTTTTTTAAGGATAATCATGTCAAAAGCCCCCCGACTCGTCACATTTTCACTTTCTAAATTAACCACTTACGACCGTGCGGTTGACTCTGCAGTGGGAGATGGGCCATTGACTTATCTGATTCAACGGAACCCACCATCCCATACTAGTAAAGTATTTAAAAAGTACTAAAATAATTTAAGATATATATTAAAATTTATATTTGAATTAATGTGAAAATATATTACATCACCACACTGATTTGGCTATCTAAGCTCAAATATTCTCTTCCTCTTCGTTGTTACGGGTTTTTCCAAGTTCAGTCAGCTCAAAATGACCTAGAAAGATTGAGACAGGTATTTAAAACATGCACAAGCCGCCTCACCGTCCTATTTAAAAAAATAGTCCAGCCCACAGAAGAACGCGTTTCTCCCTTTGGGGAGCGCGCTTCTCGTTGCCCCAAAACTAAATTTTTTAAAAATCCCGTGAGGAGCGCGCTTCTCTGAAAATCCCAGAAATAGTGCTATCGGGTTTACAATATGAGCGTGCTTCTTCCCTTAGGGAGGGCGCTCTTTGCACTCAAATCTGAGTTTTTTACTAAGTATTGGGTTCCAATGCTATGTTTAGGGTCCCGGTATATCAACCACCCTATTAAACGCATATTCACCCTATTCTAAGGTCATGTACATACGTATATGTGTACAAATACGCTTGACAATATGTATAAGTCAACGTACAAGTTTGACTCGTATGCACGGGACGTTACAACTACGAGGTCATTTTCCAACATAGTGGCAGAGTTGATGAAATCATGAAGGCACTTGATTGTGATGAGACCCCAGCACCGTCACATGCTTGGATAACAATGCCTGAGATGAGTCACTTGATTGCAAGCAAGTACAACCCGACATTTGTACTTATCTTAGTTCAACAGTGTTTAACATTTCTTCTACTAAGGAGTGAACCTGTTCCGGCATAAAAATATTATCTATTATGTTATATTTGTTAATGCCAAGAAATCTATGATTTGCCTTATTTAGATGATTAACATTGATAATTGTTCGTTGACAGGTTATTTTAGCCCCAACAAGTCCAGTGCCACCTGTTGCTACAGATTGGGCGAAGTACCATCTATCGTGCGCTAAGGTTTGGGACACCCCATATCTAGATAAAATTTTGCATTTTACTGGTACTGTTCTCAATGTAGCAACCATAGAAATAATTGATGATGATTGAATTTTTTTGTTTTTTTTTCTGAACTCACAACAAATGTAATACATGTAATTTTTTGTTCATTAGCATTAATGAAATTGTTTGTTGAAGTTTAAAATTCATTGCATAAAAGATCAAAAAATATACAAATCTAAAACCAACAAAACAAAAAACATCAAGTCTATTCTCGTCTTCTTCGAACCCGTATTCAAAAGGTAGGCTCGGTAGGTGCATCTTCTTCAACCCCGCGCGAGCTCTCATCACGTTCAAAGCGCGTAAATGGGGTGGTTGATGGGTCTTCGAAGTGGAGAACTGGATTTTGGGCTCGTTCTTCTTCAGCAAGTCTGCCACGACGCCCCTGACGTAGGCTGACGTCATGACCGACACAATGTATTATACACTATACATACCCATATACAATATACAATACACTGTCAGTGTGGAGACCCCGCACCCCAGACCACCAACCCTACAGGGAATGGCGTGCGGAATGCCGGGGCGGGACGCCCGGCGTAGGCATCTCCTACCACTCCTAACTCCCGTGAGGTGGTTGAGACCCTACGAGCCTTATCTCAAACAACGACATAATATCAAAAGGTACTAAACAAAACTACCAACCGTATTAATCATCCAAGACAAGAGATAATCCATAAAAATGAACCATAAATAAAATCATAATCCCTATAGTCCATTAAAATTGACATACACATAAAGTCCAAAATTGTGGGTACAAATAAAAACCGTCATATGCCCACATGGTCTATCTAACAAGTCTCAACTCACCCATACTACAATGTGGTAAGTGTTATAATTACATAATCCAAAATATAATACTTCATAATTTAAAACACAGTTCAATCAAAATGCCTCTCAACTCACATCGAGGCCTTGGATTCTCTCGCAGGCAAGGCCCTCAAGATATGACTACTCCTTTGCCCTTATTCAGGACAGAAGGACCTGAAGAGGGTGAGCCAACGGTGCCCAGTGAATAGAATTCAAATATGCTATCAATACTCATCAATAAATATCATGTATGCATGTCAATGTGTAGCATGATTAAAAGCTCATAACATATAGATATCAAGCATTTATAATAAGTTCGATGCAAGTAAAAGCTTATCAATTTGGATCCACATTCCACATGCATTGGGGTTACTAGTGCAAGTCTATTTCACCGTACCGTTGACCCCAATCATGTTTATTTGAGGTTACTAGTGCACGTCTATTTCACCGTACCGTTGACCCCAATCATGCTTATTTGGGGTTACTAGTGCACGTCTATTTCACCGTACCGTTGACCCCAATCATTTCCTTTTTTAAAACCCTCCTATGACAAGGTTAAGTCCCCTATTAGCCGGATAGATGGGCCCAACCAAAGTCATAAGGTTTTCTCAAATCAATACATCATTCAAAACATTAGAACACATTCATGCTTTCAACATACAATATATATAAGTGATATGATGACATAAAAAATATAATCATAAATGAAGTCTACTCACAACCAAGCCTCGCGAGAGTATTTAACCACACACGACCACCAAACCGAATCAACCCAATCAAGATCCTGAAACATTCATCAATATCCTATCATACATCAATTTTTATGCTCAATCACATAGACATTACACATCAACCCTAAATCAGCCCACATATAAACAATACGCCTAAATCCCATTTAATCCCATCATTCAACTCAAATCACATGACTTAGGCCTCTAATGCATAGTTTTCATTCATAAACCATTCTATTAATCAAAAATACTGATTTTCAATTCCTTAGACATAAACATGCCCAAATTGGGTCACTTGATTACAAGTAGGCCTAACCCATGATATGGTCACAACCACCAAATGGTAGCATAATCAACCCTAATAATGCTTAATTAAACATAAGTTGCATCAATTCAATGATTCTAGGCCAAAAGCATCAAAAGCCCTAAAATATGAAAATTTTCATACATAGGCCATATTGCCGATTTACACTAAGTCACCATGTTCAGCCATGTATATCACTGATTTTGCATCATGGGTTCATTAACAATGACAACTAGGTCAACATAGTTGATATGCAAGCTATTTGGAAAGGTCTAATACAAGCAACCCTACTAATTCTTTATTTAATATTCTGTTTAAATGTATCAATCTACTAACAGAAATATGTAATCACAAAATCAACCGTACAGATTGAAGTATGTGAAGAAACAAACCTTCTGTCCATATATCAGCCCAATCCAACGGTGGACCGAAAAGATAAGTATCTTTGATGAACAAGTCTCTAATCAGACAATTTCTCCTTTCCTGCTGCAAATACTCAAACTCAGATGACTATATCACACAACATACTTAACTTATAAACATTTCCATCGTTCAGAATGCAGAAATATCAGTTTTAAACTACATATCCAAATTTGATATCCATCCAACCGTAGATTGAGGAGATATATAAGGAGCGAAACGGCGCGAGAAATCCAGACTTTCTGACCAGCTTTGTTTGAGAGGTTAGATATCTTAGAAGAAACCTCTAATAAAGATCTCCACCGTTTAGAATGCAGAAATATCAGTTTTAAACTATATACCAAAATTTTATATCCATCCAACGGTATATTGAGGAGATCTATAACTTTGAGCGAAACGGCGCAAGAAATCCAGACTTTACGACCAGCTTTGTTTGAGAGGTTAGATCTCTTAAACGAAACCTCTAATCAAGATCCACACCGTTCAGAATGCAGAACCATAAGCTACGAACTTGCTGACAAAAGTTGAGCTCAATCTGACCAAATATCCCGAAGATCCAACTCTTTGATGAAAATGTTGCAGAGATTTTCCTCAAGCAACTCCTTCTTTCTTTCTCTTCTTCTTTCCTTTCTCTTCTTTTCTTTTATTTTTTTCCTTTCTCTCCACTCACGTCACTTTCTAGCACTTCCTTGATTCCCTCCACTCATTCTAGCACTTCTTTAATTCCCTCCGCTCACCTCACTTTCTAGCACTTCCTTGGAGAAGAGAAGTGGGCATGGGACACTTGTCCACTTTCATGCACCAACCTTCACATGTGTTGGTCTCATACTACCCATACCAACCACATGTACTTTAACCAATCTCATGCTTCCATGTATTTTAAATGTCCAATCCATTTAATACACCAAATTTTCATTCTCATTTATCCTTTTATTCAATCAATCCTAACCCATATCAATTCATAGTTTAATGGACCCATGCATAAATAATAACAAATGCATTATACTTTAATTTAACATGACCCATATACAATTTATAATACACATATTTATATACATTATCAAGCATCAACTATACAAACATTAAACAACCATCAAACAAACACCAACCATATCAAGGCAACACATAGAGTTTGGGCAAAGTGCAATTGGGTTATGGGCTAGATGAAATAATTTTCGGGGCGTCATAGTCAGCCTCAACGGACATTCACAATTGCTTAAAAGCACGGGGTGTTACAAAATCCCTTTTCTTCGTTGATGCTTGTGCCAGCTAAAATTTTGGTGACTTCGTCAAACCCCTGAAACACAACATCAATTAATGTCTCACGTCTTTCAATTGTTCTAAAGGACCTCAGCATCGCCAGACTTCGATTGTTACGCTCCCTCTGAAATCAAAAGATCAATTAATGCCAAATATAATAAAATCGAGTACATTAATAATGTTCTGTAGATTTTGATTTATTACTAAAATTTCTACATTCACCATTGAGGTTGGTGCTTCAGTGGATAGTCGATATTTAGGGTTATGCACCTTTGGATGTGAAATCTGTTCGAACCACTCAAAATATCCAGGTACAACGTCCCATGGATTTGAAACATGCTCCCTTCGTGCGGTTGGATGTAACAAATGGTAGTTCTGACTCTCCCAATACTGGTCAATGAACATGTGGTAGATGTTGTAATCACTTCCCTTAGCACTCCTATCAGCTCGAACATGACGTATTGAAGGACGTGAGATCTTCTGTACATGTCCAAATTGATGCAGAACTCTGTCGGGATGGTAGGGCTCGATCACATCAAAGAACTTTACGCACAAGATATAAAATGTCACTTCATGTAAAGGGCTTTCGGCCCTACAGTCTGTGTAAGGGTCTCATACAACCTAAACAAAATAATAAAGACTTAAGATATAAGTTGATGTGTTGTATATATTAAACTTAATTTAAAAGAGTAGCATTTACCTGATTTGTTTGAAGATCATCAATGGCCTCACGTAGAACTTCAACGTAATCTTCTGCTAGACATTGTTCTTTGCAAGGTTTCCACTTCATGGCATGGGAGAGGTTGTTCTTATATCTACGATTTACGTGCGGTCTAATGAAGGGGAAGTGCCCGTATATCCATACCTACCAAACATAAGAAAAACAAATATTATAACACAAACATATTTATTTCAAGTTTAATTTACTTAAACCAAAATGATTGAAATAGTTATACCTCCAGTAATGTCATGTAGCCCGCAATCTGTTGCACGTGATATCTCGTGGCACATCCCAACTGATGATACAGATGCGCCAGACAAGCAACTCCCCATGCAAAATTGCCCACCTTATTTAGATTCATCAACAGTGGCAAGTAAATTATGTTTACCCTTGTACCACTCTTGTCTGTGAAAATAGTGCAACCTAGGATGAACAATAAATATGCTCTCGCAATATGCTCGGCCGAAGGATATTGTTGGTTTCCTGGAAGCTTCGATCCAATTTTTTTTAGCAACCAATCTAATTGAACCGATTGACCTCTTTTCTTATTCACCTCATCAAATGCCTCTTGCGTTCCAAAGCTTATTGAAGTATGATCACTGCTTCTACATTGCTTAGTGAATCTCCATTCACTGTCTTGCCCAATGTTGGAATCCTAAGCAAGACCATTACATCGTCCAGTGTAATGGTTATTTCACCGAATGTTATGTGAAAGAATTAGTCTCCGGTTGCCACCTCTCCACGAAAGTAGTTATCAATGGCTTGTTGACACAACTATACATACAAGCCACCAAATGATAGAGACAAGTATTTGTAACTATCTCCATGACTCTCTCTCTCGAGATGTTTACTGAGGTCTCAAGAAGCTAAATTTGTCTCGTGGTTTCGATACTTTTGTATATTATGTTTCTATTGGAATAAACAAATAATTATAAGAATATACCAATATTTAAATTTAATCATAACCTCAATTGAATTTAAATTAAATTACGAGAATGATATACTTGATTTTGCCACACATAGTATGCTATGTGTCCCTTGAAATGAGTGAGGACCGAAGGATCAGTAGGTCCCCCGGGGCAAGGACCCTTCAATAGGCTATTGCCCCATCCTTCCTCCACCCCAACTTGCACAGGTTCTTCTTCAGATTGTTGCTCTTTTTCTTTATGTATAACACGGGGTGGTAGTGGTGACTCACATCGTCTTTTTCTCTCCGAGGCCGTCGGCCTTCTTTTTTGCGAGTTTTGCTCTTTCGAATGATCGCTCATTGTTGCTTTTGGTGGCATATCTATCAAAATAGCAAAATACATACAAAAAACTATGCAATTAGGACAACAATTGATATTTAGCTTAAACAAAAAAAAAATAAAAATTAAAGCACAAAAAAAATGCTTTGTCCCACCTCCCAGGAATGGACAAAGCACGGGATGTCCAACCTGTATGGGTTGGACGTCTTCATGTGTGTCGACCCCTGACTGGTCGAATAGAGAGTGATTGTCCGACCCATAAGGGGCGGACACACATTCAACCGTTCGACCCTGATAGGTCGGATGGTTGCGATTCCAACGTGCAAAATGGGTTTTTGGTACCCATTTTCGCTGCCTCCATTTCACCATTTTCAACATTTTTTTTTGCACAAAAACATTCTAATCCAACAATGTAGCATTGAAATCAACTTAAAACTTATAAAAATCAAGATTTATTTACCGATTTGGCTGCTTCAAGTTCTTGAATCACTTTGATTTTGAGGTCTCCAAAACCCTAAATAACACGATTTCTTTATAAGATTTTGCGAGAAAGTTGCTCATAAACCTTCCTAGTGGCGTTCTAACATTTTGAATGTCCTAAAAACTCGATGAAATCGTAAATCAATGAAGATGAGAAAAGAAGAAATGAGAGAGGAAAATGGAATAGGGCGTTGGGGGTTTGAAAAAGTAAAGGGTATAATGAAAATATAGGTGGACGAAGAGAGAGAAAATAATTAATTTTAAATTTCAGGGTGGGTTAAGAGATGAACCCCACCCTTTTGTTAGAGATAGTGGAAATGAATGTTCACATATCCAACGAGACTGCAGATGGGCCTCCAGCCTCTAGTTTCTGAGTAGCCCACTGAATCACCCAAGTCAACGCATAAGCCCGCCTAAATTCATATTCTGTTAGTTTGGCGAACTCGGTCCAACAGGACACGGTACTATCTGTAAAGTGAAAACTGACGCAAGGACTGGTTCAATCTATGGGCCTTGGGCTATGCGCCCATGTGTAAATTTTGCTGGTTCAACCAGCTCATCCACTTAACTTTCGTCATGCTGAACCAAATTGTTGACTGCGTTTAACACATTTATATATATATATATATATATATATATATATATATATATATATAATTGCATTCATGCAACTTCGCATTTCAATAATCTCTAACCCCAGGAATCCACTTTTAATAATTACTTGGACCATCATCCATCCATTCATGCCAACTTGGGTCCTATTGGGGGATTATTATCATCAATAAACACGCTACACGTAGTAAATTATGTCAAAAGAGTTGGTTTTGAAGATGAACTCCGGAAGCAGAGGATCTCATTTTAACTGCAATTTAACACGAATATTTTTAATTTTTTTTTGTTGGTTGATTCGTCTACTACTGTAACACACACACACACACACACTAATACAGTATGGAAGCTAAGCAGCGGAAACGCAGAGAAAAAGCGAGGTATCATTGCAGCTTTTGACGGTTAAATTGACAGTTATATCTTGAAAAATTCAGTGATGAAGAGCTTCAGAAATAGAAGTTATTACATCACAGCTCCTCTCGTCATTAAGATCTCAGCTTTCGCTCTCATTTCATTCACTTTCTTCTACTTGGGGAAGCAATGGGCAGATGGTTACCAACAGCTCGTCTTCTTCAACAATCGACAATTCGACAAAACTCTTTCGACATCCGTATCTCCAAATGCTAACAAAACCTTTGATCTCTACCCTATTCTCGATGAAGACAACGCTCCTCCCGTTTCAAATCAAACCCTAAATCTACTTTCAAATCCTCCAATACAGAGTCCGACACTGGTGAATTCCGAGCCATTAGCTCCGCCTTCGTTGCCATCACCCCCACCGCCACCGCCGCCGCCGCCTCCGCCGGGGTCGGTGGAGAAATTCGGAATCGTCGATGAGAATGGGACGATGGCAGAAGAGTTTGGGGTTGGTGAGTTTGATCCGGATTTGATAGAGGATTGGGGAAATGGGAGTGAGACGAAGGAGGGAGATAAGAGTGGGAGTTCTAGGAAAAGGATTAAGAGATTTGAGCTGTGTCCAGACAGTATGAGGGAGTATATACCTTGTTTGGACTATGTGGAGGCGCTACGGAAGTTGGATTCCACAGCAAAGGGGGAGAAGTTTGAGCGACATTGTCCAGGGGAAGATCAAAGTTTGAATTGCTTGGTTCCGGCACCAAAGAATTATAGAACTCCCATACCGTGGCCAAAAAGCCGAGATGAGGTATTTCTCAAGTTCTTCGTTTATATGAATTACTTGACAGCGTAATGTTATAATTTGTCGCAACTAAAGGATTATACCATTTATAATGTCTATTGTTGAGTTTGCTTAGGTTCATGGCAGGCTTTGAAACAGTAATAAAATTCTAGGACTATGAGCAATTGCTGAGTTTATTAGGCTTATACCTGCCTTTGTTTGCTTGCTTACCTAGATAATCTTTCACTTTTCGGAAACATTGGACATCGAGTTAATAAGCCCTGATTCCAATTGTAGTCACTTTATGTTGGTTATGCCATTGACAGTGTTTATCCATCATTTTTGTTATTTTGTAAATCAAGTTATAGCCACTTGCCAATTGATGAGCAAATTGTAAAAGATCTTCAACAAGTTTATGATTCAACCCCCACCCCACACTCACTTCAAATTGAAAAAAAGACAATGCTGACAATGTTTGGCCTTTTTATATTTTGTTTGAGCAATTCAGAACTTGTTTTTTTTTTTTTAATCATTGAGGAGGTTTTTTATAGGCAGCCTCCAATTTTGCAAGTATATTCTTATGGTGAGCTGTGATATAGTTTCTACAATCATTGATACTTGATCAATTGATTGCATGATTAACTCTTTCTCACTTGGAGCCAATCAGGATGAGTGACTCGTCTTTAACTATTAACTTTAATGATAATTTAGAGTCCCTACTAGTTATGACTTATGCAGTCTTCTTCTCATCTCATCAAAACAATAGATTGTCTGGTAGACTTAGGGACATTGAAAGGGCGGTTTATTTTGCATCAGCATGGTGTGTGTGGTTAGAAAGAAATTCTAGGATGTGTGAGGATGTTTCTAAAGATGTCTTTTCAGTCTTGGAGTCTTCCAAACTGTTAGCATCTAGTTGGATTGGCTCATCCAAATTTACCGGTGGGTATAGTGCGTCGGATTGGTTTTGAAATTGGTCAAATCTGTTGCATCTTTTAGGGGACAATGGGTGTGGGTGGGGGATGGAGTACCTCTGGCTTTGGTGCTTATTCATCTACCTTTGTATTTTGATTATCTTTCATATTATTATAATTATATTTTGTTTCCTCTCAAAAAAAAAAAAACTTTAATGATAAATAAGAGAAAGACTTAAAATGGCATGGATAGTGATAATTAAGAAAGCTATAGTTATTTGTCATATAATGTAATAGTTATGTGTAATATAACTTTAACCCGTCATAGAGATAGAGTGGAGGGGAGAAATTGCATTCATGAAACCAACCACATGTAGTTGAGAAAGGCTTTGTTGAGTTGTACTAATATATAGCTTTTTTTTTCTTTTTTTTTCTTTCCATTCTTTGCATCAATTTCAACTCCATTTTGGTGTTTTGACATTTTGGAATATAAATAGTTATAAATGTGGGCATTTATTATTTTAAATTCTTGCTCTATTTTGATTTTAACATTCTAATACATGATAGTTGACTGGAACTTTTGATTAATCTAATGATGCATTGACACATATCCCAATTTAATTTGACAAGCCTCAAAAGGCTCAAACTAAATTCATGACATTTACGACCTTGATCAATGCCTATCACTTCAAATAATTTGCCACTTGTCCCCATGTGTATCATTTGTATCCTTTGTTTCTATTTATATCTTTTTATTACATTCATACATATAAATGCACATTATATATCAATAGAATACCATTCAATTGAATTTATCAGAGATTTTATGACAGGTATGGTTTGCCAACGTACCACATACACGGTTAGTTGAAGATAAAGGAGGTCAGAATTGGATATTGAAAGAAAAGGATAAATTTAAATTTCCTGGAGGAGGAACCCAGTTTATACATGGGGCGAATGAATATTTGACTCAAATTTCACGGGTTAGTTGCCAATCAAACTTCATAGTTGGTTAAACAAGATATGAATACTTGGATGTCCTTCTTTAAGGCCAATTTCCATTTTTTCTTTTCTTTTTTGATCTGAATTTTCAGATGGTTCCTGATATTTCGTTTGGTCGTCATGTTCGAGTTGCCTTGGATGTTGGATGTGGTGTAGCTAGTTTTGGAGCTTTTTTGCTTTCACGGAATGTGATTACTCTATCCATAGCTCCAAAAGATGTTCATGAAAACCAGATTCAATTTGCTCTTGAGCGTGGAGTGCCTGCCATGGTAGCAGCATTTGCAACACGACGATTGCTGTATCCTAGCCAGGCTTTCAATTTAATACATTGTTCAAGATGTAGGATTGACTGGACCCGTGATGGTAAGTCTTTTTTTCTTTAATATTTCTTGGTGGAAGTATATTTGTTCTTAAACTTCTCCGTTGGTCTTAAAATATCTTTCTTGCCAAGCTTAGAGCACCATGATTCTGACCTTAGTTGCACTAAATTTTCTGAACTTCACAGTCGTTTCTCAATTTTTATGTTTTCCATCTTTCAAAACCAACCACATACTGTCTCTTGAGAGTTTGTCAAGGTTTCTATTTGAGTTTTCATTTTTTTTCATATATTTATTCATAAAATGTGTAGTTGGAGTAGCTTACCCTTCAAGGAGTTCTTTTTTTTGGGCTGTCGATTAGAAATTAGCTACAGGTAGCAAATGAGTTTTCTTCCTTTAATTTTTGAGTTCTTTCTTCCCAAATTTAGGCAGCTGTCTTAGCATTAGTCATTAGGTAGTAGCTATCAGTTTCAATTCTTTTTTTCAATTTCTTTTTAAATTTTCGTCCAATTCTCATTTATTTGTTCGGAAAATGTATACATATTTGGTACAGAGCATTTTGTTTTCTTCCCACTAGATTTTTGTTGCTAATGGTCTTCTTTTCCCTCCTTGCTTGTGGTGAAGATGGCATTTTGCTCCTTGAAGTCAACAGAATGCTCAGGGCTGGAGGATACTTTGCTTGGGCAGCACAGCCGGTTTATAAACATGAAGAACCTCTACAAGAACAGTGGAAGGGTAGCACTTAAAATTTCTACATTGATAATTCATTTAAAAGTTAATGAACTTTATTTAGTCTACTTTAATTTAAAGTCTGCAAACTAGAAGGTGTATTTTATTTATTATTATTATTTTTTTAATGGTTTGTTGTCTATCATGGGAACCCTCGAAAAATCAAGGGAATGACCAGGAACCTACGTCAGTTCTAGGGAGGTGGGAGTTCTAAGTTTCAATGCATTTACAGGGACCTGGGGAATGTGGATAGGGTGGTTTGTATTTTGCACAAACCCCAAGGGACTAGTCAAATGCTATGAAAAGCTTGGATCTCTTTTATCAGTAAAGAAGGATGAAATTACACGAAATCAATGAAACATAAATTGCTAAAAAGCCATTTTTTATTTCATACTCTTCATAGCTGTAGTATTGACTTGGATTTCTTACTTACAGAGATGGAGGATCTTACTAGTCGTCTCTGCTGGGAACTTGTGAAAAAGGAAGGGTATATTGCTATATGGCGTAAACCTTTAGATAACAGCTGCTATAAGAGTCGTAGTTCTAGAGCCCAGCCCCCACTATGTGATCAAGAAGATGACCCGGACAATGTTTGGTATCTCCAGTTCTTAATCCATCCTTTTTATTTTTATTTTTTTTCTGAGTGTGGTGATTAGCAATTTGTTAAATAGCATATCGAAGAGAGAGAGGTGCAAGAGTCATGATGTTAGAGCCCAGCCTCTCAGCAAAAGTGAAATGAGATGGTTACCCCCTATCCAATTCTGAAACACTTTTTTTTTTTCCTATTTGGATAAACTGGATGATTCACTAAATATGCGAACATGCTATGCGGGCATAAATTGATTTTCCCGGAAATGTTCTCTGTATATTTTCAAATCATCACCTTTTTATGTAAAAAGATCATGTGAATGAGGATTAGGCTCAATGTCCATTGCTATTACCAATGTGTTGACGTACTTGCTGCGGCATAAAAAAACGAAAGCGGGAAAAGGGGAGAGACTATAAAGAGAAGCAAGAAATGATACTGATTACAACTAACTAGAGTGCTATTTTTCATCGTTTTTGCAGGTATGTTGATCTGAAGGCATGCATTAGTCGACTTCCTGAGAATGGCTATGGAAAGAATGTCAGTAAATGGCCTGCCCGCCTTCATAATCCACCAGATAGGCTTGAGATTGTGAAAATGGATGCCATCATGTCTAGAAAAGATCTTTACAAGGCTGATTCCAAATACTTGAATGAGGTTGTGGGAAAATATATTCGTGCTTTCAAGTGGAAAAAACTAAAATTGCGAAATGTGATGGACATGAAGGCTGGTTTTGGAGGGTACTGTGTTTATCATCCTTCTGTGCTTCACGGCTTAGAAGACAATTTTTTGAAAACTGTAGCTACATGATTCCATTTATTTCTTTGAATATTGAAGTCCTTGTAGATATTCTAATGATTGATGATTGTGAACATGGCAGATTTGCAGCAGCATTAATTGATCATCAGATTGATTGCTGGGTAATGAATGTTGTTCCAGTTAGTGGCCCCAACACCTTGCCTGTTATATATGATCGTGGACTTATAGGAGTTATGCACGATTGGTATACATCATTCATCTTTCTTGATTTTTGTGGCTATTTCTTTACCTTTTCTAGTCAATATTCAGTAAGCCTTGGGACTGTTCAGCTCTAATACAAAATGTGAAGGGTTTTGTGTAGCCCGTAGTTCATTTTTATTACATGTTATGTATTCTTATATTTTTCCTTGGTAACTTGCACGCCCTAAATATTCCTCACTTGTGAAAATTACAAATATAAGATTTACTACCTCACAGGATGGCATCCTTAAATCGATTGATGTAGCTTATCTATCTATAATTGCTTTCTTGCATGAATGCTGCTTTTAGAAATGCTTTCCTTGGTGCAATTGAGTTCGATCACTTCAAGTCATCTGAGTTTTGGGTGGTAATCCTGCAGTTACTTGCTCAAGAGTGAGTTATAGGAGGAGGTATTCTGTGCCATGCTATTCATGGGCAATCAAAAAACTTGTTTCATGCACATGAAATTGTGAATTGGAATAGATCTTCATTTAGGGCAATTTAGCCATCCAGTAGTAAAACCTTTTGTTATTTTTGCAAGGAAAAATTGTTAAAATAGTGAACAATTGAATGAGTTGCAATTACTGCAATTCTTGTTGTTTTCTGACATAATGAGGTGCTTGAGAATTCCTTCACCAGGTGTGAACCATTTGATACATATCCCAGAACTTATGATCTATTGCATGCCACTGGCCTCTTCTCCATTGAACAGAAAAGGTATGTTAAATTTTGTTTCTAGTTCGTTTTTCATTGAAGCTTGAGATCTTCTACGTCCTAGTTTATGGTGACATAACTTGTATAAGGTGTCTCTCTCACATAGATAGATCACCTGGTCTTGGATAACAATCTTAAGGAAGTTACATGTTTTGGCCCCTTTGACTTTGTGTTGCAGATGCAGCATATCTAAAATCATGCTTGAGATGGATCGGATACTGAGGCCTGGTGGACGTGTATACATTCGTGACTATGTATTCGTAATTGATGAGATTCAGGAGATTGCAACGGCCATGGGGTGGATTACGAGAAGGCGAGACACAGAAGAGGGACCTTATGCAAGCTGGAAGATTTTGTTGTGCGAGAAGCGTTTATTGCGTGCTTCAAGTCACAGGAGATAATAAGGGAAATGACAAAAAATTAAAAAAAAAAAAAATTCAACCATCCATTTTACTTGAAATCAAGCTTCGCTTTAGATGCTGCATGTTTATGTACAATAGTTTAATTGTATCCAAAGTTAAAGGTCGTTTGGGACAATTTTTATAGTTTGCTTATATTCAGAAAGCTTGTACATTTAACACTTGATGTATAAGAATTGAAAGCGTCGCCGTCAATCAAGTTGCTTTCTGTGATCTCGTCTTCCACCAACATATAATGCAACTTTTTTTTAAAAAAAAACCTCAAGTCCCGTTTGTTTACAGTTTTTACAAAGCACTTTTGGAAGCATATGAGAGCATTGCTTTTAGTCAAATTGCGTTTTCTTACTTCTTAAAGAAGTTACGTGGGATTAATTAAAATATAAATATATAATATTTATGAAGTTAAAATTTCTTGTTAAATGTGTGCTATTTTTATTATTATTTTAATAGTACCTTTTTTTAATAAATTTTGATTTTCAACCCATAAGGGTTTTTTTTCTTCTTTTTTTTTTTTGGCAGTTTTTAAGAAATATTTTTTAAACAATTAAATTTAACTAACTCACATCTTTTATATTTTTACATATTTTTATATTTGATTCAACCGATATATACAACTGATGGAATTTAATATTTTACATACTTTTTAAATTAAATTAAAATAAATATAAATTATAAAATATAACTGTCACTCACGACTAAGGAACGTACATGTTTATAAGTATACTATGTGTTGTTTATGATATGAGAAATAATGATTAAATCGAAACATTTTAGAAGTTAGAATTATTAGATTTCTGTTTTAGTGATTGACTTATTTTTTAAGTCATGCCAACCGATGGTGAAGAGACGAGTTGATTCAGATTGTAGGATCGTATTATACCTAGTGTGGCTCTCACTCGCGGTAGGTCACGGTACAGAACTCGTATATAATGGGCTCATTAGGGACGCTGTTCAATATTCCGTTCCAGTGCGAAATGAAGTGAAACGCCAACCTAGCGTGTTTTACAAGCCATATTTTTTTTTAAGTATTAATTTTTTGACATCTATAAAACGAGACTAATCTTTTTAAATTTAAAAATTTATAAAGATAAAAATATATTTTTTAATAAAAATAAATAAGAACAAACTTAAATTTATAATAAATTTTTTAATCGTATCTTTTTTTTTTAAGAGGAGACTAATCATTTCAAATTTAAAAATTTATAAAGACAAAAATATATTTTTCAATAAAAATAAATTAGAACAAACTTAAATTCATAATAAATTTCTTAATCGTCGTACCTCATAATTCGCTCTTTAAACTGCCGAACTTATTTGTTATTGTATTTCCACTTCTAACACCATAATTACACGTTCCACAAAAATAAGATCTGGGATATTTTTTTATTTACCTTTTACATTTTACTTTACTATTTTATCCTTATATTTTTTTAAAAATGATTAAATTAACTTTTATCGTATTTTACCCTAAAACCCCGTCACTTTCATTTTCCTATTTGTGTTAGCTGCCAAGTAAAAGCTGCTCTGACGAGGAGGGCCTCTTGCTTCTCTTATAGGATAATCATTTTTTTATTAATAAATAAATAACAAAAAATTGTAATTTTTTCCTCTCTATTAGTGTGGTTTGCCCTTTTTTATTCTTACAAGTTGCTTTTCTTTTAAAGACAAGATATGTATTAATATAAAAGACCTATAAATATAGGTAGGCATATGTAGAATTTAATCATAAAAGGGTAAAATTTTTAACATTATGCAAAAAAAAAAAAAAAAAAACTTTTGCAAATACTTTAAATGCACACAAAAACATATTTAAAATATTTATTATTTAAAAAAATATATATATATAATTAAAAAAGTTCTCCTAAACCGAGCACAGGCAATTACACGGAACGGTTCAGTTTCTTCCCCGCGTCGGTTTCCCGCAATTCAGCTGGCAGTGCGACGCAATTCCTGATTGAAAAAAAAAGGGCGGAAAAAGAGGTGGAAGGCGGGAGCGGAGAAAACCCCTCGGAATAAGCAAAGTCGCTCCCAACTTACGATTTCCTCATGTGAGACCGTACGACGACTCCGCTTGACTCTGCTCTGGAAAGAATCCACGTCAACCAATACCACTTAAGAGGTATAATTCCTATTTCTTTCTTTATATAAAGAATCGAGAGGAGTCTTGTTCTCTTTCATAAGATTAATCCATCTCTCTCTCTCTCTCACTGAGACCACTCTTCTTGGTCTGTTCTTGGTGTTCTACGCTTGCAGCCAAATTTGGTTTACTAGATTATTGTGTTTTTGATTAGTCGTACACGATGTGAAATATCGATCAAATCCGCTAAACTGATTCAGGTGCTGGATTCTTGTTGTTCAATTGTTTTCTAATTTTGTTCTGCAATGGAGTTTGATTTTACTAGTAGAGAGTTCATTTTGTTTCTTATTTCCATTCTGTATAAATTCTTTTAATTATAATCTTACCAAAAAAGGTATTTAGGTCATCCATTTGATTGATTTGCCTTGATCTTTAGTAAAAACCTCGTATGTGTTGTAACCAAAAAAAGAAAAAACAAAAAAGATTGTGTGAGGAATGGTTTACTGCTTCTTTATTCAGCTTTTTCGTGAATGAATCATTTTTGACTGCCTAACATTATCTCTTTCAATTTGCTCATGCAAGTGTATGAACTAATTGCTGAAAAATCTGGTCGCTACAGTTACATAAATTTTGTTTTAATTGTTTGTGTTTCAGGACTGCTAGGATGCTGTTACCTCAAAAAGATGCTTTGAGACTTTTCGTTTCTCAGTTTTTGCTCATTGATGAACATGCATATCTAACCTAGACCTTTTTGGAAATGTGCAATTAAGAGGTTGCTGATTATTCCTACAATTGTTTCTGCTCATCCTACATTTAATATATACCAATGAACAGATGAAAATACTTTCTTATTAGGACATGAACTCATCGCTTATTTCTTTATGATCTAGAACATGGACTGGAGATCTTTTAGCGGTCAATACCGTGCTTTGGATCTTTTCCTTACGGAAGCCCTGTCTTTGATAAAACCCTCAGATGAGGATGTGGCAACAAGGAATCTCATCATTGGCGAGCTCAGGGCTGTTGTTGAATCTGTGGAAAGTCTGAGAGGTAATTGATCTTGAATTTGCCAATGGTATTGTATTGTTTTGTTCTTTTCTTTTGTAGATGATGCATTTTGGTTTTTCTCCCCCAGTCGTGTCTTTGTCTCCTTGCAAATTTATTTGATAGCATAAAATAATTCCTTCCATTTTTTGTTGTTGTTTAATTAATAATCCAAGATACATGATAATTCATTATTTCTTTTACTTTTTCTTCCGTTATTTTCTGCTATAAACTTTTTTCTTGAATGATTAGTTCTTTGACTAATGTAGCATGAGGAGTGGGGAAAAAAGTAAAAAACTTGATGTTATGCAAAGTTCTATAGAAAAAGAAAAAAAGGCAAAATTCAGTTTTAGTCGTTCACCATCAATTATACCTCTTCAAACATAGCAAAAATTAGTAGAAATCACAGTTTTGTGGTTATTACATATTTTCAATGGATTCGTTTTGCATGAAGTCAACCATGCACCCGCATTTTGTTAAACTGACTTATCACTGTTTTTTTTCTTAATTGGGTGGGAAAAGGTGGGAGTCATACCATGTAGCAAACAATTAAATCATGAGCTCAATCTCAACTGGGGGACCTTTCTCATATAATACCACTAAAACTTGGTGTGTGTACCAAAAGGAGTTCCTCCATCTGCATTAGGAGATGACTAACATTGAATACTTATGATTAATAAAACTGACAGGTGCCACGGTTCAACCATTTGGATCATTTGTTTCTCAACTATACTCAAGATGGGGAGACTTGGATATCTCTGTTGAGGTAGCTTCTGGCTCCTTTTTTCCTTCTACAGGGAAAAAACAGAAGCAGAACTTGCTTAGAAATATAAAGAAAGCTTTACAACAGGGAGGTAGGTGTGCATTCATTCATTTGTTTTTTTCGTTTATGCTTTATCTTCTTCCCTTAAATTTTTAGCAAAATTCACAAGCATTGATGGCAAGAATTTTGTCTTTCTGAAAAAGGTTGCTCCTCCTTTTATTATCGTAATGCATGCTCTGCTATTCTAATATGTTTTTTGTATACATCACTTATCGATTATCTACCATTTGACATTATTTATTTATAACATACTTTTCTTAAACTTTTGAGACTTTTGTTAATCCTGATTATTTATAATATTTATGACATACCCATTGTGAAAATTGGGCAACCTTTGTAGATGGATCATGGATGTCAATTTTTTATTACCTTCATAGTTGGGGTCCCTTCTTCATTTGCATTGCTTATCTTGGTGTCAAATTCATTTTTAACCATGACCATAATTTGTTCTAAAAATTCTTGGATGGTATTGGTTACAGGTGTAGTTCATCTTGTGCAATTCATTCCCAAGGCCAGAGTTCCACTTCTTATATTTGAAAGTAACCACAACAATATCTCTTGTGATATCTCAATCAATAATATGCTGGGCCGTATCAAATCCAAATTCCTTTTATGGATAAGTGAGATAGATGAGCGCTTCCGTGATATGGTTTTGCTGGTCTGTTTTAGTATGCTACCTTTCTGGTCGGTCATGCTTACATGCTCGTATTTAGCATTAATCCTTGTATGCAGGTCAAAGAGTGGGCAAAAATGCAAAATATCAATGATCCAAAGACTGGAACTTTGAACTCGTATTCCCTTTCTATGCTGGTTATCTTCCATTTTCAGGTAATTGTCTTCATCGTATCTTTGTTTCTCTGCCATGTAAGTTAATGGAAATATTTGAGATAATCTTCTGACCTTCTGACATGCTTTCCCTTACACTTTGGTATTCATTTCTATTTGCTTCAGACATGTGAACCTGCAATTTTACCCCCACTCCAGGAATTCTATGCCGGGAATATAGTCAATGATCTTACAGGTGCATATCATCTTAGACTTTTGTGTAAATGGCTGCCTTAGGATTCTGCACTTTTATGACGCTTCTGACAAATCTCTTCATTTGCTTATTTCTTTTATAAGGAGTGAAGCTTTTCTTTGCAAGTTTCAAATGTTATGTCTCCATCTATTTTTGTACAGGCCTAAGGTTCATTACTGAGAGAAATATTGAGAATACATGCACTATGAACATTAAAAAGTTCAAAGCAAGGAATTGTAGAAATGTAAATAGAAGCTCTCTGGCTGAGTTGTTCACTTCTTTTTTTCAGAAGGTAATTCTTGCACATTAAATTAGTAGTATTGCTTTACTGGTGCAATATTCTTTGGAAGATCTCGTAGCTAAGCAAAGACATCTAAAGGTGCTAAGTTCTTGAACGTTCTTTTTCATAGGGACAAGCGATTGTTACAAATAATTAGTTCTCCAACTTTTTTTTTCTTCCATAAATTAAAATATTATTTGTGGCGTTCGTATGTATCTTATTTATCGATATCTTTTTTTGATAAGCTCATATTTATGTGGAAAACTATAATAATAATAATAATAATAATAATAATAATAATAATAATAATAATAATAATAATAATAATAATAATAATAAAAAATCAATTGTACTTTACATGTCAAAGGGTCGAAATGATATCTTCTATATGCCCTACAGTTTTTGGGGCTCAACATGATGGCGTTGGAGCGTGCAGTTTGCACATATACAGGGAAGTGGGAACCAATCATGAGCAATGACAGATGGATGACCAAAACATACCCGTTCCTTGTAATGTTTCACTTCTCTCTTTATGGATATTGCAATAGGATTTTTAATTGTTCTTTAAGTTGAAAGAAAGTAAACATAATAGTTCTTCAATACTCTTTATTGTATGACTCCATTTTAATTATTGCTTAGATTGAAGACCCATTTGAGCAACCAGAAAATGCTGCAAGAGCTGTTAGTAGGCTTGGATTAATGATGGTATCTGATGCATTTAAGGAGACCCATCTTAAGCTTTCAAGGAATCAAGATCAAAGATTGGTAATCTCCACTTTGGTCAGACCTCAACTTAGACATCGATTTAATGTGAGAACACAAGGAAATCAAAGTGTGCCTTCTCGAGGCATTGGACATGCACATTTGTCCAGGACGATGAAAAAGCCTATTGAAAGCATAAACATCAATCATTCTCGCAATTCCTTTTCACAGAGACAACAATTTTCCAATAAGGTGCAGCCAACTCGAAGTGATCTTCACACCATTCAGTTTGGAACACATCCTTCACCCCATCTGCCTTCAGAAGGATCATCATCTTCCAACTCAAATGAGGCAAGTTCCTTATCTTCCTACAGTGCGCCTCAATTAGAAAATGAGTTTAAGAACATGGAATTGGATGGCCATCCTTCTGGTAATATCTTTGCCCAAAGACGGGGACAGGCACGGTATGGTCAAGGCCAGGGTACAAGGAGAGGGAGGCAGAGATGATTTAGAGTAAACTTTTAAGTTCTATCTTTCACCTATTGTATCAGTGTTTGCTGCAGTTCGATACTTATTTTGGTTTGGAGTAAGATTATATTTCTTTCTCTATATCTATACAGGTGAAGTGTTTTTGTGCCTTTGTATCTTCTAGTGTTTTTTTCTTCTTTTTTTTTCCTCATGAAACGGTGCTTGAGGCAGGGTTGACGCCATCGGTTTCAATAAACTAACATTTTCTTTTTAATGGATCTGTATTTTATTTACCAATAGTCTACAGAAAATGATTAAATTAGCAATAGGCCTTCACAAGAATTAGGCAATTTTATGGGCTATATAGCCTATTGGTGAAATATTTGTCAGAAAAATAAAAGTTATAATAGCAAGGTTTTAATTTTCATTTCTAACCATTATTGGTGAAATATTTGTCACAAATCTCTGATCTTGATTCCTAGAAAGCTTACGACGAGTCTCCTCAAATGCGTCAGATACCATCATTAATCCAATCCTACTAACAGCTCTTGCAGCATTTTCCGGTTGCTAAAATGGGTCTTCAATCTAAGCAATAATTAAAATGGAGTCATACAATGGAGAGTATTGAAGAACTATTATGTTTACTTTCTTTCAACTTACTAGACTATTAAAAATCCTATTGCAATATCCAAAAAGAGGGAAGTGAAACATTACAAGCAACCATCTTTCATTGCTCATGATTGGTTCCACTTCCCTGTGTATGGGCAAACTGCATGCTACAACGCCATCATGTTGAGCCCCGAAAACTACAGGGCATATAGAAGATATCATTTTAACCCTTTGACATGTAAAGTACAATTGATTTATTATTATTATTATTATACTGGTTTTCCACATAAATATGAGCTTATCGATATCGATAAATAAGATACATACGAACACCACAAATAATATTTTAAGTTATGAAAACAACATTGAAAAACTTAACAACTTCAAAGAATAACGGACCAGTAAAACCAAGACTTCTAATTTAATATGTAAGAATTACCTTTTGAAAAAGAAAAAAAAAAAAGCGAACAACTGATCAGTTAGAGAGCTTCTACTTACATTTCGAACTTTTTAAAACAACTTACTAATTTTCTAATTAATAATCATCTCTTCGTCATATATCCTGAATCTCCCTAATCAACCTTAGGCCTGTACAAAAGAGACGGCGTGATATGATATGTTAGAAACTTGCAATGAAAAACCTCTCGCCTTCTTATAAAAGAAATAAGCAAACTGAAAGATTTTTGAGAAGCACCATGAAAGTGCAGAATTCTAAGGCAACCATTAATTGACAAAAGCCTAGGATGGTACGCACCAGTAAGACCATTGACAATATTCCCAACGAAGAATTCCTGGAGCAAAGCTAAAATTGCAGGTTCACATGTCAGAAGATTATTTGAACAAACCATTGTCAGATTTAGTTTAATATTTGCATAAGTTGACTCGTCAAATTGTATTCCTAATAACCACCAACAAAGTCAGTCGTCGAAAGCAACAACATGAGATGACTTCCTCTGAGTGGACATGCCTGTGTGTTACACAATGATTAAATTAATTTAATGATTGGCACCTTCCTCTTGCACGCGTGGGCTTCCCCAATATCCTCAAAAAGATATTTAAACGTGTTAAACTTTCAATGTAGGACTATTAACTTTCACATTAAACTCAAAAATTAAGTTTCAATAGGTTGCCCACTCACGGACCTGTGCGTTGGGTGAGCACTAAGCTCGAACAAAAGCAATGCCACTTACATCAGCAAATAAAAAAGACCCAACCCAGAAGGAGGAGAGCAAAAACAAGCAATAGCCTCACTACCCCTCACACCCAAATTAGCCATAAAATCTGCACAGCTATTACCCTCACGAAGAACATGTGACAGCCTGCATTGCCATCTTCCCTCTAGCAGCTCGCGACATTCCTGAACTATCCCTGCAAAAGGGTGATCAACCTCACGATGACCCTCAATAAGAGCCAAAGCAGCCATGGAATCTGTCTCTGAACAGAGTTTTGCAACATTGAGGTCCCAGGCAATCCGCAAACCTTCACGAATAGCCCAAAGCTCAGTTACCATATTGTTAGCTGTACCGATAAAACCACAAAAGCCCATAACCCATCCACCTCTGCAGTCCCGAATTACACCTCCAAAACTAGCTAATCCTGGATTTCCTTTAGCAGCTCCATCTGTATTTAGCTTCATCCAATCAATCGGGAGGTGGGGGGGGGGGGGGGGGGGGGGGGGGGGCGAAGACACCAAGCGAACTGGCCTTGAGGTGCCCTCTTGCTCTGCTGTGAGAAAAGAAGAGATTAACGCATTAGCAAGCTTAGCTGCCCTCTTGTTAATCTCAACAGTAAACATGATAGCACCCTCAAAGATCTCCTTATTTCTAGCAACCCATAAGTTCCAAATAGATGCCATGAAGAATAAACACCACTCTTTAGAAATACCTCCAGGAGAAGAATTAGAACAATTAACCTTGATCCAATCAATAAGAGAAAGATAAAAAAAATCTTGGCTTTGTTGCCCTGTAAGGACTGACCAATATGTCACGGAAGCACGACCCTTGGACAGTCTCGAAGAACATGCAGCACGTTCTCCAATCCACCAAAACAGATAGTGCAAGTTGCAGCATTTGCCATTTTACGCTGAAGTCTGAGCTCATTTGTCAACAAACGACTATGGACAACCAACCAAATGAAATATTTCAACTTATGAGAACCAGTTATCCTCCAAATCCAAGACCAATTTTCAGCTTCTGGAGGATTTAGATGACCTGTTATCAAATTATATGCAGATTTAACATTAAAAGAGCCGTTAGAAGATTCAGCCCATATGAGAGAATCCTCCGGAGGAAGCCGAGGAATAGGAATTCCTTTAATTAAGTTCATGGTAGTCTGGTTAAGAGGAGTGCTTAGTCTTTGTAAGTTCCAGTGCTTATTCTCATCTAACAAGTCACTTATGCAAAGAGGAATATCATTAGGATGAATTGAGTCTGGCAAGGGCCCAAAGGGTAACAAGCCCGGCCTGTATTTTTGGGGCCCCAAATTTTAGGCCAAAATTATAATATATAAGTTATTTTTATATTTAAAATTTTTAAATATGATTTATTTTTATCAATCTATTTTTTTTACTTAGTGTTCATTCGCCCCTAAGGTTGTGTTTGATAGTTGAGAAAATGCTATTTTTTTGAGAAAATAACTAATTTTCTCAAGAAAATGAGGGAGTTGTGTGTTTGATTTTTTATATTTTCTTGAATAAGTTTATCTTAATCCCCTTATTTTCTCACCTCTGTAGGTGAGCAAATTTAGTTTTCTCGCAATTTTTTTTAATGATATTGAGTTTATTCATGCACATCTATAAGATTTGCTAGAGAACTTTTTTCTTAAGAAAAATTATATTTTCTCAAGAAAATTTTCTCGGTTATCAAACGTACCCTAAATCAAATTGCAAGTTGAGTCTATTGAAACTCGAATTATGAACCTCTAATTGCGATTTGGAGGAGTGATCAAGTGAGACAATAGCGATGCGCCGATGACGATTTCGGTGTCCGACAATGTTCTTCCTCCTCCTATAGTTACGCTACTGCGTGGGTGTCACTGTTGTCACCAAGTCGCAATGGAATAATGACACCCTAGTTTATTTATTTCTCTTTTTCTATTTTTACAATTCAATCATAATTTTTTTAGCTACTATGCTAAATTTTGTATTTGAATTAGGTATAATAATTTTATCAACAAGATTGAAGTTGTTAGAATAGTCAATCAACATTAGGTGTTTTTTTGAATGGTACTACTCTTACGGCACTTACTACCGGTTCTGCTTACACACCTTCCATGTTCTTCGTACTAAACGCTTTGTTTCCCATGCTCCGTTTGCCCTAGATTTCGATCCTCTATTGTTGATGTTTGTTTTGCTATGGCATTGCTGGTTTTGGATCTGTGAATGTTTCGATTTCTTCCATAGGCTCTGCATTTCCTATTTTAGTGTTTTTGAGTTTTGGTACCAAGAGATGCAAGCCGATCCAATTAGTTTTGTTCCCCTTGTAGTTCCTTGGTTTGTTCTTTACTATTTAATGCAAATGTGATTCAAACGCTAGATTGAGTGTTTTTGATTCATTGACATTTTCTCTTTCCTTTTTTTTTTTTTTTTTTGTGAAATGACGTCCTGAATATGTTTAGTTCACTTGTTGATCCAAATTTGTGTTTTGATAATGTGCAGTGAGCAATCTAGCTGAAAACTTCCAGAGTTTCTCTTATGTTTCTAGCAATTGCTGAAATATATACACTTCCTGCTTCATGGCCTACATATTATTTGTAGGAAATCTGCTATTAAGTTATCCATGGGATTTCCATTGATTTGTTGGTCCACTTCCTCTCTAGTCAGCTAAGGCAGCCACACATGGGCGGCTGAACAAAAGAGGGCGACCAGCAAATAATCAACAGGTCTCGTGGGCGGTGAATAGTCAACAAATGTAGGCTGCGTGGGCTGATCAAATAATTACGAAAATTGCCTTTGCAAACAAAAGCTCTATAAATACAGCCTTACATTCATTCTTGAAATTTATTCGGAGAGATCTAATTCTAGAGATCCAAAGAGCTCAAAGATAGTTTCTTTAAGAAGAAAAAATGTGAGCCAATTTGTGAAGTTTTACCCACAAATTAAAGATACATAGTTATTGTATTGTTTGTGAGAGATCCACCTAAGGGTGAAGTTTGTAATTCCAATTTATTATAGTGGAAGTATTTAAGCGGCCTACGGGTCCCGTGATTTTTTACCTCCTTTTTAGAGGGTTTTCCACGCTAAAAATTGTTGGTGTTATTTTGTTGTATTTATAGTTTGAAAAATTATCCTGAGATTGTGGAATTTATTTCTTTACAACCATCGATTTTCTCAACAAAGTGGTATCAGAGCCTGAGTTGTTTTCAGCGAAGGTACTGTTCATACATATAGTACTATTCACGTATACGACACTGTTTTGTCGGCAGGTACTATTTAGAATAGTAGTACTATTCATAGAGTACTATTCATAGAGTACTATTTACTGGGATACTATTTATTGAGTACTATACACAGAGTACTATTTATTACCGGAAAAATGTCAAGCTCCGTGAAACCTGTTGACTGACGACTCAAATGGAGGAGAGCACAGACAATATGAACACAGACAATATGATCAGGTTGACTGCATTTAATTATGAAATTTGGAAGCCGAAGATGGATGATCTTTTATACATTAAAGATCTGTGGAAGCCGATTGTAATGCCGAAGGAGAAAGCCGTGACAACAACTTCGACAGATGACAAGACACCAAAAACAACCAGCACAGACGCTGACTGGGCCGTGCTGAACCAAAAATGTGCTGCTCAAATCAGACAATGGATCAACAAAAGCATTTTCCAAAATTTTGCTAATGAACACGATGCTTACGTTCTTTGGCAAAAGTTGGAGAAAATGTATGCGTGGACAACCGTACAGAATAAAGCTAATCTGATGCGACGATAAGTCAATTTGAAGTATAAAGATGGAAGCAGCGTATCAGAACACATGAGTGAGTTCCAAGGCATTGTAGATCAACTCAACTCTATGATGACGACCGTAGATGACGAGCTACAAGCGTTGTTGTTGCTGAGTTCTCTACCAAAAAGTTGGGACACTCTAGTTGTGTCAGTTAGTAACTTAGCTCATGACGGCAAGCTTACCATGGATATGGTAAAAGACAGAATGTTGAACGAAGAGTCTTGACGAAAAGACGATGGATATACTCTTGAAACTGAAGCACTTGTAATGGAAAAATAAGGCAAGCAAGATTGACACGGAAGAAGTAAAAGCAGATATTCTCGTAAGCAAAGTCAGCAAAGAGGAAGCTCGAAGTCCAGATCGTGGCATGACAAGAAGTGTCATCACTGCGGTAAGCCCGGACACTTTATTCGAGAATGTCAAAAGTTAAAGGCGAAACGATCTAAAAATCAAGAAGCAGAAACCCGAACAAATGACACCGCAACTCTCACTGAAGAAGTTGTCATTGTTCGACATGCTGATTATGTCAACCTTGCATGTCAAGACTCTACATGGGTAGTTGACTCAGGTGCTTCCTACCATGTCACCTCACGATGAGATTTCTTCTCAGCCTACACGCAAGGTGATTTTGGACGAGTGAGGATGGGAAATGATAATGCATCCAAAATTATCGACATCGGTAATATTTATTTAGAAACTAACCTTGGATGCAGGTTACTCTTGAAAGATGTGAAGCATGTTCCTGATATCCGCCTCAATTTGATCTCCACCGGAATGCTTGATGACGATGGCTACAATAATAACTTTGGTGAAGGAAAATGGAAGCTCACCAAAGGAAACTTGGTAGTAGCCAAAGGCAAGAAAGATACATCATTCTACCTCACAGAAGCCAAGCTGAGTAGAGGAGAAGTAATTACCATGAGGAAAGAAGTTTCCACAGAGTTATGGAATAAGCGGCTTGGTCACATGAATGAAAAGGGTCTCAGAATTCTTTCCAAAAAGGAGTTCTTGCCAGGAATGACAGGTACATCTTTACGTACTTGTGTTGATTGTATTATGGGTAAACAACATAGAGTTGCATTTCGTAGTTCCCCACCATCTAGAAAGGCATATATTCTAGATTTAATACACACAGATGTCTGCACAATGAGTTGTAAGTCACTAGGAGGTGCTCATTATTTTGTGACTTTTATTGATGATCACTCTAGAAAAGTGTGGGCATTTGCTTTGAAAACTAAAGATCAAGTGCAGAAAGTTTTCAAGCAATTTCATGTAAAAGTTGAGAGAGAAACTGGCAGACGTTTGAAGTGTGTACGTTCAGACAATGACTGTGAGTATCGCAGATCATTCGAGGAGTACTGCAGAAGTTTCGGCATCAGGCTGGAAAAATCGGTACCAAAGACACCTCAACACAACGGTGTCGCAGAGAGGATGAACATAATCATTTGTGACAGAGTCAGATGTATGCTCTCAAATGCAAAACTGCCAAACTCCTATTGGGGGGAGGCAATGAGAACAACAGTCGATTTAATCAACCTTTCTCCATCAGTTCCACTGAACTACGACGTACCAGAAAAGGTTTGGACGGGGAAAGACGTTTCTTACAAACACTTGAAAGTATTCGGCTGCAGAGCGTTTGTTCACATCCCTAAAGACGAGAGGTCCAAGCTGGATGGAAAAGCGAAATAGTGTATCTTTGTGGGATATTCCCATGAAAAATTCTGCTACAGATTTTGGGATCCTGTCAACAAAAGGATTGTCAGAAGCAGAGACGTGGTGTTTCTTGAAGATCAGACGATCGAGGACTTTCAGAAACCTGAGAAGCCACAATCAGATGAAATTCCAGTTAATCTGGAACCAGTCTCTCCATCAACAAATTCAGATGACAAGGGAGCTGCACCAGATACTGATGATGATGTTCCACCAGCTCAAAGTTTAGAACCAAAACAAATTCCTGAACAAGTCCAACTAGAAGCACAGCTAAGGAGATCCACCAAAGAGCGACAACCAAGTCAAAGATATTCTCCTAGCGACTATGTGATGCTCACTGACGGGGGAGAACCAGAAAGTTATACCGAAGCTATCACTGACCAGCATAAGACTGAGTGGATGAAAGCCATGCAGGAAGAAATGAAATCTCTGCATGAGAACCACACATTTGACTTGGTGAAATTACCGCAGGGAAAGAAAGCCCTCAAGAACAAGTGGGTGTACAGGATCAAAAGCGAATAAGGTAGCTCGCAACCTCGATACAAAGCAAGATTGGTTGTGAAAGGATTCGGGCAAAAGAAAGGCGTTGACTTCGATGAAATCTTCTCACCGGTGGTAAAAATGTCTTCAATCCGAGTTGTTCTTGGCTTGGCAGCTAGTCTTAATCTGGAGGTTGAACAACTTGATGTAAAAACCGCATTCTTACACGGTGATCTTGATGAGGAAATCTATATGGAGCAGCCCGAAGGTTTCCAAGTCAAAAAAAAAGAGAAACTGGTATGCAGGCTAAAGAAAAGTCTGTACGATTTGAAACGGGCACCGAGGCAGTGGTATAAAAAGTTCGACTCGTTTATGGAGGAAAATGAGTACAACCAAACGACAGCTGATCACTGCGTCTTCATCAAGAAACTCTCTGATGGTGATTTTATTATTCTTTTGCTTTATGTTGATGATATGTTAATTGTAGGCCAAGATATTGGCAAGATTAACACGTTGAAGAAAGAGTTGAGCAAGTCCTTTGCCATGAAAGACTTTGGACCCGCAAAGCAAATCCTTGGCATGAAGATTGTTCGTGACAGGAAGAACAAGAGACTTTGGTTATCTAAAGAGAAGTATATTGAGAAAGTTTTAGAGCGGTTCAACATGAGCAAAGCTAAACCTGTTAGTTCTCCACTGGCAAGCCACTTCAAGCTTAATGCGAGCCAGTGTCTTTCAAGCGAGGAGGAGAAATCAGAGATAAGCAAGGTGCCTTATACATCGGTGGTTGGCAGTCTAATGTACGCTATGGTATGCACCAGACCAGACATTGCTCACGTTGTTGGTGTTGTGAGCCGATTTCTATCAAATCCTGGAAAGGAACATTGGACAACAGTCAAATGGATACTCAGGTATCTTAGAGGTACTTCTAGTCATTGTTTATGTTTTGGTAATGATAAATCTGTATTAGAAGGATTTACAGATTCAGATATGGCTGGCGACGTGGATACGAGAAAGTCGATATCCGGGTACCTAATAACATTTGCAGGGGGAGCTGTCTCATGGCAATCGCGATTACAGAAGTGTATTGCCTTAAGCACCACAGAAGCAAAGTACATTGCAATCACTGAAGGTTGTAAGGAGATCCTATGGATGAAAAAGTTCCTACAAGAATTGCATCAGAACCAAGAACATTATGTTCTTTATTGCGACAGTTAGAGTGAAATTCACCTCAGCAAGAACTCAACCTTCCACTCAAGGTCCAAACACATCGACGTGGGGTATCATTGGATTCGTGATGTGTTGGAAAATAAACTGCTGCAAGTTGAGAAGATCCACACTAATGACAACGGGGCAGATATGATGATGAAGTCCCTGACCAGAGAAAAGCTTGCTATCTGTCGAGAGATTGCAGGTGTGGAGGAGTCCTGTTACACATGAGGTGGAGGGGGAGATTTGTTGGTCCACCTCCTCTCTGGTCAGCCAAGGCAGCCACACATGGGCGGCTGAACAAAAGAGGGCGGCCAGCAAATAATCAACAGGTCTCGTGGGCGGTGAATAGTTAACAAATGTGGGCTGCGTGGGCTGATCAAATAATTACGAAAATTGCCTCTGTTTGAGCTCTATAAATAGAGCCTTACATTCATTCTTGAAATTTATTCGGAGAGATCTAATTCTAGAGATCCAGAGTGCCTCAAAGAGAGTTTCTTTGAGAAGAAAAAGTGTGAGTCAATTTGTGAAGTTTTACCCACAAATTGAAGATACATAGTTATTGTATTGTTTGTGAGAGATCCACCTAAGGGTGAAGTTTGTAATCCCAATTTATTATAGTGGAAGTATTTAAGCGGCCTACGGGTCCCGTGATTTTTTACCTCCTTTTTAGAGGGTTTTCCACGTTAAAAATTGTTGGTGTTATTTTGTTGTATTTATAGTTTGAGAAATTATCCTGGGATTGTGAAATTTATTTCTTTACAACCATCGATTTTCCCAATAATATTGCGGTTTGTCCATTCCTGTGCCTGAGTTGTTTCAGATCTACTGGAATTACCATCTTTGTCGTGTGTGTGTGTTTGTGATAATCTGATCCATCGTGAAATTTACTTTATCTAATAATCGAGCATCCTTTGTTTGTGATTCAGTACCTGACCACTCATTTCAGTGATTTTCAATTGGCTTGCCTGGGAAGTTTCTCTTTTCGTGAAAGTGTCTTTTTCTTATCTGGATTTCCTTGCATGATTCTTGAACGGGGAAGATACGTAACAAAGTACGAAATTCAGGTTTGTTTCTACTTCGCTCTTAAGATGTAGCTGCTGCATAATTGCTTGTGGTAGTTTATTTGCAATTTTCTTGAATCTTACTTTATATCATGCAAGTATTGCTAAAATGATTATCTCTTGCATACTGCACACATTTTAAAAGAAGCATAATCTTGAATGAAACAAAGATGCCACAATTATGTTTCTGAAGGAACATTAACACTGTCACCAAGTTTACACTACTAACAATTGTTTTTACTGATTGAAGCTGTGCACAGGAACTCATTGAAAATGGTAAGACTACAATTAATCTCTATGTAGTGAATTTGATATTCTAACAAGATAGGCTTATTGTGTGTGCAAAACTATGGAATGTACAAACTGGGACTGCTATATGATTGATGTTTTCAACACCTCAGTGTTGAAGGCTTCCCTGTTTATGCATTGCATATGATCAGATTTATCTTTAATATTTTGTTGCCTATTCCTTGGTGCAAAACTCATTTGCACGTGATAATTTCTTACTCTTTATCTTTTAACATTCTACCACACCTATCTTAACATTTTCATTTCCGTTATACTCAATTTTAATGTGTTATTTCTTTATTGCCTAACATATAGTTCTGTATATCAAGGTTGGCCTTGTAAAACTTTCCTTTTTGCTTCAATCCAATGCGTCAACTATATAGTAGTATACATTTCTTTGCGTAACCCAACTTGCTTCAATTCTATGATTGTCATCATCTTTTATTTCTCCCCACTAAATTTTTTACATCAAGTTGGAAAGCCCTACAAAAGCTGACCACTCAGGTAAGGTTCTTTAAGTATTAGTTGGAAAAAAAATCTTATGCACATGTCATTTCAATGCTTTTGTGTACTCTGCAAGGCCATTTATATACAGTTCATCCGTAAATAACATAGGCCATGAAAAATAGTGAGTCCATAATACTAGCGATTGTTGGCATCCTTTATACGATATTTGTGTTGTATTAGTGGTATTTAATGTTTGCACCATAATGATGTGACAAGGATGATGAGTTATAACCCAGAAACTCAATGGCTGAGATGTACCTGTTGAGGCCTAGATTAGTTATGGACAGGTTTGTGATGGAGGCTTGTGCTGCTCCACCCACCAGTGCCTCTTTCAAGGGGTTGATTGTCGATTCTTGGTTTTGTCTCATATTGACCAAGTAATAAGCGATTGAGGATGACTCACTTTATTTAACAATTTAAGCTTTTGGATTTGATACTGGGATCTGTACATTATAACACAATCAAGCAACTAGATATCCTTCTTTGTGGTAGTGTGGGCTTTTTATTCACATTCACATACTTGTAAATGCTTCTTCCTCTTTAATCCTTCTGTTTTTTCTTCTTTTAAAAAAGGTGGAATACATGTAACACCTACAAATTGTATGGCGATTGAATTAGGTGTTTTTCTTGGCTGCTGATTTAAGAAGAGCAGAGCACAACCTTCATTGGAAAGTTTCAAGTGAATGCTATGACTCCAAAAGTGGCCATTCTTTCTCAAATGTTATTCCACATTGATATCACGGCTAAACAAGCCTGTGAGCCTTTGCATTTGAAGGAAAGGTTTCTGACCTGTGATGTCTATGGTTGTTGGAATTAGAATAGATTTCATGATATTTACATACATATTAACTAGTTGGAGCATGTGTTTTTTGGTCTATATGCGCTAGATATCATCACACTAGTGGCCCGTATGTCTTCTCTACGGTGACCTGGAAGAAAAGAAATGTGATTCCTTTTTTAAGTTTTACTCTGAATTATGTGGAAAAATGTATTAGTGCTGTTTGAGTGAGTATATCATCTACTCATGGTTGATGACGGCAATGTTCTGTATACTCTCAGGATATTTGGCACGGATAGGCGCGCTACTGAAAACTGAAGGAGCTGAAGAGCATGGAAGCTTCATCACAGCTGGAAACGTAACAAAAAGTACATTTTGATCGTTTAACACCAGATTATGATACTCATCAGATATGGCATCTAAAAGGTTTTTCTCTTTCCATCTCTTTTTTCATGTATGTTTTGTTTTAATTGGGTGTAGGAAAACTGTTGTTTCAAGTGTGCCATTATGTGATATCTCTCTAGGGCTTCTGCTAAGGCACTTTTTTCTCCCTTCTATTTCTGAATGAAGAACGCCTCTCTACTCATCCTTTTCATATCAGGGTTAAAAGATGCAGATAAATTATTGAAACGAACTCTACAGAAACCTAGAACAACACATGATTAAATTAAGGGGAATACTAAAATAACTACCGACTGCAGCTGAGGTGTCCAGCTAGGTGGCAACGTAGGTGCATGAGCTATAGTAGCCCTGCCTTGTGAATGTCCTGTGTTGGTAATTGCTCAATTTAATTGAGTAAATACAACTATGCACTATCGACCTTGGGTTCACTCCATGTTACCAAGAGACTCATCTTTACATTATTGTAAAAATTTAATGGTTCAATTCTCTACGCAGGCGTGCTAAAAAACAGGAATTTAATATTTCAATTTGTATAGCTAATGTGAATATAGAATTTTCAACTTACGCTTTGTGTGTTCATCCAGGTTCAACTTGTCGCTAAACCAGGCTTTAAACAATACAGGCGTGTACTTCAATTCTTGATTAATTAGTTTGGGTAGCTCATTGACTATTGCATTCTCTAACCACTGATTCTATATTTCAGATCAACTGATCGAAACGTGCCCCTGCATTTGTTCGATATACGTAGTGTTTTTGTATGATGCTCAGATACATCTTCAAGTGTATCTGTTCATAAACTCTTTGAGGCGAACCATGTTAGCCAATAGCCTGGTTTCCTCCTAATGCGCACATGGCTGACCCAGCTGACCTATTATTTTTCGTCTACCTAAATCTTCATGGGCGCATTGCATTCCGAGTCTTTCGAAGGGACCCGCGTCAGTGACCAATGGCCATTCTACGCTGGCTGACGCCTGAAACGGTAGCATTTTGTTCCTTGATTTTATGCCATAATATTTACCGAACTTTTATCTACAAAGTACCAAAGAGAGAGCTGAGCTGCACATCGGTATGAAGACCTAACCAAAGACTTTATGAGTATTCCACGTGTTATTTTCAATATTGAGGAGATTCTAACACGTGGTCCATTTACCTGTTTTCTGATGCGACACCCACTTCAACAACCGTCTCACGAGTTGATGACTCATCACACACCAACCCCCCACCTATATTGGCCGACGTTAACGTAAAGGAATTCCCGTGTTTAACAATTTTAAACAATCACTGCCCCTTATCTCTCTCTCACACACTGGCCTCCAAGCCAAAGAAACCCAGCTTTTAATTTACCATATGACGAATTTACCCTATATATACTAACGTAATAAAAGACCTATCATGCTCAGTAATTCACTTTCGTTTCGCTGCTTGGCATGGCTTCATGCCGAGAGATTGAGAGAATATCGAAGTTTACCCAAAAAAAAAACGAAAGAGGGGGATAAAATGGATAGTATCAAGTATCTTTAGACTTCTTACGTATCACGCCTAAGATCGACTATCAACACGCTTACGTTGTCCGTGCTGTTACGTGCCAGAGCAAGTTTTGTGAGTAGCAACGCGGCGTCCAAGCATGCCTGATCGGAGCTCTCTCCGGGTGTCACAGACTTGGTTTGGCTGCCTGGTACCAATGGTGGTGGGATGACAGGACCTTTACCGCGTAAGCACATGCGGGCGATGCCACGGGCAGTGTCGTTGGATACAACATCCCACAGGCCGTCACTCGCCATTATCAGACATTCGTCTTTCTCCGTTCTATCCGTAATCGTAACTTCCGGCTCCGAACTCACGTATGGCTTCAAGTAATTGTCCCCTGTATATGACAGATACAAATTAAATCAATCAATCAATTATAAACATGGAGAGTAATACGCACATTTGAGGCAGCACAATTAATTAATTAACAGAAGCGTACGTGGTACGTACGTTCGTACGTAGAATTGATAAGAAGCTTACCGATAGCTCTTGACATGGCTAGAACTCCTTGGACGCGTGGGCCGTCCCAGAAGATCACCCGGCCACCAGCATCTTGGATTCGCTGAAGTTCGTCCGGCCGATCAGGCTTTTCGGATTCGAAAAAGTGAAGGAGAAATTCCAGTCAGTTGTCGCTTATAACAATACGCAATATGGCCACAAAGGCTACAAAAAAATCGAAGGCCGGATAAAAGAGTGAATCGTACAAGACGCTGCTGATTTAGATCATTTTGAGCCAAGTGTGATCGTACGAGCAATTCATTTCCCTGACCATGATCACCTTTCCGTAGAATAATAACCAAAATTTTACCGGACGATCATAGGAAAAGTTGTCAAACTCGGAAGAAGAAAGAGGTACCAAAAGAATCTCGAAAATAATCACCTTATGATCGGCGGAAAGAGGAACAGCCTTCCCACCACGGCACAATACGGCACGAGAATCACCGCAGTTGGCGACGATGATCTTATCAGGCGTCACGATTGAAACTACTGCGGTAGATCCAACGGCACCGCAATCTGGCGTTTGGAGCTCACACCGGCAATTCGAGCTATATGAACTGTTGCTAGATCCTGTAACCTCTTCGTCCATGCGAGAGAAGCTTCGCTCCATTGCGTCCTTCCATTCCGACGATTCTTTGTCGTATTTTTCAAGCTCTTCCTTCACGAGCTGATGCATCCGGTTTTTGCACGACACAGCGACCTGGATGAAAAATCATGCAACAGAAATCTCCAGTTAAAAGTTCAGAACAAGAACAAACTTATATAACGCCATTTATATGTTGTTCATTAGAACATCAATATATGACGCGCGTGAAGCACTTCACAGCTCAAGAATATTACATGAGAGCAACCGTGTCCATCGTAAATGCCGAAGTAATGCAATCTCTCTGCGGCTTGACTATCTCGTCGACAAAACGACGGATGTATAGCCACTGCGTCTTCCATGTCTCTCATCCGGCCAATCACTGACGTCATCCCAAACTTAGGAAACCGGTCTAATACTACCTGCTCTGTTAGATAATTAGGAATAATAGAACTCCGTTTGGAGTCCGGGTCAGCTGAATCAGCTGAGGAATCGTATGAATCTAAACTAGAACTTTTGCTCATCTCAGGCTCTCCAGTACTCTCCGACTGATCAGCGCGATCAAGAGCTGTACGAATGGTGCAGCTCTCATCGCCGGTTTCGCACTCTCGTGACGATTGACGAATTTCCAGCTTCTGCCTCTTCTTTCCACTCTCAGTTGTTACTGCAGCCACAGCAGCTATGAACTTGAACCGTCGGATCTCCATCCTCCTACGCCTAGCAGCTCGCGAACTTGGCTCTCCCGGCTCTACCGTTTTCTTCTCACGAACAACTCCGCAGCAGATTTCTGCCATTGTTGCGGAATCCTTCGCCTTCCCAATCTCGAAACCCTAATCTCACATCCGCGTCGCAGACGAAAAGGAGAATAATATCGGAGTTTCTCTTTCGCGCTCGTACCGTGATAGTTAAAAACGACCTCCGCCGTGCTTTGCCTTCCTTTTTTTTTTTTTCCTCAAAAATGTTTTCCTACTAAAACTAAAAGGAGAGGGAGAGCTGTAACAGCGGTGGTCGATGGAACCACCGCTTTGCTCCTTCTCAACTGCACGTCATCGTCAAGCCGACAGACACAGTTGTTGTGATGTACTCCTCAACCCTACACAATGCATCTCGGCCGTCCATCTAACTATCCACCAGTTGTCAGCCTTTAACACGTGGAGTTAGAACTATACGTGCTTCGTTAAGATCTGTACACGTTTTGCGCCCTGGCGCGCATGTGGCCCTCGTAAGCTTCTCCTGGAATTCGCGCTGAACTGGGTCTCTTCTTTTTAAAGAATGAAATTTTAGACCTTTAGTTCTCAGTATGACGTCGTTCTTTATGTCATCACCGTTGGATGAACATAAATTCTTTGCGTCAACCGTTGGATTCATATCTTTATATTAAAGTTGTGACTACAAAGATCTTGACACGTGTCTTACTGGTGGATAAATAGCTTTCGGTTTTCCGGCTTGCTCGATTACAGGCGTCTACGTAACGGTGCCTGACAAAGACACGTAGGTCCCACCCAGCTGCAGAAGTTGACCCTTTTTAAACATCTTACAGTTCAATAGGTCGCTGCAGTCGACACGCGTCCTACAATGATGTGGCCTTGGACGTGCTACCCTGAGATGTTGTTTGTCACGCTTGACACGTTACGTACTTTGGCTCGCCCAATTCATTAGATTATTAAGGCTCTCTCCTACCCCTACTGGCCCTACACGATAACGGAGGACTACTAGCCTATAAGTTGTGAGGGAGAGTATTTGATCCATTCTCTGTATCTCTTAAATTAAATGCACGGCATAGATTTCATATGCTACCTTAATACTTGATACACTAAGATACGGTGGGTCAAAAGCTTGAAAGACAACGCAGAAGAAAAAGAAAAAAAAAGGTATGTCTTCTTCACTTACATTTTTAACTGGGTGATTTTTCTTTTATTAAATAAAAAACACACTGTCGAATGGTCATCCATCTTCAATGTCTTCCCTTAATTGGACGAAACCTTAACCTCAGCTTTTTTATTAGTATTGTACAACAACAGAGCAAAGGAAAATGCTATTCTAACTTCACAACTATGATCATTAGATATGCACGTGCTATGATTTACTGACCGGGGTAGAGTTATTGTTTAGACACAACACTTCCCATAAAGCAATACTTAAATAACTCATTTTCTAAAAGAATGAGAAAAAATGCCAATGCCACAATACATTCATACCACACATCAATATAGGATATATGTGATGAATCACAAACATAAGCAGGGAATGATCAAGCTGATGTCAATTGTTTTTTTCTTCACAAACAGTTCAGCTAGGCTAACCATCATCTTCGAATGCCACTCTGTTGCTGTTAGGTTCGCCAGCTCATATTTCTTTACCTGGGGAGATTCTCTCATTAATTGAATCTCTGATTCTCTGGAGTCAATTGAATTGAGGAAACAAGAAGGTCTCACAATAAGTGAACATACAAGCAATGCTTCAATCGCAAGCAATTCAAACATGGTCACAACTCACAAGGAATTATTCAGATCATACCGAGCCAAAAATAAAGAAAAAAAGAAAATCTACGAAATATTAATTTGCAGAGTCTAGTCATTTGTTGGGTAGAAACCGTTCACTGTCATCCCACCATCAACTGAAATGGTTTGCCCTGTAATGTAAGAAGCAGCAGGTAGGCAGAGATATGCCACCAGTGAAGACACTTCTTTTGGTTCTCCAACGCGTTTAAGAGGAGTGTGTGAGATCACATTTTTCATAAACTTCTCATCATCAAGCAACTGGACGCAACAACCACAATAACCAAGCAGTTTAGAACTCGTTTCAGAGCCAAAATCTTTAGAATCTAAAATAAGCATATGCAGTGTTAAAGCATAGGTAATTGACATCACTCATCAAATCAACGAAAACCTTAGAAGAGCTGTGGAAGAAGCATTGTAAAACAGAGATTAAGCTCTCCATATTTGGTGGGTAGGTATTTCCTAAAGCATGAAATTATAATTGTATTTCACTTATCAGCTGAAAATAATGTGAAAAGGAAATGATTTCTTCCATTACAGCTCTAAGTTGCATTAGCTCGACTTCTTTTATAATTTTTTGCCGGCATTCCATATATGAATGCACAATCCAATAAACAGTATTGGCTTCCAGTGTTTGATTTTTTCTCAATGGTGTGGACAAGTATCATATGAGTCTAGTGGAAGTCGTCATTATAAATACTCACTGAAAAACTGAAGAAACAGGGTGAACGAGTTTTACCTCTTTAACAAGTGGTGTTCGGATGTACCAAGGGGCAACGCAATTAGTCCTAATGTTGTCTTTTGCCCACTCACATGCCAAATTTTTTGTGATTTGATTCATGGCTCCTACAAATATTAAAAGAAAGCACATTACAACCTCTTGAGTCACAACAGTTTTAAGTTTCCAAATTCCAACCTATGGTACTGTAGACATAATAAAAGGAATAAGATGTTATTATGGATAGGTTACCTTTAGTTGCTGCATAGATAGTCCCAGTACTTACTGCAACCACACCAGCGACAGAAGAGATGAACACTATGCTTCCCATTCCTGATGATTTCAGAAGAGGATGTGCAAGTTGGCAGAGATGGTAACTTGATTCGAAATTTGTTGCCATGAGATACGAGAATTCTTCAGCTGTGTACTCAACTGTTGGTTTCCTCAAATTTGTTCCAACATTGTTTATCTAAAGTGCAAACATTTGAGCAATCCAATATATTTAGTTCATTCAATCTTGAGCATAAACTGTGTAGAAGATTCAAAATCTCCACCCAAATATCCAATACAATAGATCCATCTTACATAGAAGAAGAAGACTCATAATTCAGAAGTTTTCTTTTTCCCTAGCGTGGGTCAAATAAGGTGCAAATTGGGTAGCATATCCAGACCCGAACTACCATTACACACATGCTAGAGACAGGAAATGGTTCCTTGTACTGTAGATTACGTTCTGTAAGATTACTGACAAAATGGTATGATCACAAACGAGAACAAGCACATATTTATGAAACAAGAAAAATCTTGCATACAAGGACACAATGATTTATGTTATTCATATATCTACATCCTTGGGTAGTGATTCCCTATTGATCCCCTCATGATTTTCATACTCAGTTGAGGAGGGATTTGGTCTGGAAACCATGGCTCATAGCCATGTACTCTATTCTGTTAGCTACAGGCCCCACTTGTCCCAACTAGATATGTTCCAGGGATTACCACGAAAGAGACCCTTACTCTCTTTAGCAATTTTGGGTTAAAAGACATGAAAAAGGGATTCCCTCCATGGGCAAGCTTTTTATCATCCTAGTATGGTCTATTTTTCCACAAGTGTACATAGTAGTGTGCAGATTTGTATAATGCAAATATGTACTCTTATTCTTCGTAAAATACAAATATCTCAACCAGTCGTCTCCTTCTCAAGTTAGTAGAGTTCCAACAATAGGATGGACACAAACACGCACACAAAAGCACAAGAATAAATCACATAGAAAATCTAGGCCACTCAACATTTACAACAGTGATTGTAAGCATTTCTAATTTTTGTCAAGTATTTACATACCGAAATAATAGCCTCGAATGAGATATGAGAAGTTCATCACATGAAGTAAAACCCCACACCTAAATCCAAAGGTGAATAAGAAGAACAATATTGATAATAGTTGATCGATCTAGGCCTGCCCCAACAAGAGGTAATAGAGTTAATGGCAAGTCAAGGTAAATGCTCATGGGTTGCAGTATGATTTTGGTTGAACAGGTAATACCGAGGCTTTTTGGAATGAAACTCCATAAAATATCAATTGGAGTGACTCCATAAAATATCAATTGCAATATTTGTACTAGTTGGGACTCACGCGTGCCCAACAAGTGGTATCATGGCCGATGGTACGTATGCATGGTTGTGAACGATTTCAGGACATGGCCGTATGCACGGGTAACCTATAGGTTGTGAATGATTTATCGACATTGGTGTTCCTTGATATAGATAATTGGAATTCCTAAATACAAATAGCAACCAAGTATGATTGACATAGATATGATTGTTATGGTTCTTTGATATGGGTTTTCCTTGAGATAATAGCGACAGTTATGATCCTACAACATCCAGCTTAGAAATCCAGCTTAGAAACTTAGTCGAAACCATAACTGATTAGCAACAGTGTCAAATATCAGATTACCTAGTCCTCCTAAATGAATAGTAACAAAAGGGGAACAGCAATTAAGATGAAAAGGAGAGCGGGAAGTGTTCTCTCACAAGAATGTTCAGCTTCCCATTGAAAGCAGAGGAGACAGTTTCCATAAGCTTCATCCTTTCCTTTCGAGATGACACGTCACAGACCGAACCGGTGATTCGGAAACCCTTATCTGTCCAATCTCGCAAGCACGCGTTGAGTTCTTCTTCTTTCCGAGAACATGTGTGTACGATTGCTCCAAAACCAGCCAATTCCTCCACCACTGCATGCCTGAACAGCAACATAAACACAAGATAAGCTTTCTAGAGAAGTTTACATTAAAGCTCAGAGTTTCTTCTTAGATATTTCTCGAACCAAAAAAAAGAAAGAAAGAAAGAAAAGAACCCGATTCCCCGGGTTCCACCGGTGACGAGAGCCGTCATTCCCTCGAGAGACCATCTTCCAACGCCTCCACTGCTACTGCTACCGCTCTGCTTCTCCGCCATGTTTTCTTCTTCTCCGAAACGCTTCCGTCTCTGCCTCAGCTATATGACAATCAACGCAAAACCGTTGAAAGAGACATAAGGAGAAGTAATGCGATCCAATCCAACGCACGCCATTGGCACATGAAAATTTTGTTTTAAAAACCATTTGTGTTTAATTCAAAAATATTAATTCGTTTATTTAGATTGTCCCTTTTTTTTAATTTTGAAAGCAATTATTTTTTTTGGAAAGGAAAAGAGGGGAACACCCAGTAAGAACAACTAGCACACTACATCTCGAACTCTCCTAGGCCAAGTAACCCCAGTTGCATCTTCCCTCAAAATATTGAATAACCCACGGGGAGGGGAAGACATGATACACACTCCCCGATTGAACTTCAAAGCCTCAGTAGCCAAGTAGTCTGCTGCTCTATTACCTTCTCTGTAAATGTGCTCAACTTGAACTATCCAATCTCTCTGAAGGAGTCTTCTACACTCATTTACCAAGTTAGAAAGGCTAAGCTGCGGCATACTGTTGCCTTTTAACCAACCAGCCACCATAGCCGAATCTGTTTCGAAAACTATAGAACGATGGCCCTCCTCCCAAGCAAGACGTAAGCCATGAACAGCAGCCCATAATTCAGCTTCAGTTGCCGTACAAGAACCAATATTAGCCACAAACCCCCTCAACCACATACCACGATAGTCACGGAGAAGACCGCCACCCCCTGCTCGCGATGAAGCATTCTTAAGGCATCCATCAGTATTAAGCTTAGTCCAACCATGGTTGGGAGCACACCAGCCTACCATCTTCACCCTCTCTATCAGTCCAGCACCATGGACCGCCACTTTGGCTCGAAAAGCATGAACGATTTCAGCCACTTTCCCTTTAAGCCAAGTCATGCTATACTCGAAGTGAAAACGAAGATTACGAAAAGCTAAATCATTCATCTATTTCCAAAGAGCCCACACGGCAACTGTAAAGTAGGAGGCCCAGTCATAGTCAACATTACAATCATTAACGCCAGCAAGATTATGAGCAAGCCAGCTTTGGAAATCCAAATTGCTCTGAAGATGATACTCAACTGGCTGCAATAGACGCTTCCATAATTGCACGGCTCTAGAGCAATTTCGAAAAATATGATCAACATCCTCGATACATCCCACACATTCAATACAGTCAGATGCCATGGTGAAACCCCTTTTCATCCGCTCAGCATTGCACGTGATCTTTCGATGCGCAACCATCCACAAAAAAGTCTTGCATCTTTGAGGAACTTTAAGCTTCCAAATCATCCTCCAAAGGGAAGTAGGATCTCCCATAAGAGTGCCAGTAGAAATAGTATAAGTAGAGGTCACCGTTAATATGTCACTCTTAGAAGCTCCCCAACATATGCCATCTGCAACCTCCTCCTCATCCCATAAGAGTACAGCAGCAAGTTTATTTTCAACCTCAAAAGGGATTAAACCTGATAGAGCATTCCAGTCCCACCCTGAACCCTTCACCCAATAGCTTGAGACAGGCCTATACATCTCCACCAAACTCAAATCTCGCATTTTTATATTGATTAGGGCCACCTCACCTACCCATTTATCAAGCCAAAAAAGAGTGTCCTTACCATTACGAACTAGAGCCTGCACTCCGCTACGTAAAATAGGCGAGGCTTTAACAATGCCCCGCCACGCATTGGAAGCCCCATTCTTAGGCTGCAACCTATCAATAGTAGCTTAAAAGCAATTATTTTGTTTATCAATCTAAGTGGTTTCACATATTCAAACTATAGAGAATCTTAATCTTATATTCATTTTAGTAGTTGCTATATTGTGACTCGTGGCAACCAATTTTCATCCACTAGCGTTGCAAAGTCGAACCGCAAAATTGACGATAGACCCTTCCTAAGGTCTGTTCTCCGTGGGCCGTGCCTCCGGGCTTTACATGGGCCAGGCTAGAAATCCAACACTTCACTACTTAAATTTACCAACGGTTATAGCTAAATTCATCCTCCCTTTTCCATGCACCTAATAAAAAAATTGAAGGGACAAAAATAATATCACATGAAATTATCAAAAAAAATATTAATAAACCCTCTTAAATCATTTTCATCTCTCTTCATCTACCATTCTCTACCCTAAATCTTTCAACCCTTCAACTCTCCAACTTATTTCAATTTTCAATCTTGTCATTTTCTTACATTTTCACTATTTTTGCCCTTTTAAAGTATTTTTTACAAAAACATACTCAAAATCAAAGAGAAAAATGGGAAAAAATGAGTTTTGAAATTTAGAAAAATTACCTTCAGATTGGGTGTGTTCGACGTTACGTGAGCAGACAAAATTAAGTTTATCCGACCCTAACAGGTCGGACATATTTCCTCTATTCGGCCCATTAGGGTCGGACAAAAAAATAAAAAAAATACATTGTCCGACCTTACTGAGTTAGATGTCTCCAAATCTAATCCAGAGCACAGAAATGAGTTATCGAAACCCATTTCTGCAGCCTCATTCCACCATTTTTACTTATTTTTTTGTAAAAAAAATATACAAATTCAACAACAATATTTTGAAATTCACTTGAAACATGTAAAAATTATATTTTACTTATCGATTTATAATCTAATATTTGATTAAAATTGGTTTGAGTTAGACGCTTCCAAAATTTAAAATAACTTAATTTTTTTAAAAGATTTTGTTAAATTGTTGGTCACAAATCTTATTAATATTATTTTAACTCTTTGAATGATTAAAAAATTTAAAGAAATTATAAATCAATAAAGAAGAAATAGCAAAAATGAGAGAGGAGAGAGTGTTAGGATTTAGGGAAGATGAAAATAAGAATGATAAAATAAGAATTTAGGTGATTGATGACAAAAAGATTGTTTGATTTTAAAATTTTAGGTGGTTGAAAAAAGTAAATGGGTAATCGGTGAGAACTTGCCGGTGCCTTTAACAATTAACATGGGTGGACGGTGAGAGGTGATGCACTCATCTCATAGTCGGCACCTTCCACTCGTCTCTTAATTTATTTATTTTTCTTTCAAATCAGACTCTTAATTAATATTATAGTCTTATGTACGCCTCGTTCTAGTGTCACACGCTGGTGATCTTATGCCACGTGGACTATTAGCGATCATGAAGCAATGCACATCTATAATATATATATATATATATTTCCAAAAAAAATTCTTCGGCACCCCACGCATTCTCTGTCTTCGTTCATTTATTATCTATTCCCTGTAAAAATAATTTAAGAGAGAGATGGAAGTAAGAGACAGGTGACTTTTCGTTCTCATCTAAACTGAACAAAAGTCACTATCTTTCTTAAATACTAAATTTATTCGTGAAGATTGATTATATATATATTTATTGATATTTCTTAGGATATTAACCATATAGTCATTGATGATAAATACTCTTTTTTTATCAACTATATTCCATTCTCATTAAAAGCACAGAATAATGCTAAACTTTCAAATTCTTATAATATTAATATAATCATATAATTAAGATTGATGATAAATATTCTTTTTTGATCAATCATATTTAGTTCTCATCCAATCATATTTATAAAGTAAGATTGTCAGTAATCTCAAATTTTCTTTTCTAATATTATAATAAATAGTTGTTCATCAACTTTTTCCCCATAAGAAAATTAAATAACTTTATTCATATTGATATATATGATATTGGCATGTTTTAAAATATAAAATATATGGTACAGTAATTTTTAAGGTAGTAAGATTTCATACTAAAAATTTAAATAAAAATAACCCAATTTATCTTCTTTTATTCTTCTTATTTGTCACCATTACCCATTATATGTGTGTTAATGATGAATTATTGTTCGATCTACTACTAAATTTATCAGATTTATGTCGGATCTTCGTCTATGTGTAATCTGAGATATAATGATATTGTTGGGATATTATATGGAGAAGTACTATGATCAATTTAGTGCAATGATTCATCGTTATATAGTGTCACTTTCTTGCTCATTTCAAGATGCTTATAGTACTACCCTCCATACTACTACTACCACACCTATAGTAATTTTAATCTCAATTCTAATACAACTAATACCTATGTACTCTACCTATACACCAATATTCACTTCCAAGATTTACAAAAAACAATTCTTCTTCTCTTCTCTCCACAACCTAAAAAAGTTACTACAACTCATTAGTTTATTGACCAAAATAACTTATAAAGGAAAAAAAAAAACAAACTCTAGAAACCAAAGAACAACCCTTAAAGTATTCAAAATATTTAAGCAGAATTGAAGTCATTAATCAGCTTAAGGTGTTTTCATGAAGGAATTGGTGTATGAAAAATCAAGCAAATTCAAAACTATTTAAGTTCAAACCTAGCCAGATGAAATAAAAAACATGAATTTGTCACCAAGATTCTAAATCTTCAATTTAATTGTAGAATAAGTAATTTAAATATTCCAAAAGAAAAGTCTAAACTGAAAAATCAGAAGCAAAACACTCAAGAGATGCACAAACCTTGAATGTCTTCTTTAATGACTGAAGTGTACCAAAAGTAAAAGAAGATATTATGATTCTATAATTCTATGATAAATAACCAAAAAAATCGAGGAAGAAAGAATCAAGATTGTAGATATTAGTTATCTTCCTCCTGCTGTACATGTTCAAAAGCACACGTGACTTAGATCTGTTGTATGAAAAATAAAATTGAATATAGTTTAATTGACTTAATCTGAATCCGTATTCTAATTTTTTTTTCTCAAGATCAAGAGACCCTATCTGTCCAAAAAAGAAATTTAGATATAAAAAAAGCTTACTTCTTCTTCTTTCTGTAGATTGAAGACTCAACTGACAAAAATTCGCCAGTTGCATCAATACTGTAATTCGTTTGGTGTGCTTGATTTTTCACACTTTTATTGCACGGCTAAAAATCTTCCTCCTGCTATATATGTTCAAAAGCTTAGGTGACTTAGATATTTTGTGTGAAACATAAAATTAAATAAAGTTTAATTGACTTAATTTGAATCCATATTGTAATTTGTTTTTTTGTTTTTTTTTCAATATAAGGAGACCCTATTTGCCAAAGAAAAATTTAGATATAAAAAATAAAAGCTTACTTCTTATTCTTTATGTAAATTGAAGATTTAACCGACGAAAATCCACTGAGCCAAGAGAACGAGCACAAAACGACAACAAATTTTATTTCGTAGCTGAAAAAAGAAGAATTTAGATACGGTTAAGAAGAAGCAAGGGATAGAGAGAGAGAGAAAAAGAGCACGGAAGAGATGAAGAGAAGGAGTGGTTGGAAATGAAGAGAAGGAGTGGTTGGAAATGAAGAGAAGGAGTGGTTGGAAATGAAGCAGGAGATTGATAGAGATTGCTGGAGAGATGAAAAGGGGGGGCCTTCATTCATTTATCCACTATTCCCTCGAAAAGCAATTTGAGAGAGAGATTGAAGTTAATCTTGACTATATGGTTACCAAACATTAATATTATAAGAATAGAGAAAAGATAGAGCAATTTTGACTTATGGTTACTAAACATTTATCATCAATCTTGACTATATGGTTAATATCCTGAGAAATGTCAACAATATATATATATATATATATATATATATATATATATATATATATATATATATATATATATATATATATAATCAATCTTAACGCATGAACTTGGTATTTAAGAGAGAGGGTGACTTTTGTTCTATGCTTAGATGAGAACAAAAAGTTCTCTCTTTCACATGGAATAGATGATAAATGAATGAAGGCAAAGAGTGCGGGAGGGGGGGTGCACTAAAGAACCTTCTTTAGAGTGAGTTATTAAGTAGGGGCATGTTTTATTATATGCATATTTTACTTTTAAAAGATTAAGTTCTATAATATCAAATATGAGGTGTTTTTTAATTGTTTGGGGTCCCTATAGATATAATTTGATACGTTTGGGCACCAAGTGTCATTTTAAACATTTTTGTCATTATTTTGGTGATGTCCTCACTTCTCTGCGTAGTTTTAGATCTTTGACTATTCCTCCTCATCCTTCCAACTTCTCTCAATCCCACATTAATGTTAATATTGATCTCTTTAATTCTAGCTAGTTAGGTTAGTGTTAACTGTAGGAAAAGAAATATATTGTCTTAATATAAGACAAGCGATGTGATATGTGAAATAAATGCAAGAGATTGATATAAACAAAACCCGTTAAATAAAAAATGTCACATGTACAACTCTTTCAGTCAACATACAACAATAGATAATACTATCTTTTTGTGAAGTAAATGATTTAGAAACACATATACCTCTACTCTATATATCTATCTATATCTATTGCTATATCCATTAATCTATCTATATGTTATGCATAATAATGCAGTGACCATTTTTTGTGTTGACACTTAATAACGCACTCAAGAAGACTCCTCGACGTCAGCTTCGCTGTATAAGGTCAATGCTTTTCCCCTCTTTAATTATCATTTTGACTATTTCTCTCAACTCTTTTCTTTGCAGTTCCCACATAACGTCGGCGTCACTGTGTAAGTTCATTAACGTCACTGTATAAGTTCAATGATTTTAGATGACTATATATGTTCTCATTTATTGTAATTAAAAAGCAAAATAAAATAAAAACAAAATATACATTTATAATAATAATTAACGAAAATTATGCTTTGATTATTATTCAAAGCAAAGAATATATACTTTGTTCTAAAAATATGATTATTTTTTTGCTCGACAAAATATGTATCCAAAGAAAAGATTACACTTTTCTTTTAATAATAATAATCAACGAATATTCAAAAGTCATAGTGTGTTATTTTAATAAATGGATGAGAAAATTAAGTCATGATTGTAACTCTTCATTTATTGCTAATAAATAGATGATACAATTTATAAACATTGCAACTTTTTTAAATTCCTTACCTCAGTCTACTCATCTTCTCTGCAACCCACTCACCCCCCGTTTTCTCTCGCAACTTCTCTTTCTCTGTATTGGTAGTTTCAGTGGCTTCAGTTGATATTAGAACCAATTGGGTTAGACGTCGTTGCTGCTAGAAATCATCGAAGGAGTTGCGGGGGTTCGATGGCTTCACTTTGTAAACAACTTTCAGAACAACAAATTTTGATCATAAGATCTCTTTTCTTCTTTCTTATTGATTTTTTATTGCCATTTTTTATTTCACCATAAGTCACCGATCGCAAGTATTTTTTAGTTTTAATTCTCTTTATCTAATTTTTTTGATTTTGATTTTGCATTTGAAAATTGTATTCTCTTTTCTCCTTTTACCAGGAACCATTGATTTTCACCATAAGTTTTCCATGCTTGCTTCTTTTTTTCCTTTTTTTTAATTATTAATTATTATTTTTAAATTTGCAATAAAAAAAACCATCACAAGTACTTTTTAGTTTTAATTTTCTTCGGCTAATTTTTTTTTGTTATGTTTTATTTTAAAATTTTATTTTATGTTCTTTTTTTACCAGGTACGAATTGTAAGTCAAAAATCTTATGAGTTAAGAAATGTGTTCTGGGATCGACGATGGAGAGATTGTCATACCACAAATTGTTGAACCTGATACGTTATAAATATGAGAATCATTTCGAGAACATAAAGCACAATTGTTGGATCTTAAAGCTATATTGGCTATTGAATTGTAGGGCTCAAAAGAAGCTACAAATAGAATGTTATTTATATACGATTCAGCGAAGACAGCTCAAGAATGAAGATTACAAATACTAATAAAAGTCCTAAAAAAAGGGTGGAAAGTAAGATACGTTATTTAAGCGTATTTTCAGTTGTTCTCTATTAAAACTACATAATATTATATAATATTACTTATAAAATTATTATAATATTTTTTTATAATATATAACGTTTCATTTTTCTTTTTATATTTTAAGCATATTAAAACTTCATTACTTAATTTAATATTTTAGTAATTATTTTAAACAATTCATGCAATTTCTTAAAATGTCCTTGCATTTTATCTTTTATTAAATATATTTATATAAATTGTCCACTCATCGCGTGGGTTGAAAAACTTGTCAACTTAAAATCTAAGCCGCGAGATCATCCACTTCCACGTGTAATAAGATGTCGTGATGGACGGTACCTGTGTGTCGGACCAGGTCCATTGTTTTGCCTTAAATTTCCTTTCCATTGATACGGCAAAAATATTGTAATATGAATGGCGAAAGATATTACTGTGACAGAGAAGGTTGATAGCCTAATTATTGACCTGACTATCGATGTTGTAAGGACGGCCAGTGATAATGACGAATTGGGGGCTTTTATGTGGAAACTTTTAGTTGCTTCTTCCACTCATTAATCAACACATGAAAAAATTCCTGCTATTTCTCAAAAAAAAATAAAAAACCAGCTTCGCAGGATATCTTCCACCTGCAACATTGAATATATTAGTTGACACGTTTTGTACATTCAAAGTTCCATAACTTTTATAAGTTATTAGATTATCTTTAGTCATGTAATAATACATAATTTAAGATACTTTAATATTTTATTAATGATTATATACATTTTAAATATATTTTATTAATATTTACTTAGTTCAGATGATTTGGCATCTGTTTTTCTTAAATGAGGTCTTGAGTTTAAAATCTTCATTGTATATTAAGCTTTCATCTACTGGAAGATTTTTGTACTTTTATGGTATAATCTGAGTCGAATTTAGGTGGATTAGTCTTGCCACAAAGCAAAGTAAGATATAACCCTGGTACCGCTTAATGGTAAAACCAAAAAAAAAAAGAATGTCATTTTTGCAATTTTCCTATTTGTGGTTATGTCGACATGTCTATCAAAAATAGCAAAAAAAAATTATGTCGACATGTATAATATAGTTTTTTTTAATAATAAATTTAAAACATAATCATTAAATATGTTTGTTTATATTAATATATGTAGTGCATTATCCAATGATCCTGAGATATTATGGTTGCATATACTAGATAGTATATAAATAGTTAAGAGAAAATGATTTATTATTACTTTCTCATTTAAAACTATATACTTAGGTTTAGAGATGATTAAATGAAAAAAAATATATTGATACTAGTTAAGTTTTTTTCTTTGAACTCAGCAGGTATCATGATTTTTTTAGTTTCCTACTAATCCCATTGAAGTACAGTCATAAATACTTTTAGAGTCATTGATCAATATATTAGTAGGTAACGTGAGTCCTAATTCAAACTCTTCACCTCAGAGTTGGGAAACTAAACTAACCCACCGATGATTTGATACTAGTTAAGATCAATGTCCATTGACTAGTGATCATATATATTAAAGGTAGCCTTTCCAAGTTTAGTAGAAGCTTCGTAATCAATATATTGCTACAAATCACCTCTGTATTAAAGGTAAAACTGATATATAATTGCATGTGTCTTGTTTAATTATATTTATATATAGCGGCAGGAGTGCATGGCCTCAACTCTATGGAAAAATTAATTATATATATTATATATGTATATGTTGAGTGTCTAGAACCTACATTTTATAGTGATCAAGTACCCTTGTGGTACTCAGAACGTTGAATAATAAATAGTTTGGGACCACATCAAATAAAAATGTTAAATTAATTATATTAGGCTACATACAATGTAAGTTATTTGTCACAATTCACAAGTCATCAGCTAGCATGAGAGATGATGGTGGCAGTAGACAATCACAATATCACAACAGTTCAAGGTAGGCGAAGAGGTGGAATTGCTATAAAATTAATTAATTAATTAATTAATACAAAGTTAACTCTCGCGTATTGTACAGGAACACATTAGTAATTTAGGAGTTTTGGAACAGTTTCGGTTAGTTATTTAATATTAGGTAGGTATTTGGAGAGGTTAATGGACTGAGTAATGACATTATATATTTGTTTGTAATTAAATGTTCATGATGACCTCAACGACTCTAGAACACAGATCATTTTTTATTCTCCACAACTCATCAATATAAATAACAAGAAAAATGCTAGAAAGGCACCATTCTCAACACATTCTCTAACACTATATTACATAGTAGTGTGTAATAAAACAACCTCTGACCACTTTAAAATATTTTTTTTTTCATGTTGTATAAAAATAACTCCACGTCAACATGACTTGAAAATTACGTTGAAAAATATAATTACTCTAGTATTACTTAAATAACAAAATGAAAAGTAACATTTTTAGAAACACGAGAGTTGTACTCCATTTGATTTTTATCCAATTATTTACCATAATAATAACATAAAATAAAAATAAAAATAATATATCGAAATTGTCCTGGCCAAAACAATAGTTCCTTCCTAATATAAGTTGGAAATCACATTCTCGTTTACAATATTAAGCAATTTTATATTAAAATTCCACACCAGGATTAATAGGTAATAGTTTGGGATAATATTGGTATTAGTTAAGATCTAGGCTCACTCAACAATAAAACTACATATAATTTTTAGAGTTAACTTAGCTCTCAATCAAACTAATTAACATTACTAATAAGGGGACATACCACCAGTTGACCGACCTTAATTATATATAGTAGCTTGCTCCCTAGTTATCCCTCATTTTCACCTCACCAGTCATCACTTGTTCATGCGACCGTTGCTCTTAAAGATGAAGAATGATCTTCCAAGTTTAGAAAATTCAGGGCAGTTGATGTGGCCAACCTCGGAAGTCCTTGCAGGCACAGGCCATGTTGTTAGGTGCTATGAGTGCAGTTTCTGTAAGAGAGGCTTCTCCAACGCACAGGCTCTAGGGGGTCATATGAATATTCATAGAAGAGATCGAGCAAAGCTTAAACTAAACTCTCGTGAGGATGATGATGATGATAACCGATTACTTTCTTTGGATCCTAATACAAACAGTAATCCCTTTTCAGATTCCTTGACTGATCAAAACCAGGTTTCTTTGGACATGATCACAAAGATTAATCCTTTGATTAATGTTCCAGCTGCTGAGGTTAACAAACCTGGAGAAATAGATCAATCCTCAAGTACTGATCAAGAGAAACTTTGTACTACTCATAATAAAAGGCCGTGGATCATTCCGAAGAAATTAGATGATACCACTAGATCAGACAAAGCTCATGTCTCAGGAGAAGTAGTACTGCTCCAACAACAAAGTAGTAGTAGTATTATTCACGATGATCTTAAGAACTTAAGCTGCACGACACATATAAGAAGATCAAACGAGCAGTCAAGCGATGGCACCGCGACGTTAGAAGTACTGGACCTAGAGCTCCGGCTGGGACACGAGCCTCAACACTACTACCCATCAACCACTACGGGTAAAACTAATTCTTTTGAGCCTTAATTTCATAAGATATATAGCATATATATATAGGGTTTGGATTTGCAATATTGAGATAATTAATGCAAGAAAAACGTAACGAAATTGTTCTTTCTAATTAAGGAGTAGAGAAGGTCTGTTACTAATAAGGAAAGGAAGTTAATTGATTGCTTAATTGTCATCCTCCCAAAATTAAAAATAGAAGTCAACGTCCATAAGCTTGAGCAAGCTTCTCAATATAATTAGTTCCTTAGAAGTTGCAGCAATATGGGAAAGCTGCTGCAAAACTAATTTTCTTAATTTAGGTAACTTGCACAAACTATATGAATTAATATAGGCAATGACATTTATGTACCAGATAACCACAAATCTAATAAAATTTACCAAAGCTACTATTGAGTTTTTGGATAAATGGTCAATTCATTGGATCGACGTCCATAATTAAATCTAGTCTCTTGTTCCCACTTCATCTAGCAAGCATGGTATTCAAAGAAACTACTTTAACTATATATAATATATGTGCCCCATGAAAACCTGATCACTAGTTCTTGTTAGGTAGCCAAAAGGCTCGAACCAGCCGGCCTCGTACGAATACTAATTAGTCATTTAAGTGGTGGTAATTGATTCTTTTAGTGGTCATCGGAATCTTTGCCTCCTTTGTTTCAAGTAGTATCTACAATAATATTTTTTGTTAGAAACCACTTAACCTAAAAGTTATTTTAGCTATAACGGGTAAGCTGAGGCCTAACAATGCACATCAAGCTATTGTTGATATTCATCTTCACGTGCAACCTCATCCTGTACGTGGAGAACCATAAGAAAAATAAAAGAAAAGAAATACAAATATCAATAGCTAGACTTAACTTAAGATCTCTTGTAAAATCAAGGATCTAATACTATAGTAGAAACCACTCAATCTAAAAACTATAGTTAATAAGTGGAGACACAATAATACATATTAAGCTACTACTAACACTTTTTACACAATTGTTAGCCATTCCTTATTATATAATAATTACTAGCTACTAAATGTATACATAATTCCCATTCTTTTTTTTTTGGAAAACTGTATTATATTAAAAGTCAAAATAGAGGATTTCCCTCTTCAATTACGATGTCTATAACAATGGTAGGTGTCTCCTCAATCCAAACATACAATGTCCATAATACCATTCTTAATCATAGGAATCTCTGCGCCTCCTTTGTTTCAAGTCGTGGTAATTCACTTAGTTTGTAGATATATAAGGAAAGGGAAATGTTTGGGAGACTCTTGAATAAAACTCCACTCCATACTTTTTTGAGGCGGAGACGTGTGGATTCCACATGTGGATTTTCTTTTAAAAAGTGAACCACCTTTTTTTTTTTTTGGAAAGTGCACTCACTTCCTGAAAAAGTGTTGGACATTTAGAGACTGTTTGGTAAGGGGGATTGGACTATTTTGACTTTTAATATAATACAGTTTTCCGAAAAAGTGTTGGACATTAATTGTATATGTTGAATCATAAGTTCAAGATTTTGAAAGAGTACTATGTCCAATCTCTTTCATTTAATGCCTGTTATATATATATATGCTCTTTTTAATTGCTTGCAAATCATGGCTTTAAACATTAATGGTGTTTAATTAGACATAGTTTATAATTATCTTTGATAAAGATGGAGGAATGTGATGATGAGACTAAAAGATCATGAGATCTATTTGTTTACGAAATTAAAATGCACGCTAGCTGTTGGATCTCCTTGAAGAAATCCAACAAAAACATAGAGATCTCCCTTCGTTTACATATTGAAAATGAAAGAAAAGCCATCACCACATAATCATAAACATATAAACGTGACATCAACTACTTAGATTCTATGCCCTTTTGAAAGCTAGCTAGAACAAGCTACTTATTCCTCCCTTCAAAGATTGTTCCACTTTGGTTTAATTTGCTGGAATGGCAAAATCTGGTTGCTGACTGTTTTTATGATGTAAACAGATCAATGAGGAGAAATGTAAATGGGCCCTAACCAGCCGAGGATCATAATCGAGAGGTATTGAGGGGAATTTATGATCAATTTTAGATTGTGATTTCTTTGCTTCTTCAACTCAGTTTTTTTGTTCTTTTCTGAAAGAAAAGTATGAGTTGACTGGTTAGATCATGAGTTTTGAAAAACAACAAGGAGATAGAGATGATTCCTCAGTGATCGATGAATTGGTAATTAAGGAGAGCATGCCAAATGGAAAAATTCACAAGAATGAATTCTCATCAACGGGAATCTTTTTTATTATTATATGTGTAATAAAGCTAGAAATTCAACAAGAAGTGATCCATTGGGTTGTGGATTAACTTGCCTCGATCTTCTTCACCTTTAATTAATAGATCCAAAATTTTCAAGCCTAGTGCTAAACAATGATCTATCAAATCAAATGCCCATTACCTTACAGCACTAACAAGTCCATTATAACCATGTACAGTAGACCACTTGCTCCAGCTAATTGATTTTCTACACTTTAATGTATAGTGGCAAGGGTAAGGAATGATTAATTAATTACCTCATTGGCCTTACGACTCTACTCCGGGAATTCAATTTAAGAATCATATGTATACGTGTCTCACTGATGGATTTATATCTTGGGAACACAACTTCCATACTATGGCATTGGAGTTCGATTGATCGAAACTGCAGTATGCAATTTTGTACTGTAATTAGATGTTGAACGGAATATCTAGACGTGAGAGCTCCAAAGAACTGTTGCATCAAATACCTGAATTATTTATAAATAGAATTAGAGGGTCGTGAGGTATAAAGGCCCATGGCCAGCTTTAATTTTATTGGACGGCTGCTATAAATTAAAGAATTTTCAGGATTTCTGATTCTCAATTCTTCATGAATTTGGGCCATGAGACCAATACATACAATTTGATTGCTACATGCACGCATTGATCCAATTTAAGTCGACCAGGCCGTCTTTGTCTTTTATCATTTCAATGGCAAACAATTGTTCTGTGGGTACAAATAGAAATCAACAAATAATACCCTTTGAAGTGCCACGCGTCCTCCTCTTTTTAATATAAAAAATGTTTTATATACCTGCACGCTAAATGTTTCAATATCATTTTTTAATATTAATTTTTAATATTTTTAAATATTTTAAAGATATACATATATTATATAATATTTAGCCTCCTAGCATGAAATATATACTTTTTTAATATAACATGTCCTAGAAATGACATGTAATTAAGTGGGAAGAGAGGTCCTTATCTGTAATTCATTCTTGCAATGAGGGTAGTCTAATAATTAATGCTTCCCATTCGCAGTTTCGCACCGGTGAAAAATGTCACAAAGCCAACGAAATATACGTTATGAATTACACCAAAAAATCATGAGGGCTGCCCTCCGCACCATAAACGAGTCACAACAGAGAGCTCCGCTCCGAAAATGTCCATTATTTTTATTAGATATTTTAGCTAGAGGATCTCGGAAACGAGCTTCCCATTACAGAAATTCCTCATAAAAAAGGAATGTTCTCTGTCTCTAGCTCATTGCCCTCAGAAGGAATTAAATTTAGCAGGAGAGAAAATAAGTCTGCGAAATTCTGCTAAGAAAGTTTCCACGCACTGCATACAAATGATCGATTAGCCACCCAGTTTTCTTCAATTTCTGTAGTCCTTCCACTTCTGGGTTTCTAAATTTTCGCCTAATCTTGTGGTGTTCCAGCTAACTTTAGAAGCTATGTCTCAGAATAGAGAAAAAGACATTTCGGAAGAAACGCAGGCGTTCTTCGATTCTCCTGCGGAGAAAAATCGATCCTTTTCCTCTTTACTAATGAAAGGGGTGGCAATGATTTTTCTTCTAGCTTCAATCGCTTACATCTTCTTCTCCGCTTTCTCCGACCAATCCACATGGCTCAGGTACCCTACTTGCGATGGCTTTTTCAGAAATCCCGCTACCCTTAATCACGAGGATTATAACAATACCCACGAAGAGAAAACCAACATCTCTCACATTCTCTTCGGAATCGGAGGCTCCGCAAAAACATGGAAGAATCGCAAGCATTACGGCGAGCTCTGGTGGAAGCCCGACGTCACACGCGGCTTCGTCTGGCTCGACGAGAAGCCCGACGATCCATGGCCGGAAACCTCGCCGCCGTTTATAGTCTCCGAGGACGCTTTGAAATTCAAGAAATCAGCGGCTCGAATCGCCAGAATCGTTTTGGAGAGTTACCGACTCGGTGTAGAGAACATTAGGTGGTTCGTGATGGGAGACGATGATACGGTGTTTTTCACAGATAACTTGGTCTCTGTATTATCGAGATACGATCATAATCAGATGTATTACGTGGGTGGGAATTCGGAGAGCGTCGAGCAAGACGAGATGCACTCGTACGGCTTGGCGTACGGTGGCGGCGGGTTCGCCGTTAGTTACAGTCTTGTGGCGGAGCTCGAAAAGGTGTTGGACGGTTGCATCAACCGATATCAGAATTTGTACGGCTCTGATGAAAGAATCATGGCTTGCTTGAGCGAGATTGGAATCCCTCTCACCAAAGAACTTGGGTTTCATCAGGTGCCATTCATTTTATTTTATTTTAATTTAATTTTTTTTTCACTTTTTCGAAGCGGATTTCTCTACTGTGGCGTCGACTTCATCCACGGTCGGTTTATCGTTTCATTCGTGCACTTGTCAGCAATTCGCGACACGTGGAAAATGTGACATATAGAATCATATCGTGGCCGTGGTAGTGGGTGGCGTTTTATAACTTTCTAAGAAGAAAATGTTGGTTGTGTCCACAGGAACAAGATTGCGTCATCTTCTTCTTCTTTTTCAACCTTTCACGGGCTTTTGTTTTTTAAGAAGTCCACGAAGACATGGGCTTACCGGTCATATCCGTATTGCAGGTTGATATAAGGGAGGATACGTACGGGTTATTGGCGGCGCACCCGGTGGCGCCATTGGTGTCGCTCCACCATCTAGACGCTGTGAAGCCGTTGTTTCCGACGGGAACGCAGTTGGAGTCGCTTGAAAAGCTGATGGACGCGTACGAGGCTGACCCTGGTCGAACCCTACAACAGAGCTTCTGCCACGACCACCAAAGGAATTGGTCGGTGTCGGTATCGTGGGGTTATACGGCCCAGATATATCCATATTTGATGAAGGCCCAGGAACTTGGAATTCCCATGCAGACTTTCAAGACGTGGCGGAGTTGGAGTGATGGGCCTTTTACATTCAACACCAGGCCCATCAGCGCCGAACCGTGCGAGCGGCCTCTTATCTATTTCTTGGATCGGGTTGATAGTGTGAGCGAGAACGAGACGGTGTCTTCGTATAGAAGGCACGTGGCAGGATCCAACAAGGAGTGTGACCGTGTTGATTTCCTTCCTGCAATGGCGGTGCATTTGGTCAATGTGACGGCTCCTAAAATGGCAAGTGACGAGTGGAAGAAGGTGAGGGACTCTAATTTTCTTGTCACTCGAGCAACACCAGTCGTAGTAGCAGTAGTGGTGGTAGCTTTATGCTTGAGTTGTGTTATGAGTTGGTTAGTGGCTAACACTTTTGGAAATGTTTATGCTTGAGCAGGCGCCGCGTAGACAGTGCTGCGAAATTGTGAACGGAACGGATGGAATTGTAAGTGTGGTAAAAATAAGAATTAGAAGATGCGAGCGAGTGCAATCCTTGGGGAAGCGTTAGTCCTCACTTCTCAGGTATCCAAAACTCACTGATGTATTGTACTATATACGAGTAGCGTCGGTTACATAGACATGATCACCTTCAATACACCACTAAATCGCTTTAAATCAATCTTGTGTAGATGCTTGATTCAATATAATTTAATGCTGGATTGATAAAAATGTTAGGATCAATATCCATTAGAAAATTCCATTTTAACATTTTCCATATAAAATGTGGTCCATCGCAATTATCATACCCGAACACGAACGAATGAGGAGCCAAAGTTGAAGAAGTAGAGAAGGAAACGTGAAATGATTTTCCTTTGCCCAAAAAAAGAAAAATGAGAAACGATTTTCCAATCAATTTAGAGGTAGGTAGGCAACTCTCTAAAGCATTTTGGCAAGGAAAATCTTTAAAAGAAGTACAGAACAACTTTAGTATTAATCTACATCTATGGCATTAGAAAATGCCCTGATCTTATAAAAAAAAATAGTCTAATAATTTTGGGCGTGGATCTCCTAATTTTGGAGGCTAAAGGGAGCCAGAAGGACCCTAATAACTCTTATGTATATTGGTGTACTCTTAATTCTATCCCTTTGACTATATTATATGTGTGTGTGTATGTGTTCCTTTTTTCATTACAATTATGCCACAATTTCGTCCTTCATGCATCCCCTGATCTTGACTTCCGTCACGTTCTTGCCAAGTATATGAACAGCATCACAACATTCCTTTCTTCTTCCAACCTGAGAAGGAAGCAAGTAAAATGTACTGAACTATCAAGTTAATCAAATTATAATGTGGATCATATGAATACTCACCAAGCTAAGTCTTGTTGAGGGTGAAGTGACCCGAATTTTCATGACCAGATCAGCAGAGTGATTTCCACTTGTTAAACAAACGGGCAGCCAGCGTGATGACCTTCGAGTGTAACTGGTAATAATTTGGCCATCGCCAGCTTGTTCAACTGAATCAAAGAAGAATAAATGGGGAACTTCGCATGGGTCTTTCGACAAAGGCCGAGTGTTGAACACATAATAAAGTCGCCCTCCGCTTTTCCATGGAAAAAATGTCTGTAGTGGTTTCTCAAGAACGCTTGGAAGGTACAATTTTTCATATATTTGCACCAAATAGCCCCATGAAAGTGAGAAAGACCAGTTGGTTTGCTTGTGATAGCAAATGGTTTGCTGAAATAAACGAGATGAATCAATTTCTGCAGCTTCCATAAGGTGTTTAAGGGCTTGATGGCGGTTCATGGAAGGAAAAATGGGGTCTACATGGTCAAGATGGTGTAGGGAAAGTGCTGGTACTGGTGGGTGTGCTGATAACAGACCTGATAAGTCTCCATGCAGATCAATCTGTGAAAAGCAACAAGAAACAGAGTTCATCAGTATCATTTGGTATGAAATAAATATATATAAACTTGTATATATACAAAACAACTAATTAAAATAAATGAAGTACTATACTACCTGATGGAACCCTCTCTCATGAGTCAATGAGACTCCAAAATCCGAAACACAGGACTGTAAAATGTGATCACTCCCATACAGGTACGGGTATCTCTTAAGACAATCGTCTAAATTTCTTGCTATAGCCTTTGCAAGAGGGAAACTCAAAGCATATCCAGCTCCTCCAAATGCCATTTGGAAAGAGTAGTCATAGTTCGATGCTACACACTCTGAATTCTCTCCAATGTAATAGTACTTCTCATGATCATACCTTGCGAGAACCTCAACTACATTATCAACAAACAAAACTGTATCATCATCAGCCATCACATACCATCTCACACCCTTACTGTCCTCTCTGAAACTCTCCAATATCACACGTACCATTCGGATTGCGAATGGCATTCCGTGTTTGTTATAATCTTTGAATCTGTTTATGTCTTCGGATACTTTAAAAGTAGGGGAAGACGAAGGCCATGGGAGGTGTTCTTTGGGAGCTCTATCTAACCATAGAAATCCCCTGGTTATGTTTGGCCTCCACCATTCCTCTATGTATGGTTTCTTGTTTCTCCAAGTATTGGCAGAGCCCGCTATTCCAAACATGATGTGGCTAATATTAGTTGTGGCATGTGAATCAATTTCACGTTGCTTAAATGCCAATGAAGTGAAGAACGCTGAGGGTCCGACCCAAGGGTTGTTAGAAAGGAGAATGTAGGTCAAGTAGAACAAGAGGCCTGCAACTGCCATGCCTTTGCATACATCTCTTCTGAATATGTCCCATGAAGTGAAAAGCTTATGTTTAATTACGCTAAATTTAGCACTTATGAGAGACATTCTGGCAAGGAGACACCTGATGCTTGAAGTCTCAACTACTGGAGTTTTGGGTCTTGTTCTAGCTAGTAAGAAATGATATACTTAAAGCTTTAGCGTGGGGTGAGGTTGTTTATTTTGGGGGGGACTCTCTTGTTAATTCACGTGATGTGTTGTTACTGCTAGGCTTGCGTTTTTTACATGCTTGGGTGAAATATGCCCGAATTAACATCTTGGAATTGAAGAACACGAAGAAGGGCATTTGGCATGAAACAAGGAGAATGTGGTTATAATGTTCACCTACTTGGATCACCGTACACTTGTCGAATATGGCCATATTGCTTCCTTTTGGAATTTGGAAACTGCCCGCTGGTTGTCCTCTGCACGAGAATAGGAAATGGAAGAGAGAGCAGAGTGGTGACGGTCATGCTCGGCTAAAACTTCCGAGTTCCGATTCTCGTGACAAAGCCACAAAAGGCCTAAAATTGGGGTCCATGCAACTAATTTAAATCTTTCAAGCTTTGAATCAAATGGCCGCACAAACAGGTAAACTAGAATGCATGACAACATGAGATGGTTCATCACTTTTGCTTCATTTTGACAACCACATCGTAACATATTGGATATTATACAATTGCAAATAATAATAATAATAATAACTCTGTTGATACACAATTTCCGGACTCAACACTGGAGAAAAACTGATTTTGGCACAGATGCAGCTATTCTTGTCACAGATCAGTAGCAAGCTGAGATCATGTCAGTTGCAAAGCAACGTCTCTCTTGTAGGATTTCCAGTTGTTGGATTCACCCTGGATGAACATGTACTTACTGGTGAAGAAGACATTGACAAATCAGAAATTTGAAAAAATTATAAGAAAGACTAGCTTACCCTTCTGCAACTTTGCAAAGGTATACCCGTTGGTCCTCTCTCAAGGGAACATCAGTGAAGTCTACCACCAGCAAATGCAACAATATCAGCTAAAATTAGCAACAACCTTTGTATTTAAGCAACTAAATTAGGATTAAATATATTTAAATCAAACTGTACACATTAAACAAAAAAAATATTATTGGAAGATCAAAAGTTTATAATCAATAAGCCTTGCAATCTCATAGTTTTTATGGTAGGAAAGTGATGGGATTTGATCTTTGGACTTCAAAACTTGTATATTTAACGTCAAACCATTGAGCCTAAGGTTCAATCCGATCTAATGCTTCTTTTCCTCAAGGCTGAAACAAACCTCAAGTACAGAACTAACTAAGAAGAAGCTTTTTGTTCATTCTTAAGAGGCATAACTAGCTTGATTAATAATCAAACCCATTTTTAGATTTGTTCCAAGTGTAATGGATCCTTTAATACCTGCTCCAGTGATAACCGATCCCCTGAAGGAGGTGTTGCCAGTAGCAAGGGCACCCTCCAGGTTTGCATTAGTCAGATTAGCCTGCAAAAAAAACATGGAAAAAGAATTCCTATGGGTTAATTAAAAAAACAGTCCTTTTCATCTCAGCCAAAAACGAAAGCATCCAAAGGTAAAAATGGTCAAAGACGCACAAATTAAAACAACCAAGCTTTTTCCCAACTACATAGGGTCGGCTACAAAAATCCAACTCCTCTCAAAGACTCACAACTAATTAGTTTTTTAATTATATTGTTTGACAATGCTAAACTTGAAGATCTACAAGCCTCACATTGATTTACACAGACAGAAGCATGTTTAGTTTTATTGACATTCAATAATGAAACCTGAAAGCCTCTCTTAAACACAAGTAATTGTTAACATCATACATATTTAATGGACCCCGTAAGTATATCTTTGAGAAATGCATTGACTAAATCAGATGACCAGAAGATTCAAGAAACCAGACAGCAAAACTATCAGATGCTCAGAATATGTTATACAGGAAAAAAAAATGTGATTAAAGTTGGGATAGAAGAAAGAAACCTAAGGACGAGATGGATACAACATTATTGATGTCACTATTATTCCTCACCATCATCAGATTCACGACATGAGCAGGTTCCAATGGTACCCATAGAATATAGGAAGGCAACATATCATCATCTGCTACCAGTACAAATATGAAATCAAGAGAACAAAAAGAAAACACAATTCAAGGCACCCAAGCTAATCAGTTCCCAACCATGGCACATGAATAGCAGTTTGGAAATCAGGATTCACCTTAAACAAGAGTAACTCACAGGAGAAGGAATACAACAATCCAATAATGTACACTAACAAAAAGGGCATACCATACAACAACATAAAAGCATTGTGTCAACTAGTGGGTGGCAAAATGAGTGAACAAAGAGTGAAAAAAAAATCCCAGTAAGTTACATCAGAATTACCTTTGTTACATTTGCAAGAGAAAAATCAGCACCCCTGAGATCAGCATCGGACATATTAGCCCCTGAATAATATCAGAGCATTAGTGAATATTTTGAAATAAGGAAAAACTACGGCGATGTTCACTTATAAAGTCAAATAGAAAAGACTTGGAACACACAAGAACATTAAGGAGCACATGGGTCGAGTTCATGTTCTATTTAAGTATAGTGGTAATGTCTATCTTCTCTAAATATATATAGCCGGGCCTCTACTTATAGCTATAGTTTGTAGGTCAAGTAGTTCCTAACATGGTTTCAGATCTTATTAATCATATATTTCCTCCCAATTATAAATCTAGCTCACATGTCATCGAGCAGGTGAAGGGGAGTTTCATCATCTATGCTTGCTTTATATACATAGTTGGGCCTCTACTTATCAGCTATAGCTTTTAGGCCAAGCGGTTTGTAGCATATAAAATTGGACCTCAATAAAGTTCAGATTTGTCAAATCAGCCCTCTCTCCTGGCCATTCCATTGTATAGAAGATCTTCCCCATTGAAAAGCTTTTTGTTTTCTTCACAGGCAATATCCCCTTACTTTAAGTTATTATGGTCTTACACTCTTGACTAATTCATCTCTATCACTTCTAGAACAGTTTGGTTTTCATTTAGCAAGAAATCAAGAAATCTCCTTAATTCAGTAAAATAACATGATTAAAATGCAATGCTAAGAATTCATAATTGGATCAATTGTAGTTATCACATATTCGTTCTGCAAACCATTGCATTTATTTTTCAAGCCCCTAAATTATTAGCTGGTATTTGGTCATTTATGATATTCAAACTATTTTGTTTCCCTTGTGGACCAAGATTTAGCAGGTCATCTTCCATTTCATGCTTCATTCATCCTATTCCAAAGAAGTGTAGAATGTTAGAAAAAGAAAAAATAACAACGCATTACTAACAAAAGATTTTGTCCTCGGGTAGATAAGAAAATTAAGACCAAGGCTTACGGTAGAAGAAAGGCAAATGCTGTTTTATGACTACATAACAATTAACTATAAACGAAAGGAAGGAATAAAGTAAGTATTCCTAGATGTCAATGGATATAATTTTTTTTATTACAACAGGTTCATACATGGGGTTAATGAAAGTTTAGGCACAAAAGAAAGGAAAGAGATTGGAGAAGAAGAAAGAATACCTGTTAAATCAGCATCGAAAAAGCTAGCTCCCAGTAAATTGGCACCTTTAAAATTGGCTTGCCGTAATATCGACTAAAGCAATGGGAATACAAGATTAAAGAGACTAGTCAAAGTAAGCACAAGAGCAGAGCAGAGCAGAGCAGAGCATAGGTGTGTAAATAAATGTATACCGTTTTAAAGTCTTGTTTGATCAAAGTTTTGCCGCTAAAATCCTTTCCCGTTAGATCCTGACCTCTAGTTACCTCAGAGCCGTATGGACCTCCTCCCTTTTGAGAATCACAAAAATGCAAAGACATTAAAAAAACAAAAACTGCATCTAATTAACACCTGAATTCCATAGCAATTGAGGTTTTGTACTCAGTTCAATTATGCAATCATGCATAACATCACAAATAAGATAAGATGTAGACGGAGAAAATTAAGAAAGAGTACCTTAAATGCGAGGGCAGGATCAACGAAGAAGAGAGAAGCAGAGATCAGCGCCAGAACGCTTGCCCTGGCAACAGAGTCTCCAAAAATTCCCGCAATCCCTATAACAACGGAACACAAATACGGAATGAGAGCAGATTACACACTACACCACAGAGAACTAACAAAGTGGGGGAGTCGGAGAAAATTAATACGGAACGATACTGGGGAGTGTTGGTGAAGTGATGAGAGGGAGGAGCACAAGCATAATAAATGTGGCCGTGGCTTTGGCTTTGAGATTTTAGATTTGTGATAGAGAAGCGGCGAAAAAGTCTCGGTGATTTGGGAAGAAAGGAAGGGGGAGGAGACGCTGAGAAGTGCCATCGCGGGAGGAAAACGAAAAATTTTCTGACCAAAACCTTATCCCGCTACGCTACAATAATATCAATCGCCATAATAAATATATTAAAGTCCAATATATCAAGTTATTATTAACAATTACTCTCTTTTTTTTTTTTCATAGAGGAAACAAAACATAGTATTAAAAAAGAGAGAACAACCTACATAGAGCACAAGAAGTGCTCCAAAAGAAGACAATAAAGTAAAGACACGACACCACATCCCCCAACTCAAACCAACCAACATAGAAACCCCCAAGAAAACAGCTGAAAGAAACTTGTACGCCACATGCCCAATTCCTAAATCAGTCCACTATAAAAAAGCCACCATAGAGCTTAGAGGAAGAAACCCATCTTGCCGCCAACAACCTAATATTCTCCACCAAGACATGAGCAATACAAGAAAGAAACGTTTTTCAAAATCCTTGTATTCCTCACTAACCAAATACTCCAAATAGATGCAAAAACTACAAACCTGGCCACATTGACTACCTTCACCTGCTGCATAGAAAAATGGCCAAGGAACAAGCGATCATCAAGCGAAGATGGAGCATGAAACAGATTGGGCCGGCAAGATTCCCAACTTCTCCAAATAACCAGCACAACATCCAAATTTTGTTTGTCTTGCACAAAGGCTGCTTGATTAGAAGTAAGTGTGAAATGGAGCACATCTCTAAGCCTACGAGCAAGAACTTTGGATATAATCTTATATAAACTTGTAACCAAACTAATGGGTCGAGAATCTTTTAATTTCCATGAGTTATTCTTGTTGTGCGGAATCGTGATAAAGCATGAAAGGAAAAATAAAATAACAAATTTAACGTGATTCGGCAAATTGCCTACGTCTACGGGAGACAGCAAACTTGTATTGTCAGAGATTACAAACTACACTCTTAGGTGAATCTTACAGATTGGATCTCTTAATAGATTTATCAGAATAGAACTCTCTGACTCTCAGAAATGAATTTCACGAATGAAGTTAAGCACTATTTATAAAAGTATTTAGAGGCATTTTCGTAATTATAAATATATAAAATATCACACTTTCGGCGACGACGCCGAATGCTCCACTTCAGCAGCCGCCGCCCCCCACCCCCAATTTCAGCAGCCGCCCACTTGTCCTTATCTGCCACATGAGATGGTCCCCCACAATTCTTCTTTGGGATCAAGCAAATGTACGTTTGGTTAGTAATGATGTTAATTACACCATTCTGATAGATCTCTTGAAAAACCTTTATAACATCTTACTTGATAACCTCTGAAGATTGTTGGTAAAACGCCATCGTGAAGCTGTTCGAACACGGTACCTTGTTCCCATCACAACTAAAAACAACAGATCTAATTTCTTCCTCCTCAAACGGCCTTTCAAGAAAAGCCATATGCTCAGCAGAAATAGGACTCCAGTCAAGAATCTCAACACGCTCCCCACCCCTCCTTGGGTGCGCATAAAGATTCCGGAAAAAATTAAGAACTTCATTTTCCATAAGCATATCATCCACCACCACAGATCCATCCTCATTCTCAATCCTCGAGATAAAGTTCTTTTGACTTCTGATAGTTGAGGATATTATGGAAGGATTTAGAATTAGCACCCCATCTTTCAACCATTTGGTCTTGGCCTTCTGATAAGATAAACGATATGCTTAATTAAGATATACTTAATTATGATATACTTTTATTTTTAAAAAATATAAATATTATAAACAGTAAAAGCTAGAATATAAGACAAAGATAGTTAAAAAAAAAGATATATAACTCAATGAATATAGCAGAGAAAACAATTTTATGTAATTAATGTAAACCACATAAAAAACTCAACTCTAAGTTGAAAACTATGTGTGGTTGGAATATCTCTTTGAACCCTAACTCAAGAATTATCTAGAGTTCCGCCGCCGAGACGCCCCTTCCTTCTTCTTGTTTAGGGGATTCTTACTCTGGTGTGTCGAGTTTACTTGTTTTCACTAGAGCTCCTAGGCTCTATATGCTATGTTTAGTATTCTCTTGTATTTCATGATAAGGATGTACTCAATGAATAGAAATTTCACTAAAAATACAATGAAACTTTTGACTCAAAAAAAAAGAACCTAAACAGCCTTATACATGTATTGCTTCCCATCAAAGGAGGGATGCAACTGATACAAAAGAATCCAAGTCTAGTCTTCATTATTAGATCTAATAGTTATTGTTGTCTCATGTGTGATCTCCAAGATTCATTGATGAGCATGATCAAGGATAAGATAAACTATGGATATGCCCATAAATTAAAAGTTTATCTACATATATATATATATATATAGTATTTTTCTTTTTAAGTTTATAAATTTGTCAAATGATGACATTAATGTGATTGGAAAAAGAATGTTAAACAGGATTAGGAAATTTATGGGGGTGAGAGCTTTTTTTTTTATTTTTTTTTGGCTGCTGGGGTTTATCTGCTGAATGGAGAAGGTGGCATCCATGCAGACAATTACTTTCACGACCATTGCTTCGGTCTCCATAAAGGTCAACTGATTAGATGTGATGTCATGATTCAGTCGGCTTCTTCAAATACGGTGGCCATCTCTTACTGGTATGATTTTACTCAGAATTTGACAAGTTGCACATCTCAGGTGTGCGTCAACTCCTTTGAAAAGTACTTAGCAATTATTTTTCTAAGTCGAATCTAATCGAATTGTAAGTAAAGTGATTTTAATTATTAAATTATATAATTGAAAGGTCTACTATTTTATGATTGTTGTACATATACTTCGATCTTTATATGGAATTTTTAAATTGACGACTTTAAGGTATGGGTCCAATGTTTCAACTCATCAGGTACGTTAAGGGCTCATTCCATTGTATATTCTTTTTATTGTCTAATTGCCAAAAGATAATATCTTGAGATAAATACATTAAAATAGAAACAGTTAGATTAGATTCCTGACCCTCTCATTTGATGTAAAGAATATATATATATCTAGAGAGAGAGATTAAAAAAAAGAAAAACTAGCTAGATTCCCTCGTACTATGTTGGTGCAATGAACCAACCAATTGATAAAGGTGTTAAACAAACAAATCAAGGTTATAGCAATTTCTCTCTATCTCTCTCCTCCACACACACATATATAATTGTGTGTTATTATTTATTTTATATTTAACTATTGACTTGACATTCTAAGAAATGTTGATTAATTAGCATATCATAAAAAAATCATCATAATGCACACGGACCCAATTGTATTAGGTGGAGTGGTTCTATTTATAATTAGTGTGTTTTTAGATATACCCAGGAAAAATACTGACGCTACCCCGGCCCATTTATAAGGACTTGGATTCCATCTCAAAAGCCTTTGGGGTGTGGTGTTTATACCACTTATATGGATTTAGGTTTCATCTCAAAAGGTCAACCTATTTGAGAGAAGTGACTTATATTCTTAGGCTCCAACTAATTCATTCGTCTTTTTTTTTTTTTTCTTTCTTCTGTCCACCCATTTATTTTTTTCACTCATTTAAAATTTTAAAACAAAACAATTCTCTCTCTTCGCCTACCCAAATTTATTTTTTTGCCCCTCTTATTTTCATCTTTTCCAAATCCCAATACTCCTCTCCTCTTTCATTTCTTCTCCATTGATTCATTATTTTTTCAAGTTTTTCAATCATTCAAGTGTTAAAACAACATTATAAAAGTTTATAAACAACCTAGCAAAAACTTGCAAAAAATTCGAGTCATTTTCTGGTTTTGGAGGTGTCTAACTCAAACCGATTCAAATCAAATATTATATCACAAATTGTTAATTAAAATATGATTTTTACACGTTCTAAATAGATTTCAATGTGTTGTTGTTGGATTTGCATATTTTTTTCGCAAAAAAAATAGATGAAAATGGTGGAATGAGGCAGCTAAAATGAGTTTTGACAACTTATTTCTGTGCGCCGAATTTGGAGACGTTCGCTCTTGTTAGGTCAGACAATGCATTTTTTTTTAGAATTTTTTTTTTGTCTGATCCTGATGGGCCTCATAAAAGAGATATGTCCGCCCACGTAGGATCGAATACACCCAATTCGGAGACAATTTTTCTAAATTTCGAAACTTATTTTTGTATCTTTTTCTCTTCGATTTTGGATGTATTTTTTGCAAAAAAAATATATTTTAAAAAGGTAAAAATGTATGTTTTGATTCTAAAAATACAAAAAAATGACAAGATATATTAAAGATTAAGATGAGTTGAAAAGTTAAAAGATTGAAGGGGTGAACGAAAAGAGAGGGGGGTTTAAGAGAATTTATTAATATTCTTTTTAGTAATTTTAAATGAAGATTTTTTTTGTCTTTTTAATTTTTTGATTAATTAGGTGAACAGAGAAAAAAAGACAGATAAATTTAGCTGAATTCAATTCTTATATACCCATTAATTAACCCCTTCTTTACCGATGAGAACTTTTTGCAAAGCTAGTTATAAATATCATTATTGAAAATTTGTTAAGTAAGTTTATAAGGATTCGAGTCAGGAACACGTTAGAAACGTTGGTATCCCTACCTCAAGAGGAGCCAAATGTATTACGTGGCTCTGTTGTTAAAGAAATCTGATTATTCGTGTTTTTTACCTAAATTCCTGTGATTTAGTTTATAAACTTGGATAAGCACAAAAGAAATTGTAGCTAGGGGATTAATATTATATTACGCAATGTATAGGCGGCTAAGCATACAAGATTAGGGCGCGCGGGTAAACGTCAAGGAGTAGGGAAACTAGAGTACATCGTCCCTGCTTCTTTACCGTCGATATATTTAGCGAGTCCCATTGGTCAAATTATATATATGAAAGTACAAATTGTTTTTCTCGAGGATTAGAAAGCAGGAAGCTGAGTTAGCTTACATTATGACACCCATAAAAACCACTCTTGTGGAAGCTCAGTCCCGTTTCAACCTTCAATCAATATTATTTGTTAAGTGTGTGTATTGACATTCGATACCACGTCCCTGTCGTTACTCGAGACACTGATGTATTCCCACTTCCCACGTGCTAACCCCACGTTACTTGCTTTAGGCCCGTTCTTTAATTAGTCTTCTTTGGAGACCTTTTCCGCCGCTTGCCGCCCGTTATAATTACCTTCATTTTTACCTTCCCCCCTTTGACTTTAAATATTACTTTTGAAAACTCTTGAATCACAGATCCACGGTTCGGCCAACAACCCCCTGGCTCATGTCCAACCAGAAGAATATTTATTTTGGGATAAGGCAATTGATTTAACATAAATACATCATGTTCTAATCACGGCTAGATGTTTGAATGACACATATGTATAGTGTGCATTTCTAATATTTGTTATTATATGTAAAAAAAAATTAGAAGGGAGAGTGAAAGATAAAAAAAAATGAGTTGCATCAAGTCCTAGCTTAATCAATGAATACTAGAAAAGACATTCACCATTGGAATTCTCAACATATATCATTAATGGTTGATATGTTCATAATTAGTGCGCACAAGGATATGTATAATATACGTATATACCGTCATACAAACTCATTTAATTGTGATTTGACATGCCTTTGTGGCATAAATCCACGCATTGATTTTGTTCTAGCACCAGCTATTTTCCATTTTACTTTCAACTGCACATATATATATATATATACACGCTAATTTTACTATGCTATTAAATTAATTTACTATGATTACCTTGACGACCTCGATCAATAATTTAACATTAAATTGATGTCATCAGATGAAACCCATCTTTCATTAAATTTTAGTAATCTAACATCGTCTATGTAAATTACAATTGGGAGCCGGAGTTCCAACAAAAGTATCATGTTGATGCAGAAAGACAAGAAGTAAGAGAAGTAGAACAAGACACGGGACAGGTATAAGATTCCCAGACAAGCTGCCTTGTTAGGGTGGGGAAGCCAAATGACTTAATTATATTGGTGGGGGTGGCAATTTGAATATAGATATTATATCCTGTTTCATGCCCACTGACGTGTTATCTGGCAAACAGTTCGCTATTTCTTGGAGAAAGAGGAAAACTCCAGATTCCAACAACAAAACCAGAAACTCGAAAACCACCCTTCTAAAACCCCTCAAATCCGCCATGTCTTAAGAAAAAAGATTGATGATTAAGTTGCACTGAGAAAGAGCACCTGTCGTACTCTATAGAACCCAACAGCTCCAACCAGAGCAGAACTGAATAACCCATCTGAAACCCTCCCCCCTGTACGTGCGGAGGATCTGAAGAACGGAAGAAGCAAGTAAAACTTGTAAACGCTCTTTTTGCTCAGAGAGAAAGAGAGATCAGTGAGAGAGAGAATATCAGGTACGACAAAAGCCAATACGTGTACGAGAGAGATAGAATGGTTTTAGTTAGTATGCATACTACATCGAGCCGGTTTAATTTAGCCGTATTGGCCGGGTGAATGAGGAGGTGCAAGCTAGACTACTCATTAGTTCATGCGATTTCAAGTGGTTTGACTTGGACGCTAGAAGCGGTTTTCCTCTTTATATTTCCTAAACTCGGTGAATCTTCTCTTATATTGGTTAGGGCTTCATGCAAGAAAGATAAAACCATGTGGTGGACAATACCTGATTAATAATTGCAGTATCATAAGCTGGTTATTGCGGTTTTAATTCATGATTTGTCGTTTGTTCCGAGTACACCGAATCTCGTTTTGGCATTTTATATGTTGATTTGGGTCTTCATGATCAACAGATCTACAAGCCCTGGGGAACGAAATTAATGGTTATGAAAAGGCAGCTAGGTCTCTTTGGTCACTAAGTACTCAGGTTTGGTGCAATCACGAGTTTTAACAAATCTTGAAGGAGATTGTTGCTGTGTGTTCATCTCTGAAATATATCCAAGTAGTTTTTTCGAGGAAGAAGAAGAAGAGGGATGGCGAACAGGTGGTGGGCTGGACCTCTCACCATGGGAGGTGTTGACCCGATATCTCCGACCCCAATAATGCTTCATAATCATCATCTCATCCGAAACGTTAACCCAGAAGTCGAAGACGACCATGGCTTACTACTCGGTCGGCTGATACCCAGAAAAGAGCGTGAGCTCATGAACGGTCCCAATAGCGACAGTAACAACACTAATCTGAACCCTAATTCAACCAATCAATTTAACCCCGAGGAAGACGACGACAGCAGGGACAACGAACATGGAGAGCCCGACGAAGCTAATGATGGCAACGAAGTCGTTCAAGGCAGCAGCGGACGCCGACCTCGCGGCCGTCCACCGGGCTCCAAGAACAGGTCAAAACCCCCTATATTACTCACTCGTGAAAGCCCCAACAGTCTCCGAAGCCAAGTATTCGAGATCAGTAGCGGCAGCGACATCGTCGAGAGCATCGCCTCCTTTGCCCGCCGGCGACAGAGAGGGGTCTGCGTTCTCAGCGGCGCCGGCATCGTCACGAACGTCACTCTCCGGCAACCCGTCACCCCTGCAGGTTCCGTGGTCACACTTCATGGCCGGTTCGAGATATTATCGCTTTCAGGTGCGTTCCTTCCGGCGCCGTCACCAGCAGGTGCAACAGGACTGACGATATTCCTAGCCGGCGGGCAGGGTCAGGTGGTCGGCGGGAGCGTGGTCGAGCCGTTAGTGGCGTCAGGACCGGTAATGGTGGTCGCTGCAACGTTTGGGAATGTTACTTACGAGCGGTTGCCGAATGAAGATGAGCCGGAGAGTGGAGAAGGAATGCAATTGCCACCGTCTTCAGGGGTAAATTCGAATTCGGTAAATAGTAATGGTGTTTCTTCTGCGTCTCAGCCTCATGGTTTAGCTGATTCGTCTTCCTTTCCGTTAATTTTCAATATACCGCCGCCTAATCTGCTTTCCAATGGACAGATTCCTCATGACATGTTCTGGGCGGGTGCTTCGCCTCGTCCGCCTTCGTCTTACTGAAAGCCTGAAGATAAAACTTCACCATTACACAACACACACAAGGTGAAACAGTGATCATAGAGAGATAGAGAGAAATGAAACACTTCTTGAATCCTTCCTTAGTTTTGTTGTTAATCCTTTGGGGTTTCTAGTGATTTGCCTAAGTTACTACGGTACTGTCATCCTTTCTACACATTACCTAGCATGATAGGATATATATATATTTTTGTATGTTCTCGATCTTTATGTAAATATATTCTATTGTGATCTGCTTAAATAAGGTGATCTCTCTCTCTCTCTCTCTCTCTCTCTCTCTCTCTCTCTCTAATATTCTTCTAGTAGAAATCATGTAGAGAACAAAAAGGGGGTCGAGATAATTAAAGAGCTAGAAGCAGCAAATGATCTTCTATGCGCGTATGCTGGTAAGCATGCTTATATATCTCATTATCTTGTCTCCCATTTGATTCTTTCTTTCTTTTTTTAGTTGTTCATGATGTGTTTTATTTGCAGATCAAATTGTGCATCTTATGTATTATCTTGTTTTCCATTTGTTTTATTTCTTGTATTTTGTGGGTTCAACAGAGAGGGAGGGAGAGTTTCCCTGAATGAACAAGGGATATCTTGTGAAGCATGTAGGTTGTCAACAAATTGATGCATGTGATCAATTATCAATCATTGGTCGTTCATTTATTCTTTACTTCTATTTATGAGGATTATTAGACATAAAAAGGCAAAAATATGTTACGATATATACGACCTAAAGGATCATCTTAATCTTGAAGCTTTCTCTTAAATATTGTTTGGGGATGCTCTTTTCTTATGTAGGCTTATAGAAATGAAATAGAATTTGGATGGTTAATTGATACAATAAATTTAGGAATATATCCAACTGATACTAGCTTGCTATTATTCCTGAAGTGGGTGGTGAAGTAGGTGGGTTTTTCTTTTTTTTTGGGCAACTTGAATAGCTGTGGGGCTAGCTAATATTACTTTGGGAGCATGCTATCAAATCAAAGGATCACCTCAATCTATTGAATGATGTCATCATCATGACAGTTGACAATGCTTTAAGGAGTATCTGCCTGTACTTTTAGAATAGGCTTTTTTAGGTAATGTTTATCTCTTCTATTACTGGTAACTGGTAACTGGTTACAAGAATTATATAAGCTGGAAATTTAATAAGAGATTTTTTTTTTCTTTTATCTGCTATAGTGACACTTTAATATTACTTTTCTTATGAATATGACCGCTAGGTCAGACATTACATTTATTGCTTTTTTTTTTTTTTTTTGAATTTAATTTAAATCTATGGCATTGCTTTCTTATAGTTTTGTGCTATATCCATCTAAGAGAAAATTTAGTCTCCAGTATTATTTGTATTCATGCAATGATGTGACAACAAGAGAGGATGATAATTTTTTTGTCTCATTTTTATATCTACCATCATGTATTTTTCTTGATTGTAGTAATTATTTGTGTTTGAATGTGGTATATTAACTTGCCTCAATAAAGGAATTATTGCTATCTCAAAATCTTACTCTCTTTAGATTCATAATTTTTTTTATTTTTTATTTTTTTTCTATTAGTTAATCATTGCCTCCTAAACTAGTCTCTAGTAAATGCATGAAGAAATGACACCACCTCCTTGGAACCAGAGGACAAAATTGTATGGCATTTAGTTAACAAAGTATCTACTACACTTGATTTCCTTGTATATATGTGCCATACATGATGACAATTAACATCTATCTATTTTAGGCTTGCACTCTTACCTTCTGAACTTGATAAACTACCACCAACTTCCCACCATAAAACTTTAGAAGTTCAAAAGGAAAGATGTAAATACACCCTTAGCATGCATGAGTCTCATGTGATCTACTAGATAGCTAGCACGAAAGAATGAAGACGTCCTTCCAAAAGTTGTTGATATTGTGGCAAATTAATTAGTAAGAGGTGTCATAGATTACTTAGATATTCAATGGCATTAGAAAGGGACTTGGGTTTTGATGTGGAATAGGAAAATGCTTTACAATGATTAGTGTGTCATGGGATATTGGGAAGTCAATTGGATTAGGTTTTAGGGGAAGGGAGAAAATAATAGAGGAGAAGAAATGGGTGAGATCAATGGAAGAGGGAGAAAACAACAATGTCAAGGGGTTTAAGGGAATTTGTGGGAGAAAAGGATAGGTGAATCACCCTAATCATGCGGGCAGGAAAAAGGAAGGGGTATTGATGTACATCACACACTCAATGGAGGAGAATAAGGACGTGTGCAATTGGTTGGATTGTATTGAATTGTTTGTCTTTCAAGGCATCTACAATGTGATTTGAAAGTGCTCGAGTCCCGTTTACCTCACTCAACTAGGCTCAAGATTAGTCCCAAAATCGTTTGAAACCATTAGATTGAGTGATTTCTGCAGGTGAATGGATTTTTTTCATCACACGCTTAAGTCATTTCCTTAGTATATCCTCTTTTCTTGGCAAATATTGTTCCCAAAGTAAGTAATTAGGATTATTTCTGCTTTTGGGAAGATAATTGGTGTGATGAGTCTAGCCTAAAGTCTCTTTTAATTTCTACATCTCTTCATGTTTTCTTCCCTTCTCGATACTCCCTTCTCGATACTCCCATCTCTTCTTTCTTTTCTACTCTTCTCGGTGCTGACTCACAACTCCCCTCCTTGAACTTCCATTTCCCTAGGCAGCTCGTCATTAGAGAACTAAATGAGATTCCTTCGTTTTTTACTAAATTGGATGTTAGTTTCTCGGTAGACCGCCTTGATTGCTTTGTTTGGAGACTTGAGGCTTCCAACATATTCTCATCCTACTCTTTTTTTTAATCCCTTACTGTTTTTTAGAATAAACAAACAAATATATTAAATTAGCAAAAATAAACGTTCAACAACAGAAATGGAGTACCAATAGTACTCAAGAAAAAAATACACAAAAAGAAAACAAATAAAAAACACTCCATGATCCAGCCTCAATCCAACTCAATACATGCAACCTCCCCAATTCCTAACCCATTCATTAATGGAATAGTCCCCATTAATTTTAAAAGCTACAAGTCACAAACTCGCATAATAACGACATCACACTACAAGCTCTCTGTGCTCCTAGAAGCTCCATTGAAGATGCGGTGATTGTGTTCCATCCAAATCATCCACAATGTCGCTAAATTCGCAGATCTCATGATTTTGACTTGTCTTCCATTTAAACCGCGAATAAGAGCCATCGATATACACTCCTCATACGTCTCTGAAATAGAAGACCCGTTTCCTACCCTTGCTTGCCACTTCTCCCACATCACCATGGAGGAGCACCTGAAAAATAGATGTTCAGCATTATTTGAATTATTATAGCATAATGGACAACAATGAGGAAGCAAAGAAATGTGAGGAAGTCTCCTTTGAAGGACATTACCCATATTAAGCTTTTCATGAGCAAAAATCCACCCAATCATTTTAACCTGGGATGGAGCATGAGCTTCCCAAATCAAAGGGGCCAAGGGGAAGGTGGTGACTAAGGGATCATCAATTAAGGAATGGAAAAAGGACATATTGGTGAAATGGCCAGAATGGTGGAGAGTCTACTTAAACCTGTCATGGCTTGAGGAGAGACGAGCTGAATTCAACAAAGAAAGCAACGTTACCAACTCAGATTGTTGGTCAACCATGAGGTTGGTTGGAAAGTGAAGGTTCCATTGAATTGAATCCAAATGATCATGGTTAGCAATAAAGCGGGCAATGGGGTAATTAGGGAAAGGTGACACATGATAAAGTCTAGGGAACATCTCAGCTAATGGGAGCTCACCAACCCAACGGTCTTCCCAAAATTTAAAAATGCGCCCATCCCCTACCACCGGTTGAAAATGATGGAGCATTACAGGAAGTAAGGAAATTACGTATTTTCAAGGACTTCTAAAAGTTGATCTAATGGATAAGATGACTCTCCTACTCTACTCAATATTCCCAAATTTGCTAGTGACGACCCTTGCCCAAAAGGATTGATTCTCCATGTAGAACCTCCACAACCACTTAGTACAAAGAGCTTTGTTTCTCATCAAGATGTTTCCAATACCCAACCCTCCTTTAACCATCGATCTTTGGACAATCTTTCACTTGATTAAGTGAGTTCCGCTACTCTTATCAACCCCTTTCCATAAGAACACTTTCAATTTTCTCTCAATAATCTTGGCAATCACAACTTGCATTCGAATTAAAGACAAGTAGTAGGTTGGAATGGCTGACAACACCGCATTGATGAGAGCAAGTCTACCTCCCTTTGAAAGAAATCCCCTTTTCTACCCATCTAATCTATGAGAAATCTTAGCAAACACTGGATCCCAGAAGTGTTTACATAGAGGATTACCTCCTAAAGGCATCCCGAGATAGTGAAGCAACCAGGAACTAATTGAGCGCCCAATTTTTGCTGCCATCCTCAATAAAGCACTTTGATCAGTATTGATTCCCACTATTTGACTCTTCGCCATGTTAATCTTAAGCCCAGAGAGGGGGTAGAAGCACTGGGGCAAGCAAATAACATTATCCACATTTTCCTCCTCTCCATTGAGGAGGAAAAGCGTATCATCTGCAAACATAAGGTGAGAAACCACCACTCCCTCCTTACCCACTGAAAAGCCCTAAATCGAGGAAGACATGCACGACATTGTCATCATCCGACTCAGAACATCAACCACCAATGTGAACAAGAAAGGGGAAATACAATCACCTCGTCAAAGGCCTCTGTGAGCATCAAATTTCCTAGTGGCTTTACTATTAAGGACAATAGAATATGTAATCAAATTCAAACACCCAACAATCCATCTTCACCACTTCCTCCCAAAATTCTTTATTTCCATAACATAATCAAGGAACTCCCAATCAACAGAGTCGTACGCCTTTTCAAAATTCGCTTTAAAGATCACACCTCGAAGCTTCCTAGATCTGTAATCTTCAACAGCTTCGTTGGCAACAAGGATTGAATCAAGAATTTGGCGACCGTGGACAAAAGAAAATTGTGACTCATCAATGGTTTTATGTAAAATTGCCTGAAGTCTAATAAAGAGGGTTTTAGATATAATTTTGCATAGGCTTGTGACTAAGCTTATGGGTTTGTACACTCTTGGGTGCCAAAAATCTCTTTTCTTTGGGATAAGGCTAATGAAGGTTTCATTTGTCTTAATATTTACTACACCATTTCTATGGAATTCATGTATCACTTTCATGACATCAGCTTTAATAGTCTCCCAAGATCTTTGATAAAACGCCAATAAGAATCCATCCGGTCCTAGGGCTTTGTTGTCGTTACAGCTTAACACTGCTTGACGCACCTCTTCTTATTCAAAAGGTCTCTCCAGCCATTCCAGATCAGAAGCACCAATTAGATTCCACTCAATCCCATTAATTTCCTAAAATTCATTCCTATTTGAGGAAAAAACCTTGGAGAAATGTTGAATAAAAACCTTTAAGAGGCCATCCTCATCTTCCACCAACACACCATCATCCCTCTCAGCTTTTGAAATGATGCATTTTGTCTTCCTATCACTGAGAATTCTGTGGAAAAGCTTTGTATTAACATCCTCCTCCTTAATCCATTGGATTTTTGTTCTTTGCCCAACCATTCTCGCTTCTTTCAAGCAAATGTCAGCCAACTTAGTCTTTGCCTTCATCCTTAAAGCAACAAACTCCACAGACAACTCATTATGACCCGCCAAGAAATCCAAGCACCCAGTGAGATCTTCTAGATCTATCTTTTTAAAGGAAGTTGAGCCAAAGACTCTCTTATTCCATGCTTTGATAGATTTTTTAACTTCAGCCAGCTTAATCATAAATCTATGACCTTCATGGCCATAAGCAAACGCCTCAGTCCACCAGATACTCAACGATTCAGAGAAATCATTGTGATCAAGCCATGCATTCTCAAACCGAAATGGAGAAAGGCCCCTCTAAATACAAGAAAAATCCAAAATAATAGGGCAATGATCGGAAACCACCTTAGGGAGAGCCTCTTGTCTACAATATGGAAACAAAGAGTCCCACCTTGTAGAGAAGAGAAACCTATCCAGTCTTACAACATATGGGGATCTCACAAAAATTTGACCAAGTAACATGAGCATTCAGGAGAGGAGGATCTTTCAGATTGAGTTCCCCAATAAGCGTATCAAACCTCTGCATACTTGTAGTTAACCTGGAGTAGTTGATTTTCTCCACTAAATTCCTCACGTGTTGAAATCACCCCCCAAGCACCACTTGAATCCCATATTGATTACCCATCTATTCCTTCTTTCCCTAACTCTTCCTATATCTAGGGGGCTCAAGTCCCGTCCAAGGTAAAAGTCACGTGGTGGCTTGCAGCCCTAAATAGGTTAAGCACCTGCGACATTCTACAGTATCGTGCTAAGTGCCTATTGTATTCCCCAAGTTGTTGTATTCTTTGTTTTAAGGATGACGAGTCTTTGGAGCACATTCTATTCCATTGCAGCTTTGCCAAAGCGGTGTGGGATAAGTGGAGGGACAACCTCTGTGGGAAGTTGGTTCCCTCGTCTACTTGCCTCAAGTGTTTTTCTTTGTGTCACCTTGAGGGGTGGTTGGCTAGTTCAACGGTTGTGGGTAGAAATGTGTGTTTCGCCATCATCTGGTCTTTATGGGGGGAGAGGAATCACTGGGTATTTGAGGATACAAAGTCAGATTTTTCGACTGTATGGGATGCTTCAAGGCTGCTAGCATGTACCTAGGTTTCAAGTTCTAAGTTGGCTTGGGGCTACTCTTTTGGGGAATGGTTTATGAATTGGGGAAATATGTTTCCATTTACTTGATGTGCTCTATTTAGGTTGGAGTATGTCGGTTGCTTCTTGTATGTATGTAAAGTTTTTTTTCATTTCTCAATGAATGCTTCTTTGTTTCTTTCTCAAAAAATAAAAATAAAAAAAAGTTAGGAGGTCAAAGATAACTGAAGGGTAGGGATTCTTTATATGCAATTTAAGATTCACTTTTATTAGCAATACCATTGATATAGTATTGAAAATTGGGGACCTATGAATTAATCTACTGATTCATAGGTTCAGCTTGGTGGTGAATCGTGAGTTGATCATTTATTTGGTCTTTTGGTTAAACACTAAGAAGTAGATCCAAAAGGCGCATGGACGCAACCTGGACTGTCATTGTATAATTGCGACATGACACACGAGATAGTGATTCCACTAAGCAATGCTTAACTGAAACATGCGCTGTTAGGTTCTTTTGTTCTAGCATAGAGACTACTTAGCTTGGTATTGGAATTATTAGTTTGCTTTTGCTCTTAGATTCTTTTGTCTTTTTTCTTTCTTTTCTGCAAGTCTAAATTAGTGATGGGTTTTTCTACTAATGCAATGGATCAAACCTAAATTTGTATCTTTTTGGAAGAACAGGTTACTAGTTTCACTTTTAGTTACATTTACATTTCTTATTCATAAATGACTCTACCCTTTTTGTGCATTGTCCTCCCAACCTAATGACAACACTATGGTGATGATTTAATGTCTGTAGCAGGTATTTATTTTATTGGGTTGCATAGAGGCTTATTCTCTTACAAGCACTAGGTGCTTTTGAAAAGAAGGGACATGGCATGATGCCCTAATGCTGCTATCCATCCGTTATTTTCCCCATCTAGTGTGACCTAACCATGCATGCATTCAGTTAATCTTTATTCAGATAGTCATGATATATCTCTGTGACGAATGACTGAACAGTATGTGAAGATCTGACATGTTGATCACACTAACTTGATCTTGAAGCTTGCATATCATATGTTAAAGTTAAACCAATATTTTTCCCAAGGGCTCAATTCCTTGGGTTTCTGAAAACAAGCAGGATATTGTAGAACACGACCATAATCACCTAATGAAGCAGATATTGAGAGGCTCAGTTAGAAGAGAGGCAGAGGAGGGAAACAATGAGAAATTCCCTTGTTTTCTCGTCTAATTAATAGGTGAAAGATGAAAGCATATAGCAGTCAACATAACTCCAGATCATATGGAAAATGCTTAAGCGATAACAATTGAAACTATAACAGATTAGAAGCCATCAAAACACCTTAATCGTCGTCAATGTAGATGGTCTCTTGCTTGAACAAGCCACCAAACACCTTCCTCACCTCTTTCTGAGGCGGTGTTTTTGGTTCTTGTTTTGATTTAACTTCCTTCTTTGGTATGAAGGAGGGTGGCCTGATAACTGCTTTCTTGGCTGGCAGCTTCTTGGCCTTAGCTACACCTCTAATGGTAGCAATCTGAACTTTTGGTTTCATGTCCTCCTCTTCCTCGGGCTTTTGAACCGCCGTTGCAATACTTAAGTTCAATTTTTCCCATGAGAATCCAGCGCCGAAGTTTTGTGCTTTGCTCAACAGGTCCTCCATGGTCGCCCCTGCCGCGTATGCCTTCTTCTGGGCATCTTGGGCAAGGCTAGTAGCTTGAACTTCTTGCTCAGATAGCTTTTTCACCTCATCTTCAAGCTTCTTGGTTGCCTCAGCTGCTTTCCGGGCTTTCTCAGAAGCTTGAATTGCTTCTTCGTCTGCTTTTGCTTTAGCCAGAGCTTCCTCATAAGCTTTTCTTCTTCCATCTTCAGGGATGGCTCTGTAGATAACAAGGATTCAAGTCAATTTAACAAATAGCTGTCATATTCAAAGTCAAATTCATTTAGTTATAGCTTGTGTTCCAGAGATGATGTACAATTTTATTTTTTATTTTTTGATCCACGAGATAATGTACAACTTGTTCTTCGTTTTAAAGCAATGTTTAATTGTGCTTATTATAAGCTACCTGAAATAATCATCTACAGGCTTGGAAGGCGCGGATGGATTCGTAGAAACTTCAATGACCTGAAAAGACATTAAATTTGCAGGAAAAAGCAAAAGGAGCGAACCCCAAGGATCTGTGAATTTGAAAAGAATGCAGCCTTTATTTAAATACATTTCAGCAGTAAATGTTATAATCAAGCACCTAGTAGCCTCCGAAAAAACAAAGTTTGATTGTGAAAATAGAAATGTTGAAAGAACCTAAAATCCATATCCAAAATTATATTTACTTTGACGCTGTGAGTAGTGATTGGTGGTTTAGTAGTCGTCCATATTCGTGTGTCCATCTGATCCCTTGCTATCAAGTTCTTTGAGAGTCACTGATAAATGCCGGTGATTCTGGCCCTCCTATCCGGAGTGTTTTTCCAAGCTTGCTATCAAGGTAAGGACATAGTACCGTGAAAGAAGAGAATGAAACTGTCGGGGTTTCAAACTTTCCACTCCTAGGGTAAGAAGCCCTACAGGGCTGGTGGTTTTTTTTTTCTTTTTTTCTTGATGTGGTGATCAACAAAGTATGATCTTGGATAGGTATTTTGGTTTATTTTTTAGCACACTCTCCGTATGAAAATAATTATAAATTATGATAAGAGTAGACACACGAGAGATAGATAGAGATACCTTGTTTTCGGCCACTGCTGTATTGGAGAAAACATCAGCCACCAGCGATGCTATCTGCGACTTCGACACCTAACATTTTCACCACATTTCTATAAAAAAGATATACATTTGAAAAAAGAAAAAGTTAAAGCAGCTTTTGCCATCGTATCTATGTAGATGAGAAGTGATATTTAAATCGGAAATGTACTTTGCATACATTACATTACTTTGTAGTCCTTCGCGCGGGTGCTCTGCTCCTTGGACACAACAACATTGTAGGCACTCTCGGGAGAGTAATCGTCCGTCAAAGACGTCTTTATCATGGTGTACTTCACCTCCGTCGTCTCCACCACCTTTGCTAAGAACTCTGCCGCCGTTAACGGCTGAGATTTTGAGAAGAGATTGGTGAAAAAGGAGGAGATGCCATCCAGAACGTTGTAAGTCGATTGGGGCACCATTGCTCTGTCATCGTACACGATTGCCACGTGCCCGACACCCGCCAGTTGTGAAGCTTGAACCACTTGGAGAGCGTCGGTTGTGGTGACCTCTGAGGTAGGCCCATTCTCGGTGGGACCGATCGTGACCACCACTTTGCTGGCGTTTCCCATGGCCTTTGCTATCGATTCTGCGTCTTCAAACGTCGATTCCACTGCATTTAGCCTCTTCGCCTCTACCGGAGATATGATCTGCAAACGTAAACTATCTCGCTTGAGCCCATTAATTTTTTTTCTTTTTTAGCCCACTTCCCTTTAATTTTTATTTATTAACTAAAATAATTAAAAAACAGAAAGAGAAACAGATTTACGTACTTTATATTTGACAACAAAGGAAGAATTATAACTTTTTTTTTTTTTTTGGAAGAATTATAACTTAGAATGTGAATCAATCAATTTAGATTGCCTCCCTCTAGTCCAATTCTGACCTTGTATGAAGCAGCCACACGAGCAAGCTCTTGGGCTGCATCGAGGTCGGGCACACCAGCCCGGACGGTGAAGCCTTGACGGAGAAGAGTCTGAGCAATGCGAATTCCGGCTTGACCAGTTGCTCCGGCAACGAACACCGTGCCAGGGTCCTTACGTCTTCCGAAGGAAATTCCGGAGGATGGCTGGCTTACGACTGGAATTAGAGACTTGACGTCTGAAATGTTGGCGATGTCGAAGAAGAAATTGTTGGGTTTGTTGGAATCTTTGGATTTAGTGTCCCCTGTGGAAGACGGATCATCTTGTTTGCCGAGTCGGAAAGCCGACAAGGTTCCGGCCCTTTTGGCGAAGACGATCAGCTTTGGGTTGTGGTGGTTGATTAATTGTCTTGAACGAGGCGCGGTGGTAAGGAGAAATGAATTGGAAGTGAGAGTGGGAGCCATCACCCGAAGAGCAAGAGATCTAGGGAAAGAGAAAGAAAGAGAGACTCATCACTCCATAGGCTGCAGCTACTGATTCAAGTGGTGTTGGCAGGGAGTAATAGCGTCATCGTGATCCGCCATTCTAAGTGCAAGGAGAAAAGGGGTTGGGAATTTGGAATGACACAATAGCTATCATCTGGATGTGAGGCAGTGGTGAGAAAGCCAATAGGATGATGCCACGACTGTATTTATCCACTTGAAGCAAATTATAAACCATACGTTCAGGCTATTATGTTAGATGTGCTGACCCCACTTAATACGGATATGATGTAATTGTTTCATCTCTCAGCCACTACAAACTAGTCTACAGTACTGCTACACGAACAAAAATATACATCAGAAGATGACTTTACTGATATTTTTCTTAAAAATTTAGATGAAAGATACATTTTGTGTACATCTATACCAAAAAACCATACAATCAACAGTGGTTTCTTTTGTTATTTTGAAATAATAATTTTAATGTAAATCGAATTGTTTCAACTATATCTTTTAACTGATATATATCAGATCACAATATCATAGTTGTATTAAGTCAATATAACATCAGAAACTGGTTGCAAAATAAATTTGATGACAATGCACTATAAGAATTTGTATCATGGTGCAGAAGTTGACATTTCAGACTCATTTATCTTTTAATTGAAGAAGAAAATTACTCTGCTCTGCCTAACGTTCACTTTTAGAGAAAATCCAACTAAACTTCCATCTCTGAATAATGACAAACGTGATGCAAAAGATTGAACCACCAAGTGTTCAACATGACTTTGTCAAAAAATATAGACGTGCAATTTAACACAAGGGCTAAAAGTGGACAATTCGATAGAATGGTCGAAATGCTAGTGCGTTGAGGAGAGATAATTACCCCCGATTAATGATCACACATGAAGAAAATAAATATCTTCATCCATATTAAAAAGGTCTGCACACAGATTATACGTTTTAACATAGGAAAAACAACCAAACAACACTAGTTATTGGATTTACGCCAGAAACTTATAAGACTAAACACCACTTTTATGGACATAGATCTCTCGATCTTAATTAACACGTGGACAAAATAGATCCCTACAGAAAAGGGCGAAGCTAACCTAGTCTATCAGTAACAGTAAGTGGGACTATCACGCAAAAACTAAATGGGGTTGTTAATAATCACTTATCACCTATTTTCTTAGTTAATTATTTATGTAATGGGATGAAATTTGTTGCTAGACACTACTCCTAATGCTCGCATCAAACGGCATTATGGACCTAGTAGCAGTAGATGCATACTAAACCAAGGAATTACCCTTGCTATAACAGATGTTAGGAGATTAGTAAGGTTATTTTAACCTTACTGAGGTGTATAGTCCCTCGTCATGCAAACAATAAACGTTTCCGGAGCCGGAATGAATACAAACTGTAGATAATTTTAAAAGCCGATAAAAAGCACAAAGAAGTATCCAAGCAGAACCTCAACAATAATGCAAAAGAGAAATGAAGTGATAATTAGTTTAATGAGTACATGAAAAGAACATTGACCTATTTTGAATTTAGTTCTGATATAAGAATGGTCACTATCAGATGAGAGGAAAAAAATTTCTTAAAGACTGAAGATATGGTAAAACGAAAAATCAACCCCCAAAATTAATTTGATTGCTAAATATGACCAGAGATCATGCTGCGTACGAGTCCCAGTACGGCTCCAAGTTGGAGAAAAGTGAAACTAGCTGTTGTCTATTTCATTCGTGTATATTGCCTGCAAGCAAAGCTTCTAAACACCCTGATGAGATGGGAATTTGGTACGCAATAAATGCATAATCTGAGTCAGGAGTTAAGAAAATATATCTTTTTTTAATATTAATTATTGTAGGTAAAGTAATACATGAATAGAAGCACCAGAAGTACTTCAATCATCCCATATAAAATCCTCAATTGACACACAAGCATACCACATTATAACTGCCTCACTTCTCCCCATCACCTACATTCAAGCTGAACTGCAACCTCTATAACCCCTATATATGAACATATACATCAACATGGCTGGTACAAAGAATTGTGCAAGCTTAGGCACCAATCTAACAATGAGGCTGACAAATCATTGTATCATCAAAGAAATGCAATCCAGTGCATTCTTTTAAAATCTGATTTGCAATGAACTATAAAATAGCATCAGGCTTCAACCTTCAATAAACCCCTCTCTTGGGGAATGGGTGGTACCTACTCCTAATGGTCAAAGCAAGCCTTTTTTTATTCTGAATTAAAGAATTCAGGATGTGTCATTTTAGTTGATGTGTTCTGAAATACCATAGATCCACTAACACTGTTCCCTGAATGTGTTGTAGATAGATCAAGTTCCACATTATGATCGCACCACAATGAAATTAACTGAATCAAGCACTTAGCCCATGTTGCACTCTCACAATCACACGATTTAACTTCTCATTACCCTGAGGATGATTAAGGGTATTCCACAAAGCTTAAAACTGACTCAAAAGAAAGCACCCAAAAAGAATAATGATAATAAAGAGCTTTTGAGCATCCCCACTGTTGCCCCTTATGTCTCCAATCTGGAGAATCTATTGAGCATCACTTTTTATAGTGTAGGGTGGTTCAGTTGGTTTGGGATTTTTGGGGGATCTTTATTGATGGCGGGATAGCTCCCCAATCCTCATTGCACGATTGCTCGTCTCTTGATCATATGGCACATTGTACAGGTAGGGCCCAAGAAGTTTGGGGAATAGCTTCTTTTGCTACCCTTTGGCTGTTATGGTTGGAGAGGAAAAGGAAGGTCTTTTCAAATAAGTCCTTAGACTGCCTCAGTGTTTGGGAGGCCAAATGGCAAGCCTGTAATTGGGTGGCATGCTCAAATCTCAGTGGAGGGTTTTCCGTTTCGGAGTGGTGTAGGTGTATGTAGGGCTTTGAGAGGCTGTTTTCTTCCATTTTTGGGCCTAGGGGTCGGTTTTGTGCTGTCTACTGTTTTGTTTTCTGCAGGTTGTTTGTGTAGGCGCATCTCTAATGCTTCGTTTTGTACCTTCCATACTTTTATTAATACAATATATTTCTCTTCTCTTCTCAAAAAAAAAAAAAAAGATAAGAAAGAGCTTTTGAGAAGGATAAAATTGCCATCTTTCTTGGCCAAACCCAAAACTTCGTCAGATCAATTATGAGCATGAATTCTAGAAGTGGATTCATGTAGTAGACCCCATGCGGTTGAAAAACGGCTTAGTTGAGTTGAGTTGTGTGTGATTAATGTTTTAACTCTTTTGAAACTATTACCTTCGATATAGTTAATTTAGTGTAGCATCCTATGTATGTCGTCCTTAACGATTTTTTCCCTTAACGACACTCATTATCAGTGATATCAAGGCGTTGCCTAGAAAACTTCTAGGCAAATCGCCTAGGTGATTTGAAGAGAAATCAGCTAGGCAACATCCTAGGCAAGCGGTAGGGGTAGTTATAATTTTTAATTTTGAGGGGGGTCTCTAAAAATAAAAATAAAAAACACCCGCAGGGACCTATAAATAATTAATTAAAAATCTAGGTACCAATAAATAAATATTTTTTATCGCCTAAGACACGTGTAGTCTTCATCTAGGCTACGCCTCGCCTAGACATTGCCTTGGCACCTTGAAAACATTGCTCATTATTCACAAAGACAAACTAGTGTACTAAAATCAATTCGAATATTAGAACAATTCAGTTTATATAGTGTATAGGTACACAAGTTATTCAAACAGAGGACTCTAAAGAGTACTAAAACTCCATACTTCACCCAAACACTCCACACATTTCAAGATTACTCCAGAACTTTCTAGTGCAAATTTTAGTAATTTCCCTTGATTACATTCTTCCCTACCTGAATGGCGGGCCTTGTCACAATAATTAAGGTTGCTTAATTGAGACCAAAATGTCATGGGTTAGAATATAGAAACCACCTCTCTAATACAAAGATAAGGCTGACCCTTTCCCAAACCCTACAATGGTGGGAAGCCTAGCTTACTGGGTACACCCTTTTACATTCTTCCCCAGCTATAGCTTGAACTTTGTCAAGTAAATTCTTCTCATGACCCATCAAAAAGAGCCCAAGGGTAGAACTTACCCTTGAAAACTAGCTAGCAAGGGGGAAGGTCCCAACTCTAACAATTCATATGCCCCTTCAAAATTGTTCCAACTAAGAGATATAGGATTTAGGATTATAGTAATCCAACACGGTCCTCAACTGGCAATATATTGCAGCCAACCATTTCCAACTAGATGACTTCAAGAATCTTTGTTCCTACATGTAGCAATCTGCCTCAGGTCGCCCTTTCCATCATGATAATACGAAACCACACCTATACTAATCTCATAATCAACATGGAGCACTTAATCCCATACACAACTTGATGCCAACTTCGATACCAATAAATCTGAACCTGTGGGTAGAACACCACCCATGTGTGGTATAAGGGTTGCTACCTTGGTGTTTGACTTTGAATTCCCTCTTTGCAACTTGGAGAAAGACTTGGACCACATCCATCCAACTATTGTATCCTATATGTCCAATGGCTTCTGTGAGGAGCATCAAATGCTTTTCCAAGTGGTTTTGATGCAAAAAATTGGTCCATCTTTCTAGACGTGAAGTAAGAAACTTTGTTCCAATAATCTGCAAACATCAGATATTCCCTCAAATGGCAATCCTACTTTGCCTCTATTATTGCTAAGGCAATGGGTTCCTTAAGTATGTTGCCTATTAGGTAATCACCGCACTACCTAGCAACTCACTAGTAAAGAGAGCCCTTTTGTACCCATCCTCTTTTTTTTTTGTTCTTAATAGGATGAAACATCCTTCTCATCTTCATTTACTACCAAGAGACACTCTAGGCCAAGGGATCCTTAGTTACTTCTCTCATAATTATATATCTAGACAATTCCTTTGAGCAAGGATCGAAAATTCAACTTCGCCTGCATGACAACATCTTAAAGAAAAATTTTCATTTAAAAAAGAAAAACTATATTTCTTTTGAGACATCCTAAAACAAACATGATTAAAACAAAAGGACAACATGGTGCATGAAGCTCCCGCCTGCGCACAAGGTCCAAGGAGAGGGGTCGAACAACTTTGGGTTTATTTTACCAATCTCACACTTCATTGCAAGAGTTGTTTCCACGACTCAAACTTGTGACCACCAGGTTAAATGATGAGAATTCTTACCATTGAACTAAGGCTTCCCTTTGAACATTATTATATACTTAAAAGATATTAAATTATAGTGTATATCAATATAATGGTTTAAAGAGTGATTTGCATTCTCAACAGTGATTGACATGTCAGTGATAAATTACTTTAAGGCTACTATTGATGACATATATAGAAGATTATTGATTACCACATAGTTCATAAAATCACCTGCTCTTTTTCATTTAAAATCAATATTAGAGTTTCTAAATCTTATATTCTATAGATATTCTTTAATTTCTATTGCGACATATGAGAGTACACTTCAATTTTACATACTTACATATTAGATCAAATCTAATTTTTAATTATCCCTTTCTGTTTTTTATTCTTCTTTTTCATATAGTATTTTTCTCTTTTAATTATCGCTATCTGTTTTTTATTCTTCTTTTTCATATAGTTGCAATTGTTATTGTGTATTTTAAGTATTGACATAATTCTTAATTCTAGTTCTATGCATATATTGCTGCTATGCAATTTATATCTTTCGTTTTCCAATTTTCTAATTCTAATTTTATGTTTGGAACCAAGCAATATATGTATCAATTTCTTGAAACTGGCTCCTCTGACTGGTTAAAACTGGGACCAAAGAACATTCGAATTCCTAGAATTTCCCTCACCAATCTGCAATCTCTCTCTTACCTACCAAGCAGGGCTGTTAGAACTCCTCTCCAACTCTTACCAACTGACTGTCAATTCCAAAATTATGATTTCAGTTTGTGTTTCCCAGCAAGCTTGTTCTGTTATCCAGAATGCCCTAATTCTAAAGCAACCCAAGTCCTTTCAGATCAAGAAACTGAAAACCAATTGCTACCTGAGAAAATATCTAAGTTAAATAGCAAATTTGCCTACAAGAGGACTCCAGTTTCTTTTTTATGTGTTTTTCAGACCTAAATTATCTCAATAATAAAGACCACAAAGACCACAAATATCAATGACTTGTAAGATGAGCATAGAAAAACCCATTTTTCTACAGTGTCCATCCAGCAGGAATTTGTTTTTGGAAGTGGCATTATACACTTAGGTCTAAGAGAGCTCAGTGTACTGCCATCTGCAATCATGTGAAAGCCACCATCAGGGAGAAATGTTAGGCCATCGACAAGTGTAGAAGATGTGAACTGGCTGATCATTAATGCCAAGGCTTCTTTAAACTACTAAACAACTTATCAAAGTGCATACAAATGCGTTTTTGGTTGCTTAATGGTGTATGTGCTGGACAAGTTGTTTTGCTGAGTTCTTTTATGACATGCATTATGGTAAGCCAGCCTGCCTACTTCCTTTTACTCTATTCCTGTGTGATGAATTCACCTGTACCTATTGCAGGAAAAAACAAAAAAGGAAAGGAAAAGAGAACAGAGAAATGTGTATTTTTATTACAAAAAATTAAAAAAACTTTTAGCTTGAGATCCTATATTTTGTACCACTAACTGATCGGTGTTAATCACTACAAGCATGTTTGACCTTTTGTTAATCGAATAATTCATTCATGGCTAGTCCAGTGTTATAAAATTCAAATTTCAAGGGAAGGATAAAGTGACATACATTGATACTGAATTTGCCATCACATGGACACTCGCTGATGGGCTCCATACTCCATAGAGGTATTACAGTTGACATCTACATGAAGAGAGGATAAGTCAGAAGCTTCTATCACTTTGAATTTAAAAACAAAGTCCCCAGAGCAACTGTCAAGCTGGCAATCATACAAAGGTTAAACCTCAAATAGAATAACATAAAACATTATTTATATAATAAAGATGTCTTAGCCAATAGACACTGGACTGTCCTGTCTAAGAAAGCCCATAAAACATGTATTAAAATTCACCTGAAATGATGATCAAAAAGTGGTTCTGCACAAGTCTGCTCAACCAAGTCATCTAGTTGACAGTATTCTCATCTATCAATCAACCACAAAGCTGACTTAGTAACAAATCCAGATCAAAGAAAACTGCCAAGACCTTCAGGTTTAATCTTTATTTTTTATTTCTAAGCAACAAAAAATTTGATGCAGTTCACTGGTAGACCTCATTACTGTTTCTACAAGCAACAAGAAGTAACACGGCACATAAATGTTCTACAGCAATTAAGCACCAAAGTTTGATGCAATAGATTGGTGGATCTCTTAATTGTTTCTACAAACAACAATAAGTAACAAGGCACGTTGATGTTTTAACTTCTAAATCAATTAAACCCTATATGATGAATCAATGATCACGAGCTACAAGAAGTAGCATGGCACATTGATGTTCTAACTTCTAACTTCAAACAAATTTCAACTATGTTAAGCCCACTAATTGGGGAAAAAATGTCTAGACTCCCTACAACGGGAAGGCAAATATTACCAGAAAATCTAGCGTGAAGGTCACCACTAAGTTGCACATCAAGAGATTAGCTCAACAAATCCTCATTTACCCAGGTCAGCTGCCAGCAGTAAACACAGACTACATTAAACACTTTATGGTGAATGTCATTTCAAAGAGAACATATAATTGACAAGTAAATTTAAAAGATACTCCTCAACAGAAAACAGATCACATGTCCCAAGGTCACAAGAACTAAATTAGGGATTGACAGCCTTCTTCGCTCTAAGTGATTCAAGAGCCTTCTTTCGCAGCTCAATCTCAAGTTTCTTCTGCTCAGACTCTGTTTCTTCTGCATCACTTGGACAAGACTCCTTCCTCCCAGCATCAGCATCTGAATCATCAGCATCATTTCTGATATTCTCAATGTCTGAAGGTGGAGTCACTGTATCTATTGTCTTACTTTTCAGTTTGCTCGAACGTTTCTCCTCCCTTCTACGCCGCCGCTCCTCACGCCTCCGTCGCCTCTCCTCTTTTCTTAATCTTTTCTCTTCCTTCCTCCTCCTTTTGGCCTCTTTCCTCTCATCAATATGGGAATCGTAACTGGTATCATCATCTGAAGTCATTTCATGCCTCCCTGCCCTTTTATGCTTTCTCTTTTCAACATTTTCTGATTTATTCTTCTCATTTTCTTCAGAGACTGAATCATGAGCAGCCCGATTATTATGATCAACCCTTTTCAATGGCTTCCTTACATATTCCTTTCTGTCATGATTGTCATCTAGGCCACTGTCCTCAATGTTGTGAGACTGAATCTGTTTCTCATCAACTTTATGATCTTCTCTTATGTAAGACTTATGTGACCTTTTCATAGGAGAATCTCTTTCAAGTTGCTTTGTGTATGGTTGTTCATTAGTGGCATGATCCACTGCCGATCTTACTCCCTCTACTCTACCAGGCCCATAGTCACTTTCCTTGACCGTGCGTGCTGAATGCACAGTAGGAGTTCGATGATGATCAGTCCTTGTTGAAGTTTTCTCACTGCAGCAAAGTGCAATATCAATATACAGAGTCTTACTAGCTTGGAGCATAGTGAAATTTAATCACCCATCCACCCCCCCCCCCCCCCACAACACAGAGAAAAATAACAAATAATGTAAAAATCTTCATGTCAGTTTTGGCCAGGCCAGCCCGCCCTTTGCGTGTACTCAATATCAACCTAATATAAAAGTTTTTTACAAATTAATTCGAGCATTTCTCCTCTTGTCAAAGTAATGCCTCACTAGAACCTGAAGTCAGATGAATGACAGACATCTAGCAGCTACTAATCACCAATAAACCTTGGTACTTGAGTGTAGAGACTTCATTCAAACTCAACAAAAGCCTTTTCCCAACTACATGAGCAAAAGCCCACATGATTCCTAGTCATGCACCAGCAAACTGACTTCAGGGTGCCATGTAGCATTTCTTAAAGGTGGAACAATTTGTTCGGTGAGTTAAAAACCTCATTTACACCTCCTCCACCCGCCACCACCAAAAAAAAAAATAGTTAGCCTAATTGGCCTATCCACTTTTACCATATCACTTTTAATTTTGTTCCAGTTCCTTTTGCATATAAAGAAAATAGAGCAACATAATAAAACATAGGATGAGAGTATATACACTAAAAAACCTCAATGCAAATAATTAGCATTACTAGTTAAATGACTATGAATTGTGCATGTACCTTTTCCTCTCCTCTTTCTTTTTTGCTTCCATGCTCTCTAGACGATGACCCTGAGCTCTACCAGACTGACGTTCAGTAACCCGTTCAGTAGAATACTCACTATGATCCATATTCTTCTTATGAATATTTCTCCTACCACCATAAGGTGAATCCAAAATTTTCCTTCTTGGAGAATCAGTTCTTTGCCCTTGATTCCCATAGTCCCTAAGAAGATGGGAATCCGAAGTCAAGAAATGTTGACAAAATGAGAAGAAAAATTCACAAAATATGTAAAATGGTAAACAGTTCAAAGATAGCAGAAATCAATCACTTAAGATTCTACCTGGCATGGTGAGATTGTTCCTCCCCATCTGATTCTGAAATATTGTCACCAGTGGCCCAGTCTTTTGTTTGCCTTACAGGACTTGCTTTGTCATAATGTGTTCGCTGTTCTTGTTTTTGCCTCATTGGACTCCTAGAAAGACTTGGACTCCTTCGAAAGGAAACAGAAGCAAAAATGTGCACTGATGATAAGCTAGAAATGAAAACTAAGTTTGTAAAACATTAAGGGTAAATTTTCACACCTCCTGTCTGCACTAGGACTTGTCTTTTGCGAGAGTGAGTGTTCTGATTGGCTTGGGGACCTCTCCGGTGAGGGGGACAAAACAGGCTTCTTTTGACGTACATCACTTCGATCCCTTGGTTCTCGTTGGGGTGACATCAAAGATATTGACCGTTGGCGGTATATAGAGTCTTGTCCCTTGTGTTCCTCTCTATGAGAAGCATGACGAATAGGTGATTTTCTCCCATAGTCCCTGAAATATAAAATTTAGTAGGATGTCAAAAAAAGCTACTGGTAAATGTGGCCCGCATATACTACAGAATTAAGACACAAAAATGTTACAAAAACGCTATCAGATATACACAGAAGGAAATACCTCTCAGATTCATAGTCAACTTGGTGTCTTCTAGATCCCACACCATTACTTCGTATGACACGATCCCTACTCAAGCTCCTATGAGTCCGGAATGTAGGACTATGACTTTTGTATGGACTAGGACTCCTGCATGGTGATATTAGCTAGTTCAAGTGAAAATTTGCCCTTGAAAAATAATATGAAGGGGAAGGCAACATATAATTGATTAAATGCCAATTACCTGTTTCTTTTCCCAGGTGATCCCAATGGCGACCTCCTATGATGCTTGGGTGATCTATGGGGCGGTGATCTCTTTCTTGAAAGCAATGGTGACCTACGTCGAGGAGAAGATGGGGAGCTCGACTGCGGAGGAGAAGCATATTTGCGTCGTGAAGGAGTTGGTGATCTCCTACGGATAGGAACTGGCAATCTCCTTCGAACAGGGGAAGGAGACCTATGATGCATAGGCAAAGGAGATCTTCGACGCACAAAACGTGAAGATCGATATCGAACAGGGGAAGGTGATCTACATCTCACAGGAGATGGTGATCTATGTCGAATGGGAGAAGGTGACCTACGTCTTTTAAGAGCTGGTGATCTCCGACGAATAAGAGATGGTGATTTGCGTCTTCGAGGTGAAGGTGATCTACGTCTCCAAGGCGAAGGTGATTTGCGTCTCCTAGGAGAAAGTGACCTACGTCTCTTAGGTGAAGGTGACCTATGCCACGAGTGCGATGGCGATCTACGTCTTGAATAAGGAGATCTTCTTACAGAAGATCGAGGTCTCCGAGGGGAATCCTTATAATTAGGAGATATGGAGTGGTTTCGTGGAGACCGGTACCGCCTCACAGGCGAAATAGATCGTCTTCGTGATTCAGGAGATATAGATATGCTTCTTGATTTGTTCCTGTCACTAAAAAGAGTGCCAACTTCAACCACGCTATAATAACACTAAAAGGCACTAAGTCAATAAACTAAAAAGCATTGCCCAATACATATTACTACATCATTAGTTAATTGCTTGGGAACAAAGATTCTTAGGAATACCAACTCATACAGATTAAATCCAATGTTACTATAGGAAAATATTAACATACTCTGAATAACTTCTGGAATTGGAAAATGACTTGCTCATAGACTTAGGATTGATTCTGAAATAAGAATCAATAGATTGTTAGTTCACATGCTTGTGGCATTTCATGATGTAAGCCAAGTGCTTTTGTAGTGTGAAAATGCAGTACATGCCTTAGATGGACCAAATTCCTCAAGTCCTTGACATGCCAATGCAAATAAAGAAACCATAGGAACGCTAGCAACAAATTTCCAAACTTGTTAAAATGGACTTCCATGGAATGAAAATTTGAGAAAATTCACCAAATTTTCATTGAATTTTATTGATTTTTCAATCATCGAATTACGAATTAAATGTAATCAGATTATTACAAAATTTATGTCAAAGTTAAGTAAGATATCCAAATAATTTGTAATACCTAATAAAATCTTTTAGTGTTTTTTTTTTCTTTTCAAACAAAGAGTTTTGAAAAGAAAAATTAAAAAAAAAAAAAATCAATGCTAGCTTCGACTTTTGTTAGAAGATATTCTTAAATAATATAAGTATATGAAATGAAATGCTGGACAATTTCATATGTAATGGATAGGAACTAAAGAATCACTAAAGGAATAAGCAAAATAAGATTTACAAAACCCTAACTTAGAACAAAAATGAACATGAATTTATAAGAGTAATCAATCCACGTATCTCCTACCCAAGACAGTGTTCTCACATGTGCCAAAATAAAAAAAGGAAACCAATGGGAGAAGGAGACAGAGAGGGAGAGGAAAGGGGAACACGGAGGGAGGGAGGGAGAAAGAGAGAGAGAAATGTACCTTTCTGATGAAGGGGATTGCCCTGCTGAAACTGAAGTCCTTCGACGACTGCAGAAAAAAGGTAGGAACCATGCATTTTTAGGAACTTGATACATAGTTGAAAAATTATAAATCTTCCATATAGGTTGAATGCCTGGTATGTACATTGATTTCAACGTAACGCTTCCAACCAACTTAAGTCATCCAACTTCTTCAAAAAGATGATATGTACATAGATACACATACAAAATACTACCATAAAGGTTAAACTAAAAGCAAATATATGAAAATTTTGTGCATACTAAAAGAAGTTAAGAATATTAGATAATTAGATACAAAACCATATAGTGACTTGATGCATGTGATAGTGAAATAAGGCACACCAATATAGATTAAAAAAAATACAAAAACAACAATATAGTTTGTGAACATCACCAATTATGAAATATAAGAATAGATCTGATTCATGATAAACATTAGACATGAGAAATGAATGCGTGAAACCCCCTTTAATGAATGTGTGTGCGGGTATATATGCATTGCCAATTTAAGTGAAACCCCCTTTCTGCCTACCCATTTTGACGTCCCTTACAAGGCTGTACCATAGTGAGAAGTATGTGGCTATGTTGGAATGATATCCTTATCGATGAGATTGTCCTTACTTCCTTAAAAGAATAGCACTTTTGAAACTCCAACTCAAATGTGCCCCTTACTTCATCATCTTATGCCAAATATAGACATATTCCTTGCAGCAAATGTCTTTATCATAGGTTACACAATGACAAAATATAATATAAGAAATAAGTGAACTCAAAGAACAAAGCCCCCACAATGTGGGATTTGTTGGGAAGGATGGTGCATACAACCTTACGCCTGCAACGTAGAGAGGCAAATTTTGGATTACAACATATTACCTCCAAGTCACAATGAAACATCCTCAACCATTATGTCAGAGCCCACCCTTTAATGGCAAATGATAATATAAAATCTTTAAACATGAGATAAGCAAATAAGTCTCATTTCTAACCTATTAATGTCTCTTGACCCATTCCTTTCGCCAAAATCTTTCTCTTCTTTAGGATGGACATTGGAAGTCCTCAACATTGAATGATTTGGTGGCACTGGTTCAGATACATCATCCAAAGACTTTGAGGCGTCAAGTTCACCATCCTACAGTAGTGTGAGGTAAAGAAGGATATGAACCCAAATAATTGCAGAAGCAAGCTGAATGCCAGAAAAAACACAAAAGGAAGTCAAAATCAAAAACTCCAATCGACAGAAACTAACTCATGCACGGAATTAATCAATTACCATGCTCTTCGATTTTACTTGCTCAACTTCTTTCTTCTTTTGAATTTCATTAGTAATTCGATCCGACTCTACCTGCACCGATTTAAATATTAAAAGGAGTCATCATACATACATTAAGATGTGTTCAAACTCACACAAGTCAAAAACAGAATGGTTAATTAAATGCAACAGAATCAAATCCTAAAAAAGATGGAAATGAGGGCTATTGATTGCTCAAGGAAGTGAGTTTAAGAAATGCAAATGACCCACTTCGTCTGGTGGTCAAGTGCATTCCTCCTTATAATGAGGAGGTAGTGACTTCAATTCTCCCTATGAACAGAGTTGCGCAATATATCATGGCTTTGTTATGGGCTCTTTGAACCCTTGGCATGGGCCTCTTGTGCCCCATGTTGTCTAGGCCCTCATATGCCCAACGCCAAGTAGTCATAAATGTGAGGTCTAGTCTCCCTTAGGCCCTGTGGATTAGTTTGACAAAAGAAAAGGAATCAAAGGTGAAAGGTCTTGCTTCCTTGGAATTGGAAACAATTTTTCTTTAAAATAACACATTCCTAACTTTCATGATCAGAGCCCCACAATCTTCCTATCCCCAACCAGTGACATATTCTCCAGCATCATACAACACTACTGCTACCACCATCTACATCCTTTTATAGCTCACTAATAGTCATCACTTCCATTTCTGCCACCACATATCCTTCACCAATGCAAGCAGCAATCTGAAGTAATCCATTCGGCCACTATATGACCACTACCGTGCCATCCTTTATCATTCCTAATATTAACCACCTAAGGCCTAAGCACACCACCATTCCATAAACCACCGAAAAAATTCTGAAATACCGATTCCAACTGAAACATCATACATAAATTACAGTATCATTTTCTAATAATTAAGTTTCAGGTATACAGTTTTACTAATTTAATTTCAGTATTGAAAACATTGTAAAGTCTAGACACAGAACAAATCTCAAGAGAAAATTTAATTGTACGACTCCAACCATGGCCAAAGATAAGACTTTGCAAATAAGGTAATAGAAATTAAACCTTCTTCTTCCTAATTTCCTCCTCTTTCGCATCCAAGAACTGCTGAGGGACCCCACTCGCATTCTTCTGAGCACTGAGAAGGAGAGACCAAAGTTCTTTCATGAATCTTCCAGTATTTTTCTCCATGAATCCAGTAATCTGAATTTGGACCTCCTTCCCGTTGACATCCTGGAAAAAAATAAACAGTAGGAGTAATCCACACAAATTAGAAAAAGAAATAACAGGGAACAAAAATTAGGTGAAAAATGAACACCTAACCTTTCCGTCTAGAAGGCCATAAATGAAATTGATCAGAACTTCATCCTCGAATCCGAGAAGTTCTGTTACCCTGTTAGCAATCCACGGCCTAATAACATCCATCTTCACCTTCGTCACATCCACCTAGACAAGTAATTCAAAAGAGGAATTTCAAATGAGCTAAGCGAACTACGAATAGTTCCAATTGAAAACGCTGCTTCACCAACTCCACTAAGCTTCTTCAGATTGTAACGACAACAAAGAAAATAAAAAACTAAACAGTAAATTGAACAATCAAAACTAACCAGATGATCCAATTCAGGAGGGAACTTCTGCGATTTTAACAACTTCGCCTGCTTGTTCGAGAATCGAGTGTCTTGATCAGCAGATGTGCCCTAGAAAATCAAGGACAGATAACCATTTCAACACGATCCAATTATTTGTGTCACACACACGGATGTGAAAAACAAAACAAAAAAACAGTAAACGGAAGTCATCGATTCAACAAATCTCGAGGGAAAAACAAAAACGTAAGCATCAGAGGGGGAAATCGATTCATACTCTGAAGAAACCGCCCGACATCTTCTAGGGTTTTTCTCCAGAATGTTTGAGCTTTCCTTGAGAAACTGAGAAGCTTTTTATGTTCGGATTTCTGAAGGCTTGTAAGTGAGTAAAGCTTAGAACACGCTTGATTCTCAACCAAATGTTCACGATCGGAGATGAGGACTTAAAAAGGACTTCGCTGTGTGGGAAGGATTTTATAGGTAGAGAGAGGGTGAGGATGGAAGAGAAGGCCCTAGCTCAGATTCTCAGAAGATAAAATTACCAAATTGGTTATGGATCCGACCATGGTCCAATGGGTCGGATTCTTGGTTATATACTTATATCCTATACGCGCGGGTTGGGTTGACGGGCTTACTGTCAAAAACCTCCTTACGCCTTCTAATGATCAAGCCCGACCTGTGTTAAAGGACCCTCGTAATGGACTTTGTTTTTGAAATTAGGTCCAGGCCCAGGGATTTTTTTTTCTTTTTTTTTAAATCCCTGGTTTGGTGGCGACGAAGGTGTGTGTAACTGTAAAGTGACAAAGGCTGAATTAGAACGCAAACCCCGGTAGTAGTCATACCAGTTAGTAATTACCAAGGGATACGCGCGAGTAGCGGCCACGAATGGACAACCGAAGCCATTGATACATGAGATACGTCCACCACCACCACCGCTTCGTCTTCAAACAATCCCAGCCGCTCGACGTCCCACACGAGTCGCACGCTCCGTCTCTGACCTGTCTTCTCAGTTTCCTCCTCCGTTGCAGAACAGTTCCGCCATGGCCATTTCGAGCAACAACCTGCGACGAGGAAATAGAGCAACAAAGCTCCGTCCCCGCCATTGCCAGGAAGCTCACGTGCTCCTCTGAGATGGCATGGGGAACGACGTCGGGAACGGCCTAAGACGCGCTCCAAGCTCCGACGCACGCTCTTGTTCCCGACAAGATAATAAGCCTCAGACGCTCGGAATCCTCGCCTTCGAGACGGCCAAAACCATGTCTCGTCTCTTATCTATTCACAAATCCTTGACCGAAAGCGAAATCATAAAGCTCCGGAAAGAGATCGTGAGAAGCGAAGGCGTCGCTTACTTGATCTCCAAGGACGAAGAATTCCTCCTCAAACTCGCCTACACAGAGAAGAAAGAAGACGTAGATCGCGTGGCCATGGCCGTCGGTCGGTTAGGGAAAAGATGTCGTGATCCGATATTGAACCAATTCGGACGTTTATACGACGATCTGAAGCTCGGATCCATCGACATAGGTAACTTCATAGTCACTAAAGATATGGAGAAGATAGTAGAAAAACTGGAGAAATTCATCTTTACGACGGCCGAACTCCATTCAGGATTAGAAACTCTGGCCGAGATGGTAACATCGGAACGGAAATTGAAGCAATGGAAGATCAACGTTAACCTGAACGGTGCGATACAGACGCAGGAAGCGAACCTCGATCTGTTCAATCAGAAACTAACATGGCAGAAACAGCGAGTTCGACACCTGAGACAGATTTCGCTGTGGGATCAGACCTTCGACAAAACGGTGGGGCTAATGGCTCGAGTCGTCTGCATCGTTTACACTCGAATCAACGTCGTTTTTGCTTCTCATCACGCGCCGGTCGGGCTTAGTAAGCCAATGAAGCTTTACGCCGACAGTTGCCAAGTCGATTTGACTCGACCTCGGGGTAAACCAGCGCAACACCACCATAGCAGTGGATCGGACGGGGATCAGTTTTACGCCGACAGTTGCCCGATCGACTTTTCTAAACCTTGGGGAAAACCTGTTCGACGCGGTAAACCTGCAGCGAAATTTCCGATGGTGAAAAGACCGGCCTCTTGGGGCGGAGAGTCGGAGTATACGAATCCAAAGCATACGACAATTGGTATAGGGATCAAAGAGAGGAATGATCAGAAACATGTTTCAAATAGTACATTATTGCACACAACGTCACCGTCGACGGTGGGAGGTACGGGGCTTGCGTTGAGATACGCGAATGTGGTAATCATTGTGGAGAGGCATCTGATGACGGAGTGTGCTTCGATAGATAAGCATGGGAGAGAGGATCTGTATCAGATGTTGCCGGTGAGTCTTAGAAGATTGGTGAGATTGAAATGGAAGGAGGCGATGAGGAGGAATGAGGAAGAGGGGAAGATAGGATCTGGTGGTGATGATGATGATAAGTTGCTGGTTGAGCGTAGGAAGAAAGAGGTGAAAGGGATTTTGCGGTGGATTGGGCCTATGGCCCATGATACAGTGAGATGGCATATGGAGAGGAACGTTGAAAAGCAGAGTTTTGAGGTGACGCCGACGGCGTTGCTGTTGCAGACTTTGTTTTTTGCCGACAGAGAGAAGGGTGAAGCTGCCATTGCAGAGCTTCTCGTGGGATTGAGTTGTATATGCAAGTATCAGGAGGTTCGCCTTTCGCAAAAAAACAAAAAAAAAAAGCCACAGCAATTGAAGCACTGATCAGTTTGGGTCATAACTGCTAAATGTACTCTCTTAATATTTTTGGTCTTTCAACCGTAAGAAAATTGTTAGTCGGGAATTGGGATCCTAATTAAGAAACGAATTAATTGTGAACCATTTTATCAGGATATTCTTAATTTTTTTCTGTGTTGGTACCATGTTTATAATTATTGATATCATGGCTCCTCATTAGAATTATATGCAATACACACATATAATTATGGCGCAGCGTGGGGACCGTGGCCCAACTCCAACACAATAACTTTGAAAGAGCTGGTTCTTGTTCTTGCCATTTTTAATCACGTGAAAAAAAATGACAACATTCTTTTCATTAATCTCAACCGAGGCCAATAATTACCAGCACCTGTTATGGGACGACCTTGGTCTGTGACCTCTATTGGCTTCTAATTAACTCACTTTTAAATGTGATTCAGTATTGATGAGTAGCTCATAATCCAATATTACAATGACTTGACCGGCTTATCATTTCTTCATGGTCCACAGTACTGGTTAGGCTTTTATGTGAACTTTTAATAAATGATTGAACAATTAAGACTTTCCCGTCACAAACAGTTCTAGTTACATGATTAGGAATGATGTTAGAATGCCATAAATCATGACAGAAATTGTGAGTACACAACGTGAACAATGGATCGTATATACCATCTAGAATTACATGTTATAAATATATTTTGACGATGTACAATATGTAGTCAACGCACTTTTTGGGTAATGGGTAATGTTATTCTAACTAGAAAAGATGGTAATTACACCTTCATGTGAAATATGCATATCTTTTTTTTTTACATGTATCTAATTACATGAAAATATAGTTGCAGATGTAGTTACATTCTTTGGAGTTAGAATAATATTTTTCTTTGTTTTTTTGAAAATGTAACTTAAGGATACATTAATATTAAATACTCACGGTACCTTGACACACTGAAGTTTACATGGTGATAGGCCACCTGAACTGAACCCTAGCTAGACACCATCATCATCGATTCATACAAACTCAAAACAAAATAAGCCTTATGATAGAGATCTATATCGATTGACTGTCCAACTAGTTGGTTGCATATTTGTTCTACTAGCTAGTACTCTCAAAAACAAACAAGATTATTAGGAATTGAATGATGCAAGTAGTGAACTCAGGTACATAGTGTCATCTAACCAGCTGAATTCATGAGTAAAGATTTCTTGAACGTCCATCTCACTTGCCTGTGAGGTCTTCGGTTCATTTACCGAATCCAATGACATGAAACTCTCTCCCCACGTACAAGACGAAGGAACTTGCTGTAAGCCCATATTGTCATCAATATTAGCCAGATTGGCCATTTCATCCATGGAAATGGAGGGAGCAAAAGCTGCCTCTCGATCACAGTTATACTCGTATACGTTCATGTAGTCTGGCTGCAAAGAAAATTGAACACCAGTACAACTGGTGTTATCCAAGATTGTCTGAGAAGTGCTATGAACTTGAACACCGGTGGTCCTACTCTGACTTACTTGAGTTTCAAGCAATTCTATCTCCTCCTGTAGCGTTGCCACCTGCAAGGAGAATAATAAATTTACATATATATTGTTTCAACTAATATATATATCATGAGCTGCTACGTATGTACATATAAGTGATCTTTATAAACAGATCACTTCTACAGAGTAACTTATCCAAAATAAAGAAAAATTGGAATAAATAAAGAGACCTGAAGCTGAAGTTCAAAGATGTGACCAACACAACCATATATTGGATCTTGCATCCGTGCTAACGCCTCATAAGTTATGGTGATGGCAGCATCGCTTCGGTTGTGTGGTGGAAGATGGGATAGTAATTTGGAGACATTGCTGGCTCCAAAGACCTTGTGAACAGCAGCAAAATGGACTGCACCCTGTTCATGACGGAAGTAAGGAGCAAATGCACAGACCTCATTGCATTTTCTCCTCAAGAATTTGCATGCTCCACACGAGGATCTAAGCCCTGTCATTATTCTCAATTATTTTTAAAGTTGAAGACTCATTTGTTATATATTTATATTAATTGAATTGTTTACCTTTCATTTAAAGTTAGCTTCATTTGTTAATTGTTATAATAGCTATAAAAAGGAATTGGACATGAGGAGCACCTGAACAGATGCTAATAGTAGGTTTCTATTTGTTGGAAATGGACGTTCGTAGAACTTTGGCCCAAAGTTATCTTTGGTCTCTTTGGTGGCCTACATGGTCTTTTTCTGAAAATTGGTGTCTTTTTCTTATCCAAACTTGAAAAGGGTCTTTTCATCATCACCGAGATTCCTCACGAGCAGAGTACTACTAAGTAGTAGAGGGCAAGCTCATCCTTGAACCAACCATGCATATGTATCAGGCTTTATTTATGAAAAAAAGTCTGGTAAGTTTTCCAAAGCATTTTGTGGCTCAAGCCAATAGGTCCCTGCATCTTTAAGAAACAGTTTATATAGTGAACAGGATATGATTGGTTTGCTAAGTCATTGCATTATTAGGAAGACGTGCAATTCAAAGCTTTAAAAAAATATAACCAAGCAGTCTAATTAAGTTTGGCTACATGTAGCTAGCGAGCTTAGAAAATAAGAAATACTAAAGCGATGCTTTCTCAAACACTAATAATTTTATACTACTAATGATTTTTCTTGAATGAAATACATACTACAAATGATTCAAGGAGGATTGATCAATGGTGTACAATGATTGGTGTTTTAAAAGTTTTTTTTAGAGAACTGCATCGGTTATTATCTTTGACACTAACGCCTCTGTCAAATAATTACCTTCTTCCAAGGAAAGCCCAATCATGGTATTGCAGGTTATAGTTAAAGGGTTCTTGAAATGGAAATAAGAAATTATTGCTTGATATCAGCTTTCCTCTAAAAGTTTTTTTATTTTTTTATTTTTTACAATTATGTACCTAAAGTACAAGATCCCCTTTATTGTGAGAGTTATTCTAAAGCCTTGCTTATCATAGGACTGTTCTTATGCCGACAGGTAGATTTTACAATTTAGCTTGATCAGAAGAAGCAAACACTTTATCTTGTAAAGTTATGGTTAAACTAAGATCAGTGTCAGGATTTGATTTGAATTACTGTGTGGTATTCCTCATCTAACCAGAGGCAAGCACAAATGACAATGAGTAAGTAATAATGAGGGGACTCTTGTTTCTTTAATTCATTTAATCAAGCCAATGCACTTTGATTTATTGTACGTATAACTTAAGTTTGAATATATTAAAGATCAATAATATTGATAAAGAGTAATTAGGCTGATCACTTTTGAATGAAATTACATATAATATTGATTATAGGTTTTCATATAAAGGCAATTATAGGTAATTAGGTAATTAATGATGACTTTAAAATATGCTCTTAAGAGGACAAAACACGAGGTGTTAGTGAGTTTTTAGTAGGTTAGGAGTTGGATAGAGTAGATGTTATGCTGGCAATTTGTCTTGGACGATGTTCATCTACCACCATAATTTCATGTTTTTAATCATAATTTAGTCAGGATGTAGCTGTTAATCACTCGAGAAAATGAAGCTAGAAAAAGCAAAAGGCTGAAAAGGGTTTAAATTCTTAATGGTGGGTCTCCATAAACATCAAAACAATCTGTGTGCTTCCACTTGAAAGTTCAGTAGGACAAAACATATGAAGGTAAAGTAGAATTATAGACAAATGGGGAATGTTCAAGAGGGGACAAAATGCTAATTTCCCACTACTTGGTTATTCTTCCTTTCTGTCTTTTCATAATTTTTTTAACATTTGTTGATTGAGAAGCATGAGGCTGGGATGGTAGCAGCCTCCTCAGTTGAAGGATGAAACTCATGGAATTGTCCTTCTGTATCTTCAAAAAGCCGCTTCATCTCTCCCGTGCTAATTAAGATAAGCTTTAGTTTTCTGAGTTGGGAAAAGGCTAGATAAAACTCTATTACATAGCTTCATCAATCCTACCATCAATTACCCAATCGAACTTCAGTATCATTGTTCTAAATGGCAATTATATAGTAAAATTGATATTCAAGTTTTGACCAAAACTTGATGCTGGTTCCAAATTTAATTCATTGAATTTTAACACAAGCTAGTTTTGTCATGGCTCATCATATAATGTGCCTCCTTTTTCAGAATAAAATTAATATACATATATCTGTCCAAAACATCTATTAAAAAACTCAATTAGAGGGGCAAGGGGATTGTGATTATGACAACTAGCAATTAATTCAAGAAATAAAGGAAGCCTAGCTAGAGTCGTGGGCTAGCTGGCCTGTAAATTTTGTAGCTTGAGTATATTGGGGAACGTGATTGAATTGCCTAGTATATATTTAATTAAAAGTAATCAACTGCTTTTTATTCATTCCTTTGCTGGTCAAGATCATACTTCAAGTCTCTAATGATTTTTGTAACTTCAAGTGTATTTAAATGAGCATTTGTGTAAACCACTGCTATTTGAATTCTTGTATTGGACCACTCATACACTAGTGCTTATTTGTATGCGGTCTGGTGTCTCTCTAGCCTACAAGTCCAGAACATTCAGACTATTACTAGTGCCGTGTATTCATAGCAGAAATTAACTAATAATATTTCTACTCTTATGGGCATTGTTGAACCATTACAATAAAGTTACCACTACTATTAGTCCATTGCCATATTCTATAATAAGTGCCTTTTTTGAGGGAAAAAAATCATATAATTGCAAATACATTTTATTTGATTGAATAGTTGCAAAAGAGATTCCAGGAAATAAACATTACTTCATTAAAAATATTTCTTCATAGAACACACAAAAATCATGAACACTTCCTGTACGAAAGTGACTCTTCAAAGAAAGAAAGAGAGAGCTTTTTTTCTAATAGTATATCAAGAAAGTACTTTACGTTGCGACAAAAAAAATAAGTTGATATTTGATTGATCTACCTTTTTGTAATTATATAATTAACTTCACATTATTTTTTTTTTATTACGAAAATTCTGGTGGCCAAGTGATATTCTCCTTTCGTTTCACGATAAAACTAATCTACCTAAATTTGAGATAATTGTCGGACGCCGAAACGAAAACCTCTCTCAACAAGATTTTCTGTATCTATCAAAATTTAAAATCGAACCCTCTTACTTAAGCGGCCATAGCCTCACCTGACCCTTGTTGTTCAATTAACTTCACATTTCATAACAATTAGAAGGTAAATCTCGCAAAATAGTTAGTTATTTATTTTACTTTTAGACTTTTAACCGTACTATTAAGTCGTTATGATTTACGAGGAGGAACATTCGGACTATTTGGATCCATAACACATTGGGCCTCCATTCTCTTTCTCTGTTTGTTCGCTTCCACTCGCCATCAACGATTTCTAGTTATCTTCTCTTCGTTTCTATAAGCGTATTCGCCGATCGCCTGAATGGAAACGGCAATATCGACAAGTGCTGTTCTCATAGATGTCACTGAAGATGTAATCAACAAGGTTTCGGAGAGAGGTCGTCAACTCTGGTGGACGAAGCTTCAATAGGTAATGCTGTATTCAAATCGCTTCTCTGTTCTCGCTCTTAGGTTTTCGTCTGAAAAAATATTTTTTCTTTTCTTAAATTTTTACAAATTCTGTTAACATCAAAAGTCAGGTGGGAAAGATAGGAGGATTAATGTCCATGTAATGTTTGCTTAATGATTTAAAAAAGGAAAACGTGGAAGAGTTGGTCTTTTGTAGGTTAAACCTCGTGCACTTCATGCCTGATTTTATTGAATAATTATTCAATTTAAAAATTATACAACAATTTCATAATTTGTATTTTCTTATCACCATCTTTCCAAATCCTATCCAATCTTATGTACCTAAAGTCTGGTATTTCATGGTCATTTAAGTTTAATTGATTGACTAATCTTGGCCTTTGATCAATTTCATTCAACGATACTTTAAAAGTAATGTGCTTTCCTGATGGGCATGCTTTGTTCTGCTCTTAAGTGGTCAAAGGTTATCTATTGACTTGGGGGGATGTATTCATTGCATGAGGCTCATTGCTAGACCTGAAGATGGGTCAAATTGCGCAACGTTACTCTTGTATTATGAAGGGCTATCTCTTGATTTCTATCCGATACTTCCAAGTCACAATGGAGCAATATTTACTGTTGAATTCATGAAATAATTGGGTTCTATGATGATGTCTTGGGATTTTTTTTTATTTTTTTTGTAGGGGATTTCTCTATCATCATGCAATATATGGTCTAGCACCTGCTGCTTGGTATAATGAGATTAGATTCTTGTAAATTATAGAAAATAGCTAAGTTGAAAGAACTCTAGCAAATCTATCTACTTCCCACTGGTCATGCTCCTAATTTTTGCAAATGGCAATAACTTATGCATGAGTTGCTTCCTTTTATATGATACTGAGATAAAGATTGCATTTGCATCTTCAAATATGTGGAGCAGCGTTCAAGGTACACCAAAGATGAATTTATTTCTCTTGCTTTCTTGGTTTTGGCTGTAAGGGGCAGAAATGGAGAACTCAATATTTCATAGTCGGGGCGAAAGGGGGGGGGGACATGAGTATGAAACAATCCAGGAGTGGATAAAGTCTATACCAGGAAACAGGAACATTGTGGATAAAGTCTGTACTAGGAAACAGGAACATGGTTAGATGCAGCATGTGCAGCAAGGAAGTGAGCCAATGAGAACTCTTTATTCATGGTTTTTCCATCTTTGTTAAGAAAAATGGCTGATGGAACTTTTATTTGTATGGAGCAGGAATAATTGGTCAAATATGTTAATCTACACAGAAATGATATGGAAAATTGAATTTGTGGTACTCCTAGTTTATATGTTCTTATAGTTTTATTTACTTTCTCCTTACCTTTAGGATAGGAGACTATGCATCATATTATGAAGGACTGCTTTACTATGTCATCCTCCTTCAATGACAATCTACATATAACTCTGAAAACTTGTGGAATTTTCATCCCACAAACACTCAAAATTCTTATAATTTATATTTGTGGGTGAAAGTTTCCATATAACTCACCTCTCCAATGCAGAAGTAAGGCTACATGCATTGTTTCTTCCGTTAGACCTAGAATGGTGGGAGCTTCATTCATTGAGTATGCCCTTTCAGATTATTTGGGAATGAGCTGACTACTTTGTAATCTCCTCTGATGACTTGGGCAATTGCTTCATTGATGGCTACTATTCTTACAAGCTGGGCTCCAACTACTTACTTTGTCCAAATCACAAATCAGGTGCTTTTGCTGATTCTTTCTATGTCTGACTTGCAGAGTCACTGGCAAAATAATAACTACTCATTTTTGATAGGTTTTAGGTGTATGCTCATGTGGTCATACTTTATTCATTAAGGCTGTTTTACGCTTTTTGTCTAATTTGATTGAGTAATTTAAGGATCATATTTATTGAGTCCTTTGTCTGGATATGGGGAAATGGTAAAGATAGCATTCTGTTGGTTTTCTACTTGGATCTACTTTTGTTCATATACCTGCTCTGGATAGTTATTCTTAGTGGTTGCTTTTTTTTATTGTTTATTGTTTTTTTCAGTTGCATGGGTAAGTGATGCAGACCAAAAGCAGGTGGAAATGCAGTCTCAAAGAAGGCATTATTTTGCTTGCATATCAACCAGGACATGCCCTTCGGTAAGGTGTGCCCACAGTTACAGTTTTAACCTGTCCTGATGCAGTAACCTTTTGGCATGCATTCGTCCCCTCATCTTTCCACTGGTCCATTCAATGTTTTCATCAAACATTGCTGAGATCACTATTGATGATTGCATGCCGTTGGTAAGAAATGGATTAGAACTTGGTAGAACAGTTGGTTGAGTTAAGAGTGGAGCCTGCACTTTGGGGATAGATTGGAAGATTGCTCTCTGAATTATGTATATCTTTGGTGAATTATGTATTTCCACATGGTTTTGTGAATTAGGACATCTCGTTAAACTGTAAGATCAATACTTTGTTATATGATTGTTTCTCTGCAATTTTCAAGCATTAGAACAGGTTGTTTCCATCGTCATCTAGAAGATTTACATCCATTACTTTCCATTGTGGGCGGACTCATCCACAGAAGCCTGCTGTAGCCAACTGAACTGTAGCATGTTTACAAATATGCTCATTTGTATTTTCAGGTATATATCTATATGAGGCATTGATTTCCTAGCAGTTTCGCTTGGCTTCCCTTGTAAATGACTTTTAGTGTCTGGATGCCTAAAACTGAAACAATTCTATCGGTACTGCATTTCCTTCCTGTTATTTTGGTTCTTATTGTGGCATGCAGAAAAGACGAGTTCAATTTTGGTCTTGCATTTTTTCCTTGTTTCAAAAAAAAAAAAAAAAAAAAAACGATTTTAACATTGTGTTATTATAAAAATGGAATTGCACAACTGGTCAATGGCGTCACAGTCAATTCTTTGTTCTATGTTTTATGTTCACCCATTGGTTACTCGCCACGTGTGAGGCAGAAGACATCGAAAAGGCTGCTAACTCTGCTCCCGATTCGTTGATTTTCTTTAAGTTACGCTAATCGTGTCTGAATACGAAACAATTTGTTGACAAAAAAGCGAGATCAGGGCCGAATCAAACAGTCTGACATCGATTATCCTTACATACCCTCCTGCAAGCTGTAGTTCTAAACAAATAAACAATGTCTTGCTCTGCTTCTGCCACTCTTTTTACCTTTAATCACGCCCCAATATTTCAGTCCAGGAGAAACCAATTGCCTCGCGCCAACGCGCAGCGCTCGAGATTTCCACCCAAAAGCCACAGCTTGAAGAGCGGCTTTTTCGTCCAGAGAATTCCTGAGTTTAAGTCCACACCTTTGATACCCGAACGAAGAGGACGACGCTTGTACAGACAACAGGTGGGTAATTGTGATTATTTCTGGTGATAGTGTTTAGAAATTGAAGTTCTGAAATGCTATGTGTTTGTTGAAGGGTGTACGTGGAGAGCATTCGGGAGATGAAGCTGAATCGCTTGTTGCCGACGCAACAGCCCAAGATGCTTTCTCTTGGTCTTCCGTTATTATTCCGTACGCTCCTTGTTTTTCTGTTATTATACTGATTGATAATCCTAGTTCATCATCCATTAAATATCATATATATTGTACATTTGTCGCTGCAATTTATTTTAGTTTAATTGGAGCCAAATTTTGTGGATGCCTTGTTCATTTCTATGGTACGATATCTGGCAAAATGTGATGGCTTCTCTAAATTAGTTTTCTCTCGAGCAATTTTAGTTTGTAGGACTCAGATTGAATAATGTTTTAAAAAATTCATGTCTTTTTTGCTAACCAAAACTAGAAATTGGCGAAGATGATCAAATCACTTGGTGATAAAGTGGCTATCTTTACCACTTGCTGATACAAAAGGGTTGGGGGGATCTTTTCTTTTCTTTCTTCTTTTTGTCTTTTTTGCTTCTTCTTTTTTTTTTCCCTAGTGCTGAAGAGATATCAGTGGCCTGGAACAATGGGTTGTATAGAGGATTTGCCTTAACTTTCTGGCAGTTGAGATTTGGGGCAATTTCTTGCTGCCATTATGTTTGTCCTGAAAAAAAAAAAAAAAGTATATTTGAAAGATCTTCTTAATCAATTATGCAAATGATTTGTCTATGTAATGCAAACTGATTCCAACTGTTGCATGCACTCTTATTTTATCATCAATTATGTGTATATTTCTTATGTACAAGTTTTGAGTGTTTATGTGATAAACCTGCAGGTTTTTATTCCCAGCTTTGGGAGGTTTACTATTTGGGTATGACATTGGTGCCACTTCTGGAGCTACTATCTCTTTGCAGGTACTTTTTATCTTTTATATCATGGATTTTTAGTTCTGGATGAATCATTTAGTCCAACATTTAATTGATTTTTCATATCATTTGATAGTCTCATTTGCTTTGCTTCACAGTCACCTGAACTCAGTGGGACTACATGGTTCAATCTTTCCTCAATACAGCTCGGTCTAGTGGTATGTTGTAGTTGAAAGTTTTACTGCATCAGTAACAAAATCATTCTATTCTAGAGCTTCTATCATTATCTCAAATGACTTCAACAACATTCTGTTTTGTTTTTTTGATGAATTTTTAGGTTAGTGGCTCTCTTTATGGAGCGCTCCTGGGCTCCCTTCTTGTGTACCCTATTGCTGATTTCCTTGGTAAATTTCATGTTTATTTATGTTTTAAAATATTTACAAATTATGTAATAATTGTTTCTACTCCAACCTCTTGATCTATTTTGGTGAAGGAAGAAGAAGAGAACTTATCTCAGCAGCTGCACTGTATCTGCTCGGTGGTTTGATAACTGGATTTGCGCCAGACCTTGGTCTTCTCATACTAGGGAGGCTTATCTATGGTCTTGGAATTGGTCTAGTGAGCATCTTTGATACTATTCTTACTTGCCACGTTTGTTGGCTTCTGTTTCTTCCTCATTACCCACCTTCCCCTTAAAAAAAAGGTTATTAGAGCTACGATTTATTTACCTCAGGCTCAATGAATGGTTAATTTGGTTCTGACAGGCCATGCATGGAGCTCCTCTTTATATTGCTGAAACATCTCCGTCCAAGATCCGTGGAACACTTATATCTTTGAAGGAACTCTTCATAGTCCTTGGGATATTGGTAATCTTTCTTGGAGTGAATTTAAGAGATTAATAGTTATTCTGTTCACTTCTATTCATTTTATTGAATTTCTTGTGTTGCACGGATTTTTGTGCAGTTAGGTTACCTCGTTGGAAGTATTGAAATTAATGCAGTTGGAGGATGGCGGTATATGTATGGGCTCAGTGCCCCTGTTGCTCTCTTAATGGGATTAGGCGTGTGGAGTCTGCCACCTTCTCCTCGCTGGTTACTTCTCAGGGCAGTTCAAGGTAAGGCATCTTTACAGGAATACAAACAGAAGGCCATTGAAGCTCTGAACAAGCTGAGAGGTCGACCTGCACGTGACAGTGTGTCTGAAAAGCAAATTGAAGATACTCTGGTCTCCCTGAAATCTTCATATGATGAAGAGCCCGAAGGAAGCTTCTGGGAGGTGCTCCAAGGACCAGGTTTGAAGGCATTCATCATTGGTGGGGGCTTGGTCCTTTTCCAGCAGGTATGTGCAACTTTCCTTTATCTGCTACATGCTTGGCTAATAATGACTCATTGTCCTCTTGGACATCTTTATTTATTTTTTTATTTTTATAAAAAAATCCTCTTATTTACTGGAAACCACAACTTGATTACTTCAAAACTGAATTAACCATCTGATTTTGATAGATAACTGGGCAACCGAGTGTTTTATACTATGCGGGTTCCATTCTCCAGGTACTGTCTTCAAAACTGATCATTGAAGTTGCATCAAATATAAATGATTTCATGATTTTAAAATTCTCAACTTGATAGAGTCTTCTTTCTGTCAAAAATTATTTCAGAGTGCTGGATTTTCTGCTGCTTCAGATGCTGCACGTGTTTCAGTTGTAATTGGCACGTTTAAGGTAAAGAAGTTTTGGGGAGTAAAGAAATAGGAATGCTTTGACCCTTTTTCTTATTGCCAAATGTGATTATTTATTTCCTATGAGTATTTTCATCTCTTGTATTCAGTTGTTCTTTGAATAAGTAATTTCACCATTTTCGTGCAGTTGCTGATGACTGGGATTGCTGTGCTAAAAGTTGATGATCTTGGGAGACGACCTCTACTATTAGGAGGTGTCAGTGGCATTGTATGCATCTTTATCATTCTCCACATTGTATTTTATGTCATGCCCAATGATCTTGTTGATTGCTGAAGAAGATGACTATAAGGTGTCCTTTTATTCTTTCTGTGCCGCAGGCGATTTCCTTGATCCTTCTTTCTGCCTACTACAAAGTTCTTCAGGGCTTCCCAATTGTTGCTGTAGCTGCTCTACTTCTCTACGTTGGCTGCTATCAGGTCAACCTCTTTTCTTCCTGTACCTATTGTATCTGTTATGTGATGTGTAGTTTACCATATGTTACACTAGGGTGAACATCTCAAATGGAGATATTGTACCAATTTGATATTTTTGTTCCAATAATAAACCCATAACTGTTCCTGCATTCGAGTAAGTTGTAATCCAATCATGTGATCACTGAGAAATCCAGATTTTGTTTTCATACTTGAAAACCTTCATACCTTATACACATAAGTAACAGGAAATGGGGATTAAGTCCATGGCTTGATAGTTTGCCACATGGTAAGAAAGCTTTGTGAGCTTATGGGTTCAATTGCCACGGCCTACCAAAATGTATAGAAAAAAAAAAGGTAGAGAGACTGCTTGATTGACAGTAATCTATTCTTTGAATGGCTTTGCAGATATCTTTTGGTCCAATTAGTTGGTTAATGGTGTCTGAAATATTCCCTATTCGCACAAGAGGGCGAGGGATTAGTCTTGCCGTTCTTACTAACTTTGGCTCCAATGCTGTTGTAACTTTTGCTTTCTCTCCATTGAAGGTAAATAAATGATTCAGTTTTTTTATTCATTGCCATGTTTAATTTTAAGATGTTAGTGTTGGTTTTCTGACTTGAGCTAATGTGTGTGTGCTAATTCTTCAGGAGCTGCTTGGTGCAGAGAACCTTTTCCTCCTATTCGCAGGCATTGCTCTAACTCCTCTTTTGTTTGTATTCTTTTTAGTACCAGAGACCAAAGGTTTGAGTTTGGAAGAAATAGAATCAAAATTTTTGAAGTGAGACCAAAATTTTAAAAACTGAGAAGCTGGTCAGCACCAGATTGCAATGGTTTCTCCTTCATAGAGCTTTTGGTTTGACTAGCAGCGTAGTAATCTTGTAGTTTCATATATACCAAATACGTTTGAAAGAAATATTATACTGCTGTCTGATCTTCTGGCAATAAATGCACTGGATCTTGTAATTTGCAAATACATTTACGACTGCCTTTTTAATAGCTTGGTGGCAGCTCGGAAAGTTATTAAACAAGTCATCCTCTGCTTCACCCTTTTCCAGCACACGCACAAGCACACGCACACAACAGGGTACGGCCTGTAACATTCCCTTAGTTTAGATTTGAATTGCGTTATTTAACGGAGTGCCCATTTCCATATTGCGAGCCAGATATAAATAGAGGGGCTTGTGAGAGAAATTTTAGAACGAGGAAGCGCTGACGTAAATCGGATCTGCTGGATAAAATTTCTACTTGTTTCTAGAATTTAATTGAATGTAGTGATGGTATCATCTTATATCAAAAATAAATAAATAAAGTTGCATGGCCTTTTCCAATACTTTTATTAAAATAGTACTTGGTGACTTGCAAGTCGCAACTATTGGTATTTTTAATTATTTTTCGGTAATTTATTTATTTAATTTTTGCATACTAATTTGGAAGTTAAAGAAAAATATGTGAGTAGGTGTGTCTAGTGGAGAAAAGTCCCCCCTAGGATCTGAGCCATCGAATGGGCATAATGTCACCCGACTTGCATCCGGAGAATGAACCAGCAGTAGTCCAAACATATAACAACAATGGTTCATCGGGTGGGACCGACAAAAGTCATCCATGTAGTACACGTGGCAGGTGCTGAATAAATAAGGGATTAATATCAATGAAATGTATTTTTCTTTCTGAAAAAGGCATTTGTCTTTCCCATCTCCCATCTCAGGCCACAATTTTCTTCCTAATTAATTTTCCCCTTACATTCCATGTATTATTAATTGTTATTTTCTATTAACATATTACAAATACGTGTGTGTGTGGAAAGAAAATAAAGCTTAATTTTGGTGGAGAAGAGAAACGAGAGCAGCGTAGCCGCAAATCCCTTTGGCTCTCCAATTCTTCATTTTCGTTTGCATTTTATCCGGAGTTAATGATGAGACTGGGTGCTGCCACGTGGCGCTAACTGATCTCCTTTGTGTGGCCGTTAGGAACTCCAAGCACATCCACAGGTTCTTGAACGTCACGACTCACACTACTACTATAAGTCATCCTCTTCCTTCCCGCTTCTCTCCTCACTTCACTCACCAGTTTCAGTTTCAGTTTCACTCCCATTGGATCACAGCCGTTCAAACCAATGGCCACCGCCATCTCCACCGTCGGCGCTGTTAACAGAGCACCGGTACCCTGTTTTTCCCGCCCCTTTTATTTCTCCTTGATTTCATCGACTATTGCATGTCTTGCCTATTTGAGCACCTTTTTTTTCAATTAATCTCCAATGAGTTTCCCCCCTACGTAATTATTTCTTGTTTAAGTATGAGATGTGTATTTCTAAGATTTGTTTAATATTGGGTCAATTTGAAAGTGTTTGAATTATGGTATTGGGTATGTTTGGTTTGGTGGGTAATCAATGAAATTTATCATTTTGATTCGATTTCTTACGTTTTCCATTTGTTTGTTGGGTCTAGTTGTTTGGTGAGATTAAAGAAGGGGTTGAACTGTTTGATATGCAGGTTGCGGGTGCTTCAGTGCCGAGCTCGTCCTTCTTGGGAAGCAGCTTGAAGAAGGTGAGCTCTGGTTTCAGCCATCCGAGAAATACTTCATCAAGAAGCTTGAGAATTGTTGCTGAAAAAGAAGTGGATGAGGACAAGCAGACCAAGAAGGATAGATGGAAGGGGCTTGCCTACGACGTTTCTGATGACCAGCAGGACATCACCAGAGGAAAGGGACTGGTTGATTCACTCTTTCAAGCTCCCATGGGAGCCGGAACTCACGATCCTGTCCTCAGTTCCTTCGAATACATCAGTCAAGGACTTCGCCAGTATGTAAAACTGTGTGTGTGTGTTTCTTTTTAGTCAATCTCTTCACGGTCATGAGATTATAATCTCTATATGTTCCAGGTACAACTTCGACAACAACATGGATGGATTCTACATAGCTCCTGCTTTCATGGACAAGCTTCTCGTTCACATCTCTAAGAACTTCATGACCTTGCCTAACATCAAGGTATATTTGTCACTCTTGACTAACATAATTTGATTTTTTTTTTTTTTTAAACAGACTAGTAGTTTTTGGTGAATGACAAGAAACAAAATTTTAATTGGTTACCATCTATCTACAGGTACCTCTCATCTTGGGTATTTGGGGAGGCAAAGGACAAGGGAAATCTTTCCAATGTGAACTTGTGTTTGCCAAGATGGGAATCAAGTGAGACCCTTTTCTTCTATAGCTGCTGCTACTCTTTTTTCTTTTCCTTGCATGTTAATGTCTATGTGCACTTGGTATACATAGTTAAACCTCCAAACCTCCTTGCAAGCATTTGCATGTTTTTTTTTTTTCATTAATCACGTCTTTCCTCGACAAAGATGAAAAATTAGATGTTTGGGGTTGTTTCTATGGAACAACTATAGATGAATATTATCCAAACTTTTCTTTTGTAGAGGAGCAAAATAGGTATTGTTTTGATCTTGTGTTAATGAAATCTCAGTCCCATCATGATGAGTGCGGGAGAATTGGAAAGTGGGAACGCAGGAGAACCAGCAAAATTGATCAGGCAAAGGTACCGTGAGGCAGCAGACATGATCAAGAAGGGTAAGATGTGCTGCTTGTTCATCAACGATCTTGATGCAGGAGCGGGTAGGCTTGGTGGAACAACTCAATACACAGTTAACAACCAGATGGTGAATGCAACCCTCATGAACATTGCTGATAGCCCAACCAGTGTCCAGCTCCCTGGTATGTACAACAAGGAGGAGAACCCTCGTGTTCCAATCATAGTCACCGGTAACGACTTCTCCACATTGTATGCTCCTCTCATCCGTGATGGTCGAATGGAGAAATTTTACTGGGCTCCAACTCGTGAGGACCGAATTGGTGTTTGCAATGGTATCTTCAGGACTGACAATATTTCGGAGGAGGAAATTGTCAAGCTTGTCGATACATTCCCTGGGCAATCAATTGGTAATTAAAAACTTCATTCTTTGCAATTAATGGTTACATTGCATAGCAACACTAGCATATGTTTGTTATAACTTTTGCAAGAATGTTTTTTCAAAAAATGCTTTTTCTAGAGGTACTTTTAAAAAAACGTTGGTCTTACTCAACTTCTCCCAAGGTAGGAAAACTGTTTTTTTTTACTACAGTTTGATCTAAAATCAGGTGGTGTTAAATACTTTCAAAATTATTTTTGGTCCAAAAGTAATATGTAAATGCTGAACCAAACGGGCGGTATATAGGAAGGATTTTTCACTAATTTTTGGTGCTTGTTGGGCAGATTTCTTCGGTGCACTTAGGGCAAGAGTTTATGATGATTTGGTGAGAGATTGGATTTCTGGTATTGGGGTTGAGTCCATTGGAAAGAAGCTTGTGAACTCAAAGGAGGGACCCCCGGTTTTCGAGCAGCCCAAGATGTCGTTAGAGAAGCTTTTGGATTATGGTAGCATGCTTGTGAAAGAACAGGAGAATGTGAAGAGAGTCCAATTGGCTGACAAGTACTTGAGCGAGGCTGCCCTCGGAGATGCAAATGCCGATGCTATTAACAGTGGAAATTTTTATGGTTAGCACCCTAATTCCCGGAGGTCTTGATGGGAGGTTTGCATCTGGCTTCCTGAAAAATAAGGAATAGAATTAAGTAGACTGTTTATACTTTTTTTTAACTATTATTTTGGCATTGTTTTTGTGGATTTTAATGCAGGAAAAGCAGCTCAACAAGTTCATGTTCCTATCCCAGAAGGTTGTACCGATCCAACTGCAGCAAACTTTGATCCAACAGCAAGGAGTGACAATGGGTCCTGTACTTATTGAGTCCTGTAACCGTGCTAAGAATTTGATCACAAGTTTGAAGGGAGCAATATTTTTTAAGAAAAGGGAGTCAAATAATATTTTTCCCTAGCTGTATCAAGGGAGTAATGTCCTGTAATTTTGTGTTTTAATGTATATTTGTGTGCAATCTTAATTGGCCTTGTTAATTTTCTTTTATTATGATCAGCTTCAATTTCATGCTGTTGCTGCTCCCTTACATGGCAACTAAAGTTCTACTTTATCTACCTACAGCCAGTGGTATATATATAGAATGATAATAATTCAATTCAACTCAATCAGTCTTTTTTTTTTAATAGACTATATGAATTTTATTTATTTATTTATTAAAAATTAAGTTAATATTTAAGTTTTTATTAAAAAGCTTTCAACTTTGACGAAATTTAAAATTTATATTATCCATTGCTTATTAATTGAAATTAATTGCCAAGACAGCAATCGAAGATTTAGTAAGCACCTTTGATCTTACGCCAATAGATAAGAATCTGACTATATTCAACATTGCTTTCACATCCATTCATAACCAACCACGTGTATATATATCTAGATAGAAATATAATGGCTATTAACCACCTCACTTTTCGAACCACAACTGCACTATACGGCTAGGGTGACTGTTAACAGCGGTATACTCAAGTCGATTGGATCCTTGCAAGGCAGTGTGGCCACACATATATATATTCTCTCATTTATATCATGCGATATGGCACGGAACCATATGATAGAGCTATTATTGTCATAATTATTTTCAGAAAATAGTTCATTAACTCTTTAATTTATTATTTTAAAAAATCAGTTTTAGAGTCTACTTAAATTCTACGTGGGGAAGGAGGGTGCGTGGGTTCCATTTATGTTTTGGGCTTTTGGCTACACCACAATTAGTACATCCAAAAATAATTGTATCGTCCAGACTGTCCAGTGGAAAAAAAATAATGGTAGTATTGAATTACATTTTATATATTCGCTAATTTTTAACTGATAAAAACCTTTTTTTATTAATTAACTACTAACAACCAAACAATTTGAGGGAGAAAAAATGAAGTAAATTATAATAGCAGCCAATACAGAGAAATCTTTTCTTGGGAATATCAAAATAGTATTCAAGGCAAATGGCAAAGCTTCTTGTCTGTTCTTGAATGAGGACTAAGGCATGTGACAGCGCAAACCGCACGTAATTTGTCATACACAATCACGAAACCATGTGTTTTTTCCCATTCTTTTTATCGCTGTTTCTTTTCTTTTTTTCATCTTAATGTAATGTCAAACTAGGAAAATCAGAAATGTCATCAGACCATCATCAATGACACCACTTTTTTTGTTTTTTTTTATGAATCATCAACTTTAATTTAAATTAAAAATCTCTAATTAATTCCAGTTTAATAAACTAAAGCCTACATTACTTGTCGCCTTATTAGGAGTAGTTTGGTTGAATAAGATTTTATAATGAGCACTCGGGGGCTAATAGTTGCTAGGTTGGCTAGAATTGCACTCACGTCCACTTGCAACCACAGATTTTTTACAAGTGATGGACTCCTCATCACAAGTGCAGAGATTACCGTTCCTTATCTGCAATCAATCCATGGATGCACAACTAAATTGAAGACCCAGAGGACATAACAAAGAAAAACTAATAAAAAAACATTCACCGGACTCTTCTTAATTAGTTGTTTCAGCAAGACCTTTTAGGCTTTTACATCAAAAGTAACAGGAGAGAAAGAGACTCCCAGCTTCACCCAATATTATATAAACAATTCAAACCTCCAAATTCAGGTCTAACTTTGGTCCATTCTCGTTTAATTTGATTATAAAAGGAAGGGAATTTGCCTTCATTCCAAAGAGATGAAGTTGGCATATTAATTACTAATTAATAAAAAAAATGAGAAATACTTTTATGATTAAAAAATTATATTTAATATTAATGTATAATGAGAGAAAGATGTTTTTTTATTTTTTTTATTTTTATAATATGATGTATTATCACATTAATTTAAATACATATTTTAAATTATTTTAATATTTTTTTTTAAAAAAAGTTAAAAAAATAAAATAAAAAATAACGAATAAGTGTAAACATCAATTAGTATGGTTCTAGAATAATTTGAAGGACTCCAGCTGATGATGTCGGCTAAGTTTACTGTTGACTTATTGAATAAAATGATCAATTGAATTTATTAGAATACGATGGAGAAGAACATTATGGAACAAGTGATGACAGCATTATGCATTAACTAAATCTTAAATATCTCATCAATATTTTCCTTTGTGAATTTCGTCGAACGTTTTTAATATTTGACGGAGGGAGGAAGGGCCATGGTGTTCAAATAAATGGGACAAAGGAAGTAGGGATGTTGGCGTGTCCATTTTTTATATGATAACGCATTTGAAATCCAGAAGTAGAGAGTTCGAGTTCGAGGAAGATGCATGTGAACGTGGAGCGTGGACACGTTGAATTCTCTTACAGTCTTCCAGAATGGGGCTGTTTTGTTTTGACTCGCCCGCAACCCTCAACCACACTGCCCCACTGGAGAGACTTGAATTGAGACGAGATGCTTCACACGTCACTTCCCTTCTGCCTTTTTTCACCCACACCCACTTCCCTTCCCCTTCCGTTTCGAAACGCAAATTCGCGTGTTTCGCTATTCCATGCATCGAGGCTAGAGCCCGGTGAAAACGAATTCCCACCTTCCCCTGCCACGTGCCCCTATCAGATGCTTTGCTACGTCTACGTGGGATCAATTTTCTTGGACGACCCTCATCATCTGCCACGTGCTTCGAATTTCATCTCCGGATGCATTTAAAACAAAACAAATTAAACCGTCATGTCTGGCATTAGATATACAATGGTCATTAGGTCAGGTGATGATTTCAACTATGACCGTTTTGATGTTCCCTTTCCCTGCAGCAATTTAATTTATCTCCTCAATTCTTATGTATTTATTTCACATGTTCTCCTAAATAAACATCATAGGAAAATGGATGGGAGCATCGTGCTTGGCACTCCGCAAAGCACCGAGTCCTTTTCCCCCAAGTGATAGTGACACTGGCGGAACTCGTTTGACTAAGACCGCTTTTATTTCTTGTCTTTTTTTTATTGTAAAAAGAAAAAAGAAAAGAAAAACTTTAGGCCATCTTTTTTGATTCTTAGGCGCAGGCCCACTCCACCCTAGCCCTTGAACTACCGCCGCTTTCGTTCGTTATGTTTCGATTCTAAGCGATCGAGAGAGTACGGAGTACCCCGAGAGAATTTATTTGGTAATTAATAATAATAATAAAGAAGTTGTAAAATTAATTGGCAATATTCATTGCTTGCTCATTAGATGAGGACGGAGAATTGTTGAATGTGTGTCACCGACTTAAATAAAATGGCAGATGTTGAAATTTTACTCGTGTCACGCCACGTATTCATTTCAACATCTCTGGTGATTAATAGGGCCCCTCGATTTTCCGCCAAATAGAATTAAACCCAAGGGCATATAGGTAATTTTGGTAAAAGACGGGGTTTGATTGGAGTGGGTGGTAATAGAACTGACACGGTCGCTTTGCACAGGGCCACATCGTCGTGGGGCTGCTGTGCCACCTCTCAGTTAGGCTTTGCTTGCTTGTTTTTGCTTTCTCATGTCTCATGTCCTGGGTTCGCTTCCATTAAATTCTCCATCTTCACCTTAAACATTCTCTTCCTGTTCCCTATACTAATAAGCTTCTGAAAAAACTCTATTCTTTTCATTCATGGCGGAGGCTCTCATATTTCTCTTCCTCCTGTTGCCTTTCTTTTTTCTCTCAGTTTTCTCCCAGCGAGATGAGATCTTCTACGGAGGATTCGGCAATAACGCCAACATAAGCTTAAACGGAGTTGCAGAGATCGAACACAGCGGGACTCTCCGATTAACCAACGAGACAAGTAGATTAATCGGCCGCGCTTTCTACCCTTCTCGTCTCCAGTTCAAAAACTCCACATCAGGCAAAGCTTTCTCCTTTTCCACCGTTTTTGCCTTCGCAATCGTTCCCGAGTATCCTAAACTCGGCGGTCATGGTTTAGCTTTCACTATCGCTCCATCGAAGGAGCTCAAAGGAGCTCTCCCGAGTCAATATCTAGGTTTACTCAACGCCAGCGACGTCGGCAATTTCTCTAACCATGTTTTTGCAGTCGAATTCGACACTGTTCAAGACTTCGAGTTTGGGGATATTAACGACAATCATGTCGGTATTAACATCAATAGCTTGACATCCAATGCATCTGCACCTGCCGCGTATGTTTCCGACGATTCGACAAAACAAGACCTGAATCTGAAAAGTGGGAAGACGGTTCTAGCTTGGGTGGATTACGATTCGGTTCGGAACTTACTAAATGTTACGGTTTCGCCTTCTTCTCAGAAACCAAGCTCTCCGCTCTTATCTTTCCATGTAGATCTCTCTCCGATTCTGCTAAACTCAATGTACGTCGGCTTCTCTGCTTCAACCGGTCTGCTCGCAAGCTCCCATTACGTATTCGGATGGAGCTTTAAAATGAACGGTGAAGCTCGAGACCTCGATCTTTCCTCTCTGCCTTCGCTGCCGGCACCCAGAAAGAATCACACGACATTAACAGTCGGGATGTCGACGGCATCAGCCGCCATTGTCCTTATCATGGTGATCCTCGTAGCTATATACCTTATTAGAAAGATCAAGAACGCAGATGTGATCGAAGCTTGGGAGCTCGATGTCGGCCCGCATCGATTCTCTTACAAAGAACTGAGGATCGCAACGAAAGGATTCAGAGATAAAGATGTTTTAGGGTTCGGCGGATTCGGGCGAGTTTACAAGGGGACGCTACCAAATTCCAAAACCCAAGTGGCAGTGAAGCGAATCTCGCACGAGTCAAAACAGGGCGTGCGGGAATTCGTGTCGGAGATTTCCAGCATCGGCCATCTTCGTCACAGAAATTTGGTGCAATTGCAAGGATGGTGTCGAAAAAGAGGAGATCTTCTCCTCGTATACGAATACATGCCAAACGGAAGCTTAGACAAATTCCTGTTCGATGAACCCAAAATGATTCTGAGCTGGGAACAGCGGTTCAAGATCATAAAAGGCGTAGCTTCGGGTCTTCTCTACTTGCACGAAGAATGGGAACAGATCGTTATCCACAGAGACGTTAAAGCTAGCAATGTGTTACTAGACAGCGAGTTAAACGGAAGACTGGGCGATTTCGGACTGGCTAGATTGTACGAGCACGGGTCGAACCCGAGCACGACTCGGGTTGTGGGCACCCTGGGGTATCTAGCGCCGGAGCTGACGCGAACGGGGAAGGGCACGACGTGCTCCGACATGTTCGCGTTCGGGGCGTTGTTACTGGAAGTGACGTGTGGAAGGAGACCCATTGAGCCGAAAGCGTTGCCGGAGGAGATGATACTGGTGGATTGGGTTTGGGACAAGTGGAGTGAAGGGAGGATTTTTGACGTGGTGGATCGCAAGTTGAAGGGAGAGTTTGATGAGGGAGAGGTGGTGTTGGCGTTGAAGTTGGGGTTGATGTGTTCGAACAGTGCGCCGGCGGCGAGGCCGAGTATGAGGCAGGTGGTTAGGTATTTGGAAGGGGAAGTGAGGTTGCCGGAGTCGCTGAGTGCACCGGGGGAGTATGACGGGGCCAAAAATGGTGAAGGCTTTGACGAGTTTCCATTCTCGTATACGTCTTCGTCGTTTGGGAAGGTGTCTTCCTATTCTTACACGGGGGGTGGTGTTGAATCTGTCGATGTTGAGTCTTCGTCTGCGTCCCCCCTCTCTCCTTTCAGGTCAGGGGGTACGAAACCAAGTCAGCTAAATTTGTGACTCGGAGTGGCACTAACAAAAGAGATAAGAAAGTTGACAAACTCTTCCTCTAACATTGGCAAGATTGTTTATATATCATGATTTGTACAACTTGATCATAAATTGATCCGCTCGAGTTACATGCTATTGCCCTCTATTGGTCAGATATGATGGGAAGCGGACTTCCAAGATCAAGGGAATCGAGGAAATTGCTTTGGAATAAGTGTTTTTTTTTTGGGTTCTCAATGATTTCTTAAATGTCTCATATGTATATGTTTTTTGTATAGTACTTAATGTCTCCTTGTAAATTTGTTTTGTTTTGGGGGTTTTTTTTTTTTTTTTCTCTCTCTTTTAAGCTTTGAGTTGAAACATTGATCTCATTCTAGAGCAAAAGGAGGTCGCACCTTGTATTAGATGTTGCCCTTTCTGGTATTTTATTTGTTGCTGTATTTTTATTGGAAAATGTTATTCAGTTTAAAAATTACATGTCATTTTACACAAGTGTGATGTGATAGTTTTTACATCATATCTCATTTAATGATATCTTATTTAATATTGTTTATTTTAAATGAGATGTTATTAAAACTTATAATGGTATATCTCTAATTTTAAAAAATAGAATAGAGTAATATACTTGATTATGACCTCTAATTTAGTGTGATTAGGATAATACATATTACTTATCATTTTATTTATTTTGTTTTAATTAATATATTTATTATTTTCACTTTTTTTAGAGTACAAAAGTACCATCGAAGATTTGAGGATATCTTATTTTAGTGTAGAAAAATATTAAATGTGATATTTTTAAATTTGTTGGTGAGACTAACACATTATATTTGTATAAAAATAATGTTCAAAATCTAATTTTTTATACCACAAAATAATTATTTTTTATGAATATACTTATTTTAATTCAATTTAATTAATTATTATAATCTTTTTCTTAATATTTTCAAATCTATTTTTATGAATTATATTACATTTAAATATAAATTCACGAATTTTAAAATTTATCTTCTTTTTATTATTGTTTTTTAGTAAAAATATGGATCAAATTTAATTTTTAAGTTACCCATAAAATCAAATCATTCCAATCATATTAAGTTTGAGATTTTAATAAGGGTATTGCTTTATATTATCCTTTAAATTACAAACGTACCTTTTAGGTTTTAATAAGAATCCATTTAATGTGAAAAATATTAAATATAGTATCATTAAATGAAGTATGACGTGGAGGCTGCCACATCACACTTGTGTGAAATAGTGTCTAGTTTTTAAGTTATGTAACACTTCTCATTTTTATTTATGTGTTTAGTGAGTACTAAAAGGAAACTAATTAAAAAGAGTAATGCTAGACCAATTATATTTTTCAACACAGTTATTAGTACAAAACATAGAAAACCAATTTTTAAAAATGGTTAGAGATGGTTACACCGGATGTTGTCACGTAATATAGTGTTAAAAAATTTGTTGAGATTTGAGTCTCCCGACAGTTTTCTATTGAAAATGGACAGTGACATGATAAGAGTTTCGGTGATTTCCATACATGAACAACGTTTAATTGGGCTTACTTGCCAATTACATTAGGAAGCTACTAAAACCACCCACTCTGTTACGACACCCCTGATGTAGGCTGACGTCATTACCGACACAATGTACTATACACTGTCAACATCAACGGATATTCACCGAATAGTGGAAAGTGGCAATTGAAATAGAACTAAACTCGTTGAGAAAACGAGAAGTATTTGAACTAATTGTTCAAACACCGAATAGTGTAAAGCCTGTTGGTTTTAAATGGGTATTTGTGCGAAAGAGAAATGAGAAAAATGATATTACAAGATATAAAACACAAGACCTGGTATTGACTACGAGGAAACCTATTCTCTTGTTATTGACGCAATTATATTTTGTTTCTTAATCAGTCTAACATTCTCAAAAGGACTTGAAATGCGTCTAATGGATGTTGTTATTGCATATTTGTACGAATCTATTGATAGTGAAATATATATAAAAATCCCTGGAGGATTTAAAATGCATGAAGAGAATAAGGCAAAACCTTGTAGTATGTATTCAATAAAATTACAACAGGCTTTATATGGACTAAAGCAATCGGGTCGCATGTGGTACAATTGCCTCAGTGAATATCTCTGAAGGAAGGTTATGTGAATAATGAATTTTGCCCTTGTGTTTTTATCAAGAAATCATCAACTGGGTTTGTGATTGTTGTTGTATGTGTTGATGACTTAAATATTGTAGGAACTCATGAAGAAATTGAAAAAACATCTAATTACTTGAAAAAGGAGTTTGAGATGAAAGATCTTGGAAAAACAAAGTTTTGTCTCTGTCTGCAGATTAAGAGTTTTCCAAGTGGAGTTCTTATCCCTCAATCAAATTATATTGAAAAAATTTTAAAGCGATTTCATATGGACAAGGCACATCCATTAAGTTCCCCAATGGCTGTTAGGTCGCTTAAAGTGGATAAAGACCCTTTTCGCTCATATGATAATGATGAAGAGCTTCTTGGTCTTGAAGTATCATATCTTAGTGTTATAGGTGCACTTATGTATCTAGTAAATTGTACGAGACCGGATATCGCTTTTTCTGTTAATTTACTTGCAAGATATAGTTCTGCACCAACCCGAAGACATTGGAATGATGTTAAACATATATTACGATATCTTCGAGGAACAAATGATATGGGTATATTTTACTCGAGAAAGGCAAAATCAAATTTGCTTGGATATGCAGATGCTGGATTCTTATCAGATCCTCACAAAGCAAAGTCACAAACATGATATATTTTTACTTATGGCGAATCTGCGATATCATGACGATCCGTGAAGCAAATAGTGGTTGCTACTTCCTCAAATCACCCGGAGATTCTTGCAATTCACGAAGCCCGTCGTGAACGTGTATGGTTGAGATCTATGATCTAACACATTTAAGGATCATGTGGATTATCTTCTATCAAAGATTGTCCTATAACATTATATGAAGATAATGTTGCATGCATTGCAAAGTTAGAGAGAAGGTTATATCAAGGGTGATAGAACCAAACATATTTCACAAAAGTTCTTTTTTACACATGAGCTTTAGAAGAATGGTGAAATTGATGTCCAACAAATAAGATTGAGTGAGAATCTTGCATACTTGTTTACAAAAGCTTTGCTGATCACAACATTCAAGAATCTTGCATATAATATTAAGATGAGTCAACTCAAAGATATTTCAAGCAAAGCAACAGAAAAAAGTTCGCACATATCATAATGAGGGAGATAATTAAAAGAAGAGTTATTCTTTTAGGACTATACTCTTTTTTTCCTTAGTTATGGTTTTGTCCCAATAGATTTTTTTAGCAAAGTTTTTAATAAGGTAGTCTTAAACAATACAAGACTCATTGAGAATTGTACTCTTTTTTCTTTACTATTTTTTTTTTCTCACAGAGTTTTATCTAGTAAAGTTTTAACGAGGCGTATTCTTATGTATGAAGGATATTTAAAGGGAGGGTGTTATAAATGTGTTGAATGCCTATCCTATAACCTCAAATTTCAATATTTGTAACCCCTATATTTAAATTTCATAACCTCCAAATTTATGAGATTATTTGATTACTCTTAATTGTATTAAATATATTGTGTAAATGAGTATTGTAACCTCTTGTACCAAAAAAGTCTATATAAAGAGATTTTATATCTCAATATAATCACCAACAAATAATACAAATTTTTTAATATTTACAAACTATTCTCTCATAGATTTTCTAGCTTTAATTTAGATTAATATTTATTTTATTTTAGTTTTTTATTTTATTTTATAGCACTTTTCTTTTTAGTTTTCTTTGACGTTCGAGGCCGGGGGGCAATGACCCAGAATTTCCAGGTTTGTAAGGGGTCCAAAACCTGGAAATTAATTGAGCTTCTCGTTATGTCATAATTAATAAAAAAAAAAAAACATTTTTTTTTAATAAATAAATTAATTGAAGCTGGATCTAACTGACGGTGCTCTACTTATGGGCCCGCCGTTAGTTGGAGTTGGAAGGGTCGCTTCTTTCCTGAAACAGTTGACGTCGTAGACTCAAGAAAGTGACGCGTGGCGGAAGATTCACTGTATGCAAAAAATTCCATGCCCATCGTTGACCTGTAGTCGGCCAAAACACTCAAAAATTTAGAATTGGAATGACGATCATTGAATTTTCAGCGGCACCTTGTGGGAAAAACATCGTATTATACATCGATAAGATAAATAAATAAGAGGTTGAGAGGCTAGCAAGGCGGCGGCGTGATCAGTAATTAATTACAGGAGAGATAGCTACGAAAGAGAGAAGAGGTTATGAAGAGTCTTGCAGGAGGTAACATGTTCTTCCATATTCTGGGTTTGTTTCTGTTGGCTTGCTTTGCAGCAGCTACATCAAAAGAAAATGGTTTTATCTTCAACGGCTTCCTATCAGGTGGTGTTAATTTAAGCAGAGATGGCATAGCTGACATCACGCCAAAGGGGCTCTTGAGGCTCACCAACGAGACCAAACAACAGGTAGGTCATGCCTTCTACATCCATCCTTTCCAATTCAAGGACCCATCAAAAAATAATGGCTCCATGATCTCCTTCTCTACCACTTTCGTCTTCGCCATAGTACCTGAGTACCGCGATTTGAGCGGCCATGGCATCGTCTTTGTCACAGCACCATCAAGAAGCCTTCCTGGAGCCTTACCCAGCCAATATTTGGGCCTCTTCAACAAGACCAGCAACAATGAGTCCTCAAATCATGTTGTTGGAGTGGAATTTGACACAATCTATAGCTCCGAGTTCAGCGATCCCAACGATAACCATGTGGGAATCGATATAAATAGCTTGGTGTCTAATAAATCTGCTACTGCTGGGTATCATATTGACAATACTGATAAGGGTGGTTTTGAGAATCTAAGCTTAATTAGTGGAAAGCCTATGCAAGTTTGGATAGAGTATGATGGGTCAGAGAAGCTACTTACAGTAACATTGGCCCCAATTCATTTGCCCAAACCCCAAATCCCACTGTTGTCTTTATCTCTTGATCTTTCGCCTATCATCTTAGACACCATGTATGTTGGCTTCTCCTCCTCAACTGGGTCAGTTCTAACATCTCATTACATACTCGGGTGGAGCTTTAAGATGAACGGGCAAGCTGAAGCACTCGATCTCTCAGCACTTCCAAAGGTTCCTCGAAGAGGCCCAAAGAAGAAATCGAAGATTTCGACAATAGGGCTGCCGATACTTGTTGGAGTTTGTGTGTTAGCAGCGTGCTACGGTCTCTACTTCTTTATAAAAAGAAAGAGGATGTTTGCAGAGGTGATGGAGGATTGGGAGCTTACTTACTGCTCAAACAGGTTCTGCTACAAAGATTTATATGTGGCTACCAAGGGCTTTAGGGAGAAGGAGCTTCTTGGAACCGGTGGATTTGGGAGGGTGTACAAAGGCGTATTACCCAATTCAAAAATTGAAGTTGCAGTGAAGAGGGTCTCCCACGAATCGCGACAAGGGATGAAGGAATTCATCGCAGAGATCGTAAGTATGGGGCAACTCCGACACCGGAACTTGGTCCAACTTCTTGGTTACTGCCGACGTAAAGGAGAACTTCTCTTGGTCTATGACTTCATGCCCAATGGAAGCCTGGACAAGTTCCTGTTTCGACCAGCGGATTCAGTGACGCTTAATTGGGGCCAAAGATTTCTTATCATCAAAGGGGTAGCGTCTGGGCTATTGTATCTTCATGAAGAATGGGAACAGGTAGTGATTCACAGGGATATTAAAGCCAGCAATGTGTTATTAGACGCTGAAATGAATGGAAGATTAGGCGATTTCGGGCTTGCTAGGTTATATGATCACGGAACAGATCCGCAAACGACACATGTGGTGGGCACAATTGGGTATCTAGCACCAGAGCTGACTAGAACCAATAAGGTCAACAAGAGCACGGATGTGTTTGCATTTGGAGCGTTTCTGCTTGAAGTTGCTTGTGGAAGGAGACCTATAGAGCCACATATTAATGGGTCGGAAGAGGATTTAGTTCTGGTGGATTGGGTGTTTTCTTTTTGGAGTAAAGGGTTGATTCTTGAAGCCAGTGATCCGAAATTAGGGAGTGATTATGTAGAGAAGGAAATGGAATTAGTTTTGAAGCTTGGTTTGCTCTGTTCTCACGCTGTGCCAGCAGCTAGGCCAAGCTTGAGGCAACTTGTGCAATTTTTAGAGGGAGATATGGATCTTCCTCCTTTATCTTCTGTTGATCTAAACGTTAGTGGCCTATCAATTGGATATGGTGATTATCCCTTGTCATACACTTCTTCTTCAGCCAATGTGTTCAGTAGATCGTCTGTCACAGATTCAATCCTCTCTACAGGTCGTTGATTAGTCACGCTGGTGCAACTTGATCAATGATACATATGTATATGACTTTCTCCTTAAATTTTAATTAATATGACTTCTGTTTACCGAAATCAAATTGATGTAGGTAATCTTACTAGGGATTACCTAGTAGAAACAGCACCTCTGGTTCTCTGTTTTTAGGCTGTAATTTTTTCTACACCTAAATAAAATCATTATATGAGACTGTTTTTCTGTGTAAACTTTTCCTTGGCTATACTTATTCTAAGAATGATGCAATTGGACCATAATTAAAACATCCGTGACAAGGGTGGCCCTGTGGGGGGTTTTACTCAAAAATGCTTCTGTGAGATCCCAATTACGTACTTATATTTCAAGTAGTGAACTCCCCCACTTCGGTCCACACATATAGTCAATGTGATTGAGTTTATGAGCAATCTTCTTTAATTTGGTATGCAAAGGCGAAAAATATCAAGAAGTAATGAGGGAAAATTAGCTATTGACACGTAGATGTTTCAAATAAAATCAAAAAAATGAAACATTCTTTTACCCACGGAGCTAGAATCCTCTTGTGCCTTTACTAGTTGGGTTGAAGTATCCTTTCATGGTTTTCCTCCTCTGCTACTGCAAAGTAAATGCAAAGACATGTCGTTAGATAGTGTAAAAAATATATTTATCTCAAAATTAAGATAAGATGCAAGTGAAAGATTAACTTATTCCAATAGGCAATAGGAGAAGAAAAAAAAAGAAAAAAGAGAGATGGTAAAAGAGCACATTACCTTCTTGGGCATTCGTAGTAGCGGTAACTGGACTTCTTGACACATTCGTTGACGTAACATACGACGATGCTGATGTTACTTCCGATTCCAATTCGTTCTCAAGTATAGAAGAAGCAGCCTCTTTTACCTTCTCCCTAACTCCAGTATCATTACGAATCTTCTTTGAAATTGTTGTCTCTTCTTCCTCAGGTGCATCATGCTTTTCAACCGCATTTTCCTTTACTACTGACACCCCTTTATCCATTATTTGCTGCAAGGAGCTACTCGTCCCTTCCCATGCCGCTGAAGCTACTGATGTGCTTGAAACCACTACATCTTGAAGCATGGAAGCAATTTTCTGAGCTCCGGAAACAACAGCATACGCAGGCGCAACAAGCTTCTCGGTCACAGACCGAGTTAATGTCTTGGGTGCAGGGATCTCCTGGTGATCGTGATACTGATCATCATCTTCTCGTTTTGGATCAACTGGTAATTTATCACATGATCTGTTGTCCAAAACATGTCTTTGGTAAACTACAGGAATTGATCTAGGTTGCTTCTTTGCTGCCCCCTTGATCTTCTCCGGTGCCATCTTTGATTGATCATGCACTGTAACAAAAAGATCAAATTAAAGCAAATATTGTAATGTGAATTTGCATCAATGTGAGAAGTGTGTGCTGTTGATATTCAATTATATAAGCATGTAATATATTAATGTTAAAAATTGCTTAATCTAAAAGCTATAGCTAACAAGTAGAAACTTAACTAATGTATACCGAATAAGACCTCTTTAGAATAAGGCTCTTATACCATGATAAAATTACTTAACCTACTAAAAGCTATTAGTAGAGGTACTGAATTAAGTATGTATATCAAGCAAAGCAAAAGTAGACATCAACAATTAATTAGGTAAATCTTAATTACTTGGGACAGCAAAGTGATGATCGTCGTCGTCAAATTCATCATCTTGCAAACTAACACCCCATTCAGGGGTGGAGGCGTCATTATAGGTGTGCCTCTTGGTGATTCGTCTCCATATCATAGCCTTGTCCTTAACCTTAGAGAGAACAGATTTTCTGATGAGGTGGTGTTCGTAATTATGTTCTTCTTGATCATGGTTCTCACCCAACGTTGGCGTTATGTGTGCACGCCTCCATTGCTCCAAATTCTCTTCTCCTCCACTTTTTGTTCTCGAATAATTTTTCATTTCTCTCTCTCTCTCTAGCACGTCCTCTCGCTCTGAATTAGTTTTGTGTGTTAAACAAACAATTAGAAACAAAGCGCCTTAAGCAATCTGGTGTTAGAGGGTCAAACTTTCAAACCACATCGAGGGAACCACGACGATGTCGTCGCCTGATTGCAGGGGTGAGCTTCACTCTGTGTTTACCACGTGTTGCTATTACTGAATGTTTGTGGGCATTATCACCTCACGTGTCAAGGGGAAGATGTACGTTAATTAATTAATTACTTGATCTGATTAATTTTAAACTATATTAATTGAAAACTCTGTCAATTTAATTACTCTTAACAAGTAGGCTTGTATTATAGGTAAATGAAATGATGATTAGGGAACTTAACAACAAGTATTTGAATACACCAGCTGATTTTAACAGCTAAGTCTCCCTAACACCATCCTAATATAAACTACTAACACACACATTTGCAAAATATATATCATCATTTTAATAAACAAACCGCAATCAATGGTTTGCAGCATATATATTTTTAACATGATAACTAACTTTTCTAAATGAATATTCGACGTAAGATACATGCTCAAGCTTTAATTATGGTGACCGAGGGCTCAAATCGCACTATTTATCAATTTGACCTTGTACAATAGGCAAGTTAATTTGTTTCCTTAATTGTTTAGACAAGCGTCTGGGACACAAAAGAGATGCAGCCCAGTCTACTCTGATATATGCCTCGACCACAACGAACGATTTGGTGGCTTAATGACTGTTTTCGGAATTTAGTTAATTGGAAGTCTCCTGAATGATGGAGATTACTCCAAACTTTATTTCAAAAGCAAGGATTCTCTCACCCACTTGTATTTATTGCTTATATATACTTTAAGAAAAAATTAAAGATGTATCTCTAACGCTTCAACCTCATTAGATAGTAGTAATTCTTTGCTATATTGTTAAGCATGGCAGAGTACTCATTAAAGATAAAAAGGGGAGACACGATGGGCTTCTAATCATTATTACAATATTTAATAAACATGGAAGATACCTCGTAGTTTAATGAGCTTAAAGACGAGAATATATACAAGAGAAACCCCACACCTAAAGCAAAGGATATATGCACAACTAGTGAAAGTGTCCATAAAGAATAAAGGTGAGACTTGAGATAGAAGTAAACAGAAGGCCGCACTTGAGTAGCTAGCTAAGCTAATTCAATTCCCTGTATCTGCACCGCATACTCTGCTCAACTCATGCTTGAATTTTGGTTTACTATGTATATTGAACATAGCTGCCTACATGCCAAATTATTCTTATTGGCAATTTCAAGGTTTATTTCAATTTTGATCACATTATTAATTTGCTGTCTTGATAAATCCAATTAAGTTCAAATCCCATGTTAGATATTAGAAATACTCTCAACACAAATGGGTGTAATTATTAAGTTGACATGCATTCATGCAATATTGTATGTTTATGAATAATGAGGTAGAATGAATCAATCAAATTAAGTGTATATATTACTATGAGAAATGGAATGCTCATCAATTACAGTGAGAAGCAAGTCCATAGGGTGCCACGTGGCGAGAAGGGAATGTGGGGTTGCTTTGCATATTGGGAAGAGAACATATCATTCTTTTTCATCACCCAAAAAAAAAAATAAAGAAAAAAACTTTATTTTGTTTGCTTTAAATTTAGGGGTTGTTCCATGGAAGAGAAGCAGACCCCAGCCCGCAATTACCAACTTCTGAAGATGTCCACTTACTTGATGAGTTTCTTCACCTTTCTGATCTACTTCCACCTCTTCATCTCCCTATCCTTTACTAGTAATCTCTCTCTCTCTCTCTCTCTCTCTCTCTCTCTCTCTCTCTCTCTCTCTCTCTCTGTAAGTAACTAATCTAATTTGAGTACTTGTTCTTTAACTAATCTGTTTGTTTTGCGTGGTGTATCATGCAGATGGCATTCAACTCATAATGGTAAACAACTGCAAAGAGAGCGTATGGCCTGGCATTCTTGGAACCGTGGGAAACTCAGCACCAAGAGATGGCGGTTTCCATCTCAACGTTGGCGACGAAGTAGTCCTTGACGTTCCTGATAAGTGGTCAGGTAGGATATGGGGCCGGCAAGGCTGTCAATTTGACGGCAATGGAAAGGGTACTTGTGCCACCGGCGACTGCGGAGGCTTGCTACATTGCAAGAATTCAGCCGGAGCGCCACCAGCCACGGTGGTGGAGATGACACTTGGAACGTCTAAATCACCTCTCCATTACTACGATGTCAGCCTTGTCGACGGCTTCAACCTTCCTGTTTCGATGTTGCCATTGGGAGGAGGAGTTGGGTGTGGCATTGCTGCTTGCGAACTTGACTTGAATATATGCTGCCCATCAGCGCTGGAAGTGAAGCGAGGAGGAAAAGTTGTTGGGTGCAAGAGCGCTTGCTTGGCAATGCAATCTGCTAAGTATTGTTGCACTGGTGACTATGCTAACCCCAAGACTTGCAAGCCCACCATATTTGCTCATCTTTTCAAGGCTATATGCCCAAGGGCTTATAGTTATGCTTATGATGATTCCTCCAGCCTTAACAAATGCAGGGCTCCTAGGTATGTCATCACTTTCTGCCCTCCTAAACGAGTACATTAGAAAATGCATGGTGGTGCTGGTGCTCAATTTGGAGGGGCTCTCAAGACCTGCCTGACGTTGGGAGTTGAGATCAGAGATATATGTTTATCTTGTGATTGAAGTTGTAGTTACCTTCTGCTTGATTAGTATCTTACTTATCTTGCCCCTGCTGATGTGGGCTCCTAGGTTCTGTTTTTTTTTTTGGCTTTCTTGTGCATGGGTCTGAGATTTTGTATCTGGTAATGAATATCAACACGATATATAAGCAATGTTAATTGTTGTCTATACGGCCAGGAAGTACTTGCCATTTAGCATGAAAAGTATGTTTTTTTCCTGTGATCTCTCTAAATCATTTGTTAGGAAACAATCGTGTAGAATCGGCCAAATAAAAAACTTGAACTTGTGGGCTCAGGACATTCATTTTTCATAGTGTCTCCCAGGTTTAATCTGGACCACTGATTCATTGCTTCAGATCATAAGCTGATTTCATGATGAAAGTGAGAATTTGCTGCCTAGTAGATGATCTTTTCAATTTAACATAATTTTGTCTGTTTATCCAAGTATTGAGGATAAAATTAAGGATGTCTCTTTCCTACGCAATTGAAAGGACATTACAAGGATAACCTATAAAGATGCTCTCACAATTTGCTTCCCAAAGAGCAAAGGGACCTTTTCACTATGGGAACTATTAAAAACAAGAGGAACGATGAACAGTAAACTTAGCTCAAACAGAGCAAGAAAGTTGTGTTGTACTTATACACAGAGGCAGCAAATTACAATCATCAGATGGTTGTACATCTGGCACACAGATAACAAACTGCATGTGCTGCTAACAGCGTAACTACCTAGAGTTGCTAATGGAAGAGTGTGGAACATTAATAGAATGAAGCAAATGACCTTCTCTATCATTGACCCTCTACTCGTGTCCAAAAGCTAACGTACACCATTGAATGCAATGGGTCACTCGTCATTCCTTTCCTTTCCCATTTTTGGAGTGCTCAGTTTCCCTCCAAGGTGAAGCTCTTTAGGTGGCTTTTGTTTCACAAGAAATTACCAACGGTTGATGTGATTCAGAGGAGATTTAATTTTGTTTGTCTTTCTCCGAATGGATGCATAATGTGCTTGCAAGAAGGGGAAAACTCAGATCACTTGTTTACCTCTTGAGAAGTGGCCAAGCTCATTTGGAATAGATGGGTGGGTTATTGGCCATTTCTTATGCGCTCGCCTTCATCGGTTAGTGACTGTTTTTCTCTTAGTCATATTCCCTCATTGTCGAGATCTTTCAATGTTGCTTGGATTGTGTACTTTGCTACCCTGCGGAGTTTTTGGTTGGAGAGAAATCAGAGGACCTTTACGAATGTTTCTATACCTGTTTCTTCTCTTGCATATGATATTAGGTTGTTGGTTGCGCGTTTGGTTGCTACTTCAAAGTATTCTGGAGGCTTTTTTACAATTGAATGGTTTAGATGTTGGTCCTCCTGTGTGTAATGGCATTAAGTGTCAGATTTTGATGAATTGGTGCCCTACCCTCCCATCAGCTAGTGAAGACAACCATCAATTCTTGACATTCCTTGGATATTCTTTGTGGGATATCTAGACATTTTCAAATCTGAATTGGGTAGGCCCCCATTTGATACTACTCGTATCGAGAACAATCGGCCTATGGTCCGAAGTTGCCCTTGGTAAAGCCTCCTGCCGATATACTGGGAATAAAGTCTCCCATCCTACTGACACCAGGAATCTGTCTAGCCTGCAACAAATCAAAACATTCCTCATTTTGGACCATGTGAATCTGACATTGCATAATGGGGGGTCGAAGAGGTTGAGTTACCGATTAGTTATCAAATTCTTGCATGCTTCTGTTCAAACGTGGATTGTTCAATTTTTTTCCCACGTTCCTTGTGGTGTTAAAGTCTCCCGCCACACACTAGTTGGTACCACAAATAATTGACAGTCCGGATAGCTCGTCCCAAAAATCTTGCCTCTAGGCCGGTAAATTCGGGCCATAAAGCCACCACTGATTCACTAAAGGAGATTTAAACTGTATCGATACCAAGAACTGCCCAATCAAGCTGGAATTCACTTCAACTACCCTTGAGTCCCAAGCCACCAATATTCCCCCCTGCTGCACCCACACAAGGAAGTGACGACCACCCTAAAAACCTTGAGCCCCATAACTACCCAATAAGTTTCCTTCCCATTCTCTCCTGTTTAACTTCGTGTAGCACAATGATATCAGGATTTACCCTCCGAATTGTTCGCTTAATCAAACTGTTTTTCCTACTGTCACCGCAATCCCTCACGTTTCAGGATAGAATCCTCATTTAAAAAATTTTGATTCCTTCTTTCCGACACCCTTCTTGTACAAAAAACGTCTATTATCAGGCCCTTTGAAGTTGCGAATACCCACAAGCACCTGTTGTCGTTACTTTCTATGCTCATGTTGATTCATCCTTCCCACATAATCTGCTAACATTTCCTGCGACCCGAGTGACAGATAACTTTCGTTCTGGCCATTCTTCGCGGCTGCCACAGCCCCACAATCCCTATCATCACCGTCTGAGACGAAATCCAACACTTCCAGTCCGTTCTGATGGTGGAAGGATTCTGGAATTTTAACAGCCTTGGAGATATCCGTACAAGAGGTGGTAGCTAGGTTGTTAATAGGTAAGAGGGTAAACTGGATGATAGGGTTAGCAGTCGGAGCACAAGAGAAATGACATGGAGTAGGGATCAACGCGCCCAAATCCTCCAAGTCCGACTGTGCTCCACCCCAAAGGCTGTCGGCATTGTTGAGATTCTCGACAAAGTCTTGCATGTTGTATTTATCTTTAAGATTTGCCTTCCGCACCTGCACCATCATCTTTTTCATTTTCCTCCTTGAGATCTTTCTACCCAACTTCTCCCACTCCTGCAAGGATGGGTCACCGTCGCCGAAAAGGATGGCTTTACCAGCCCTCTGTAACCTTGACTCTCGATTCTCAAGGGACGAAACTCTCTCTTGAGAGGAATGAATAGCACCAACCTTTAAAGGAGTTGCCTTCAACTTGTAGGGACCACTCACATGTGGCAGACAAGAATGGCCCACCAGCTGAAAGCGAAACATGCGCGTGGGGCCCACCAGTCGAAAGCGAAGCATGCGCGTGGGGACCACCAGCCGAAATCGGCGCATGCCCGTGGGGACCACCCACCGAAAGTGGCAGACAAGCACGCGCGTGGGGCCCACCCGCGTGGTTGTCTGGTCGAAAGTAAGTTTTAATTAATATTAAATTATATATTTGAAATTACATTTTTGCCCCCGATTACACCTATAAATAGAGCTCACCTTCAGTATTCAAAATTCATTCCTGAGAGTTAGAGAGTTCTATTCTGTAAGATCTACTTCAGAGATCTAATCTGTAAGTTTCACCTAAGGGTGTACTTTGTATTCTCTTTTAATACAAGTTTGCTGTCTCCCGTGGACGTAGGCAATTTGTCGAACCACGTTAAATCTGTTATCTTTTTTTTCCTTTAATACTTTACTTCGATTCCGCACAACACAACTGCCCGTTAGAAGCTGCATCAGCTGTAGCCGATTCCACACTTTGCGCGTGAACTTCGTTCTGTCGAACCATCGCACGCCCAACCCCCGCAGGGGTTAATGATTTGGAACAAAGTTTGGTGTGGGCTGATTGTACACTGATTTGCTGGATTGACCAATTTCATTGATCATTGGCTTATTGTTGTTGGTGGGCCGCCCATCTTCGTCAGGCCCATCAACGAGACAGGACGCTGCACCCTTTGTCTGCAGAGGTCCAACGACCTGGCGCGGATATTGGGCAACGTCCCGGCCCACGTGATGTTGGACCAATTGCTGCCTCTGATCCACAGTGTCAACCTGCGCCACCTCCGCCTGACAGCCACCGCTCTCTGCCACCACGCCCTTCTGGCAATAGATATTCTCTCCAATACAATCCGTTGCCCCATAACCTTCTGCCACGTTTCCATTTCATTTAATGCTACTTGCTGATACATCACCTCTTTGCCTTTGAATGATTTGTTTTCAACCGTATATCTATGGAGATGTGATGGATGAGTAATATTCAAAAGTTGGCGGTTGTTTCCTTTCCATTCCACGTCTCCCTTCCCCTGATCTTTGGCATCCGTTGGTTTACCTCAAGAAGCGTGGCTTGCACTGATTTGGCGCCTGTGCGGTCAGATCCCACGGTTCCATGCCTGCGTTGTGCCTAAAATGGAAACACCTTCGTTGTTCAACGCCCAGTAACCGGAAAAGCCGCACCTGGAACTGTCGAGTATTTAGATGCTTTCCAAGTATTCTCTGTTTATCAGTATTGAGGATAAGGCTACGGGATGATGACAAAGATGTCTCTTTCCTACAATTGGAAGGATATTTAGAAGGGTAACATTTAAAATTGCTTTCCCAATTTGCTTCCCCAAGAGCAAAGGAGCCTTTTGAACCTTTATACCTTGGAGTTTCCATTGCATATGCAGCAGAGTGTCCAAAGGCTAACAACATTCAATCAAGGAGTTTTTTTTTTTTTTTTCAATTGCTCTTTCCTTTCTTTCTTTTTTTTTCTATTTGGTCTCTTGCCTCTTCCTTCCAATGATATCCCTGTAATTGATCTATACTTGCTTTCTGATGGGAATGAAGAAGAGCTCAGGAAGTTTGATTTGGCTTGCACTGAATAGGGCTTCTTTCAGGTGTATACTACTTCTGATTGCCTTTGTAACACTGTTTGTGAACCATGAAAATTGAAGTCCTGACCAGATGGTTCAATAACTACAATAATAAAAACATCTAAAAAACTTGTTTGGCATATACTTCCAGGTAATAAACCATGGGGTAGCAGTAGAGGTACTTCAAGGGATGAAAGATGCTGTTGCTAAGTTCTTCGAGCTTCCATTCGAAGAGAAGAACGAATACGCAATGCCTTCAAATGACATTCAAGGATATGGCCAAGCTTATGTGGTATCTCCAGAGCAGAAACTTGACTGATCAGATGTACTAATTCTGGTTGCTTATCCTACACATTTTCGGAAACACAAGTACTGGCCAGGCACACCACCTGAACTCAAGTAGATATAAATGCCTTTTCCTCAAGCTTGTCTCTCCTTAGTCTAGTTTTCTATTCTTCTTTTTTGTTTGAAAAGGTAGTCTAGTTTTCTTTTATTTTCTTTCTTGCAGAGATGCTGTTGACGCTTATTCAGCTGAAGTGAATAAAGTGGCCAAAAGGCTCCTGAGTTTCTTGTCTTTAATGATGGGAATGGACCAAGATGCTCTGCAGGGAATGCACAAAGAGGTGATGCAAGCTCTGGCTTGAACTATTATCCTCCTTGCTCCAAACCTGATCAAGTACTAGGTGTGAGCCCACATTCAGATACCAGCTCCATTACCATACTCATGCAAGATGATGATGTCACAGAGCTACAGATTCGCCATGGTGGAGAATGGGTATCAGTTAAGCCAATACCTAATGCTCTAGCGGTAAACATGGGAGATGTTGTGGAGATAATTCTCAAGCTAAAAGCTACTTTTTTATCTTTTTTTTGAAAAAAAGATCTTCAGAAATCAATTGATTAATATGGCTAGTTGGAAACTTATTCAGCTATCTAGGAAGGAAGAAACAGAATTAAGTTCTTTCCTAATGAAGCAACGGGAAGTACAAAAGCATTGAGCACAGAGTTGTGACATAACTTGAAGCCACGAATTTCTCATGCTTCATTCATATGCCCAAATGATGATGTGGAAATTGGGCCATTGGAACATATGGTAAATGTTCAACAGCCCCATAAAATGTACAAGAAGATCAGATATGGAGATTTCCTTAGGCGGTCATTGAGTAGGAAAATGGAGGGAAAAGCACATGCAGATGTTGGAAAAATCTGAGTACTTAATGAAGATCTTCCAATTCATACTACCATGTCCAGTATTATTATCTGGTGTGCATTGTCTAGGAATTTGTTAAGTATTTCATTTTTTGTTCAGTAAAGTCTTGTTGTATTCTAATTTTTGGCAAGAGTCCAAATTCTATGTTCAAGGTAAAACTGATGTGTTAAGAACTGCTTGGCCAGTGGCCTAGTATGGTTAACCTCCAAAATAAGTGTTTCCTCTTAATTACAGATTAAATACTGTAAGTTGTTCTCTAAGAAGGGAGCCAGCTAAAACTCTCCCCTTGACCAGGATATGCCATTGGATGGTAAAATTCTTCGAACAACCCACTGCCAGATCTTAACTAATATGTAAAACATATCTTGACCCTCGAGCGAAGCTGCTGTGGCATTTATCCACCCTGTGGGAGGTTAGTCAATGATTTAGCACAGGGCACTCATGTTGTAGGAATATTAACTGGAGGGCCAAAAATACCACAGGGAACAATTTCATGAACAGTATAATAGATGGGGATTTTACCAATTTAGATAGCACGATGGAACTGAACAACAACTTGGGAGGTTTACTTAGTTGAACCCAGACATCGATCTGTCCTCTACGCCCTGTACGTGTTCCATGGCCCATCTAAAATTTGTCCGACCCTGCACACACATGCAAGGTCTGTCATCATGCCATTGGTAGGTATTACATGGGTTCCTTAGAAAAATTATAAGTGTGGAAATCAGACATTTAAGAATTGTTGGCTACAGATTCTGGTATCACACGATCCTTTTCAATCTCTGAGAGGTCATAATGTATGCCATTTTTCCACAAATTCACCCCTCTAAGGACTATTACCTGAATTTCATGTCGGTTATCACTGCAACAAAGCAATCCTCCTCATTCATAAAAAATTGTCATTTTTTAAATCCATTTCCAAGGGTTTTTTTTATCTGTGCCAGACAATATCCTTCTACCATGGAATATGTAGTTTAGATACCTCATTAGCTGCAAGTTATGTATCCTTGATTCCATTGTTGAGCTTTGTTGAACGCACCCATCCACTTTCACAATACAAATGTAACAGTCACATAGAAAATCATTCACAAGTAGCATACAATCTGCTTCTTAAATCTAATAATCTAGTTAAATCATCAGAAACAGAAAAACCTTTAAATAATAAAAGACAAGGGCACAAGCATTGTAAAGGGCAAAGAACGTTGCAGCTGGGGTTTTGAACTTCAACACAAGCATGTCTCCCCTGGCTCCAAATGGCATGCAGGATATGTATGTGCCTAAATGAGCTCAAGAAAATGGCAATGTCTGGACTGATGCATTAGTCATGCATATTTTTGGTTGTCTTCTCAGTTCAGAAAATTTATAGTAATAGACGCCAGAATAAGAACATGTACTCATGCTACTCATTTCCATTGACGCAGGAGACACAAATTTGGCAATCACCAACAACGACAACCTTCAAAGTCAAGAGTGATGACCTACAAGAGGGAAGATTGCAATGGGAGATCACAGCCTGAAATTAAGAAATCGTCCTATTGACTGTTTTAGATATGAATGAAGTTGCCAAAGTTACTAGCAATCATGGAAGAATCGCAATGATTTTATAACAAATGATTTTCAATGGCCGTTTGTGACTAAAAAATGATCATCCTGCTCAACAAAGAAAAAAGAGAACTAAAAGAACAAACTAATGGCTTTGATGAAGGTGACTTCTGCACCCATTAGTTGAAGTTATGAGTTCAATCATCCCATTCTCCAGCATTCATTCATCAAATACCTGCAGCTGTTTGTGTTAAGATTGTACAAAAAGAAATTGGAGTTGTCTTCTTCCACAACTGTGTTTAATTTAACAGCTTTGCTCATATCCACCCAATAATATAGGATCTAACAAAATGAATACCCAAATGAATCACTCTAATCAATTGCAAAGTATATCTTGAGAGTATGAAAGGTACATTTTGAGAATGCCATATGCATGAATCTCTTTAGTTAAATGAAATTTGCTGGTTGACAAGTGTTTATTTGTTTGCTAGGCAGTCACTTACAAAACTAGGCCATTAGCATCTTCATCAATGGTACTAAAAAATTCTACCAAGAGCCACATGTATCTTACTGCAGCACTTGTAAACCATGTCAAACAGACATAACTGAACTAGGAACATGAAGAATAACAGCTTTTGCATTCGAAAGTGATAAAGATCAGACTTTTGCAAGCATAAAGGTTAACGAGACACTTTGATAGTAGCCTCCAACTAGAGTCTAGACTGAGCACTGCGACTACTCAACAGTTTTGTTTTTCTTTTTGGTGAGCAGAAACAAGAATTATGATGTATTAATATGAAATAAGACTAAGTACATCATAATATAAGCACCAAAGGTGTTAGGTGTTTAGTGTATCCTATAGATACTTATACATGCTACCCTGAATTCCAACTCCACGACCAATTACAGCAGACTACAGGAATAAGCACACAATTGACCCCCACCCGACTCAATGAGAAGCATCAATATCAAAATTACTGTCCCTGAAATGAACAGTTACTCCAACTTAAAAACCATTCTGAGTTAGAAAGATCATTCACAAGATGAAGCATAAACAAGAAAATGTCTTTCAACCACAAAAACTCATATAGCCTTATCAAGTAGATTTGAACACAGCATTCAAATGACTCCATTATAGCAAATAAACAGGAAAAGTGGCAAGTTCAGATAAACCAACAAACTGGTACTGATAGAAACAAAATTCATGTTTTAGTAACACAACGTGATCAAGTTGAGACATGTTGGATTCCAACAGCAATTCATGAGCATAACTTGCATTGAGTACTTCAGTTCATCAAGAGTAGCATTTTCTACAAATTGTTGTTTTCATTCCTTTCAGCAATTGCCCCATGATAATTTTTAAGTTAAACATGCTTAATTTACATCAGCAATGGACCACCTACATTAAATAGGAAATCAGGAAATACAGAAGAACACCTGAGATTATTTTTATGATTAAGAGTACCTATAAAGAAAGGCAAGTGATACAATAGACTGAAGTTTCAATGTAATGTAAAAACATTATGACCACTTGTCTGAAAATAAAATAAGTAATTCAGTTAGGACAAATAGGAACCTGTCACCGATGGTAATTTCCATTGGATTTGTTACCTTTCCAAGAAATTTTTTTATTCCAATATTGACTTTGAAGTAAAATGGAACAAGCCCAAGGAAGATCTAAAATCCAGTGAGAATTTGTAGACATGTAATAAATGAACCCCTGCATACACCTAATTTGCAGAGACATTTGAAAAAAAAAAAAAAAATCTTTTTTGGGTAATAATACAGCAAACTCCTAGAAAAACAGAATGCTGCCAATAGGCTATTATTCAACCAGGGAACAACATTAAGAATAAAAACCGTAAGAACAAAATAAGAATTTTTCTTTTTTTAAAATTAATAACCGCATAGTAAGAATAACAAGAAGACATGAGAGACTGACCTCCACAGAGTAAATGAAATTTTATTTATTATTGGGAGCAACATGAGAGTGTGGTACAAGTGAACCGTACTAATTACCAGACAAATCTCTCTGCTGCTGTTCCCTGTACATATTGTAATGATTTGGATCAAAACCATGATAAGCAGCTGGATTACCAACAGGCATTCCCATATGGCCATGTCCATGACCATGGGGCACTCCTAGAACTGGCATGTGCATCATAGGCGGCATCGGAAACGGCATATGCCCTTGCCCACTCTGTTCGTGCAGGCTCTGCGGAACAGGGGCCGACGCAAAGAGATGGTCCGAAGAAGAAGGCCCTTCATTCGACAATCCCTGCATCCTCTTCAGATACAACCGATACTTCTGGAGATGGCTCGCTACGTTTTCTCTAGTTAGGCCTTCGACATTCATCAGCTGCATAATTGTCTTTGGCACAGCGTACTTAATCCCCAAATGCGCCACAACATCGACAAATCGCTTGTGAAGCTGAGGCGTCCAAACCAATCGCGGCCGTTTCAAGGTCCTAGCGGATTGATCATCATTCAAATTCCCAGTCGGCATACCGGAATTAGCCTCCTCTGCACTGTCCAATCTCCGTAATTTCCGAGCTTCGGAGCCATCTTTGCTCGAACTCCCAGGTTCAACTTCAGGCTCATGCTCATATCCTTCAACAACCACAGGATCCCTGCCGCGATCCTCTGCAAAAGACGGTAACGACTTGAGAATACAAGACGAAAACACCTGGCTTTGCCGACGAAGACTGGATAAAGTGGTTTGCGAAGCGCGATTTACATCGGTCATGCTTCGATGAGGCTCCGGCGTGATGCTGAAAGCGGAAGCAAGCTCCGGCGGGATCAGAGATGTTGATAAAGGCGTGAGGTCGTCGGCGCTCGGTAATCCGGTCTCCCATTCCAGAACTCTCTCCTCTTGATCTCCTCCGGGAACAACTGGTTCGTAATCGCTCATCCGAACCTCTTCCCCCATTTTTAATCTATATTTTTTTAAAATCAAATTAGGAAACAAAAAAAGTAACTAAGATTTTCAAGAGAAGAAAGTGAGAAAGAAGATCAGGAGAAATTGGTTGAAAGAAATTGGAGAAAAAATTAGGGCAAGAAGAAGAGAAGAAAGATTCAAACTTTATCCGAAATTAACGTCGGAGAAGAAGAAACGATCTAGGGTAAGCAGGGAGGAGGAGGAGGAGGAGGAGGAGGAGGTGGAAGATATTTCGGTGTGAACTGTGAAGAGAAGAGAGCTCAGGAAGATTCGCAATTGGGCAATAAAAACGTTTTCTTTTTTTACTCTTTATGCAGCGAAAGCCCGGAAAAGTGCAATATCTGATTCCTGTCCACTGCTTACGTGGACGTCTAAGCTAGATATTTTTGATTCGCTTTTTCTTTCACTTGCTTCTTTCCCGTAATTTTCACCACCCATTTTTGCACTGCCTTTTAACGAGGCAGTAGGGAACCGGGAACTCAACTTATAATGAGCTATCTTTTTCTGATTTCCCAAAAATTACTTTGTAGATATCCAAATAGTGCAAGGTTATCATTGTCTTTCTCAATACCATTTTGAATCTATTTTTACGATTTTTTTTAAAAATTATTATATTAGTCTTTCGATTTTTTAAGTGATGACATAAAGTCAGACGATGTTAGCATTAAAATTTTTCAGTAAGGTCAAGAAGACGAACATAATGACAAAAAACATAAAGACCTTGAAAGTGAACACAATAACGAAAAATATAAAAAACTTGAATAAAAATTATACGAACCAACTAACATTATCCCGTTCTCATTTTTATTATAAAAAAAAAAATTTACTTATTTGTAAAAAAAAAAAATTAATTTCTGATTTTGATGTAATATATAACAACGTCTACGTATTAAACCTTCTTATACTCAACAATATATCAAAATTTTAAGAACCACATTTATATGTATAGCTAGTGTAACTTTAGAAAGCCTACCATAGTAGAAAAAAGGAATTATTTTATTCGGAAGATCTTTAAAGCATTTCAAAAAGTTTGAAAGTTCCAAAGGTATTTGATAACTTTATCATAAAGTTAAAATCGAGAGAGAAAAGTTCACATTAGAATACACTAAGAAATTACAAATCTACCCACTCACTTTATTTAATGTCCGAAATAGGTCACCATAACTTTGATAAAATACTGAACCTTTTTTATTAGTAAAAGAATCAGACCATTGTAAAATTTAATTACAAAGTTATCATTCATAATTTTTGTTCCAACAACTAGCCTCCAACTGTGCTTCGCGGCCTCAATTTTCCAACTAAATATTTCTCAAAACATTTATTTGGTGAATTTATGAATTAGATTGACATGAAAATTACATATTGACACTTTCATATTGCTGGAAAAGAGCTATTTAACATCCTTTTGCAGCAAAAGCTTTTTCATTTGTTCCCATACAAACACAAATTACTTTTTTTTTTTTAATGATATCGACAAATATGTCTTCACTAATTCTTTTAGAGCACGAACACAAATACTTAAAAATGTCATTAGCTAACAAATAATAAAAAAATAACTCAAACTCGAGACTTTCAAAAAAAATACGTTTATACCTAACTACTGAACCAACAATTACCCAAATTACATCTTTCATGTTATTTTTCTCCTTTTTCCGTCATTCAAATTTAGTTTTACTGATAAAAAAAAAAAAAAAAAAGTTTTACTGAAGCAAATATAATAATAGCAAATTCAGTATGATCACTATTATCAGTAAGGATTTGGTGAAAGGGTTTGATCCAAAGTTTAATAATTACCAGTTGACTACTTCAGCAAGTAGCCAGTAGCAAGTTGGGATATAAAAAGAGCAACGACGACTTTGCAAACAAATCTTTAAAAGCCTACTGTCATTGTCCAACCATACATAAATAAAATTCCCTCCTTAAATGAATATATACACAGCCATATAGAAAAAGATATTGCTTTAGGTCATTTGTCACCTTTTTTTTATATAATATATGTTCTTACGTTTCTTTCCTCATCTAACTTTATCTTAATTGAAAGAAAATTAACTACGGGAAAGAATCATTGACCTTAAACAGTGGATTGTCAAAGTTTTGAGAGTCATAAACCAGTGATAATCTCATAGATCGCTCAAGAGGCAAAACAATGTGACCGTTAATTTGTGAATCTTTCTTTAATTATTATTAGACCTTTTCCAAAAGCTCAAAAGCAAAATCAAGACAGTAAGGGTCCAAACCATTCAATATTATATGGCTTCATTAACCCCAAATCGCCTTCAAAATAAATTTCAATCACATGTCTTTACATCTAATGAGACACTGACGGGAAAACAAGATCAAAAAAATTGATGTGAATTGCAAACAAAATATATACATATATATATATATATATATATCTACAACTATCTCTAATTATGAATCAATTTCCATAGAACTGAACTAAGACTACTTTTGGAAATGAAGAGAAAGAAAAGGAAGAGGGGGCAGCCTCGTAAAGTCAAGTTCACATTGAGAGTAAAATTTTGGAGAAGAAAAATCACTTGATGATGATAAGGAATATAATTTTTATGAGCAATCTACAAAAGAAAGAAAAGAAAAAGTTGATAAACTAAGATAAGGGGGAAGTGGTGCACAATAATGGAAGTTGACAACAACTGGGAGTGGGGCTAATCAAAGCCTCTAGAAAAAGCACGTAGGAATCAGTGATGCGTTCTAATTCAGATTATTATCATTACAACGAGCATTTCTAAGGGGCCAAGCCTTCATGTTCTAAGAAAACAGTAATTTGGCTGAAAACATCTTCCCAGCTCATTATTTACTTGATCATATCATTGTATATTACTACAAGCTTCTTTTCCTAATCAGCTATGGTCTTCTAGGAGAGACATCAAACTGGTTTTCACCAAGTTATCAAAAAAAAATCAAAACTAGTCTTTAAATAATCAAATAGCAAACTCAATAATCACATGAAAGGGCTAATAAAGACCCATAACCTTTACATGCAGAAAGTATAACTCAAGATAAACAACAAACTAAACAAAGCAGCAATAATATGTTGATTAAACAACAGCACTCAACAACATTGGGAACACATTGCGAAAAAACACATGCGCTCCAAGAAGAAAAATTTATGAATCCAATGAAATTGCAAAAGAAAACTCTAGCCTCTACTAAAACACTACACTAAAGGCTCTCCATATGTCAATATTTGTACAGTCACGATCATATATTTACTACCTCCTTTTTTATCTTTTTACACCCTTTATAAAAACTTGTACACTCAAATTATCTCTTCCGCATGGGCATCAGTGTATTCACCATCTGAGCCTCAGCTTGCCTAATTCTAGGTATAACCTCAAACTAAAAAATTTACAGTTTTCAGTACAAGAAACATATTTATTTCCAATAAGCTCATACCTGTCCAAATAGACAGAGCTAAAGGTGATACAGGGAGAGAAAGAGAGAGAGAGAGGGCGGGAGCTCGCACTAGCCTCGGTTAGCTGTACAACTTCCTTCCTGTTCCATCTATGAGGGGTAAGGAGACTGCATGCCAATTCGCCTTTCTGCAAGCAGCAGAATCTTTATTAGGACCTACTACATGTTGAACCTCTAAATGATAAAATACAATCTCATATAAATGTAAGATGCCCAACATTTCTTAAGAAAGTGGGAATACCACCGCAGGCAAACCCAAAGGTATTTACATGTCCTAATAAATTAGGATGAACAATGATACAGGAGAAGAATCCTCAAGCAGCAGCAGAACTAGTGTGAAATGTGTTTTCTAATGCAGTGAAGGACTATTCAACCAATAAAGGCCCATGGGCATGGAGAAGAATATTTTGTACCTCCAGCAGCAACAAGCTTTTCCACACGTGCCACTATATGCTTCCCGTAAGTATACTTCTTCAGGGCACTCAAGTGAACCTTTATTCGTGAGAGGATAAGCTCGCGCTGCTGATCGTCACAGGTCTCAAGCACTTTCTGTACAACGTAGTTAGCAAACTGATCCTTCATCATTGCCTGATCCACAGCAGATATATGTGTTACTTCTTCAACCATTGATGAAACAATCAATGAAAGCAAATACCATAAATAAATAAATAAAAACTATAACTAATCATAAAACCTCGTTTATCTTAAAACCCAAATAACTGATCACAGTGGCATCCCTGGTAGCCATGAAAACTAGGAGGTTATGGCATCTATTATACCAACCAAACACATGACTACTCTAGTGAAACAAGCATTCTAGCTAATCGAGAATATGATTCTAATTTATCTTATGAAACCAATCAGAGAATAGACATTATCACAAACCTGCAAAGGCTCATTTTCATCAGTGGTGCCAAGCATTTCATTCACCAAAATCTGGCGTTCTACAGGGCCACCAAAAGTTAAGCACTTCTCCACAACATTGGAAGCGAACTTCTGTTGGCTCATTTGAACTATTTGTCCAGCTAATTTCTTGATTATGGCAGAGCGCTCATGTGGTTTTCCATGCTCCAGAACATGCTGTGACCAACACAAGCAAAACTTTAGAAATGGAGATCCATTGAAGAGCTACTGAAATGAGAGTGAGATGAGTCAACGGTGGAAAAGAGATGTCTGCAATGGTTTGAACAGATTGAAGTTGGGATAATGAGTCAAACATGAGATCTACATATTGAGTCTCTTCACACTCTCAATGTGGCAAGTTTCAGCCCCATAGTCATCCATCAAGTAAAAAAAAAAAGGCACTAGTATCTTAGCTTGTTTCCTCTAAAAGACTCACAAGATTAATTTTACAGGAAAGACATGAGATTTCACATTTTTCCATCCAATATTCATGTTGGAACCTGAAATTCACATAAGAAAAGTCTCGAGATCTCAACACATGTATCCTATTGTACTGTAACTCCCCATGCAGGGAGCGGATGACAGTGAAATTGATATAGATGGGTTTTCCATCAAATATTTAATGCATTTAAAGACTTTTTACCAAAAAAAAATGTGTTTAAAGATTCTCTCCACCTTGCAAGCAGACAATGTAATAAATATTTCAGAACAGAAATAACAATAGACCATGCAACATAAACAACATTGCAAGAAATTGTAGGCAGTGACACAAAGGGCTGTGGGAGACACAGTTAACCTGAACAACATAATTCCCATATTGGTCTTTTGCCAGTAAGCATACAGATTGCAGAATTTCATCCATCATAATACACTGCGTCTTTGGATCGTTGCAGTGTTCCAGTACCCTCTGCAAAATGACAGGACTTTGTTTAAGGTTTAAGGAAAAACCTATTTGTTACATTTAAGTCCAGAAAACTTTTTAACAAATAATAAATAATTAGATGAGGCAATTTCTGAAACCTGTATGACACGACACCCATATGGATGCATGGATAATGTCACAACTTGTTCGTAGAAAGATGAGATGATAAATTGAATAGCATCTTGAGGAATGCATTCAATGCATTTCTGAATGACATGATTCCCATTCTGATCACGCACACAACGCATCACATGACCATCAAGTTCTGCAACCATCTTTGTTTGCTGGTCCAAATCAACAACTTCTATTGCCTACATCACACAGTGCAGACAGTCTGTTAAACCTATATACGTCTTTGCCATCTTGGTTTAGTATCAGCCTCAGCTAAAAAGGTTTTATTGAAAATTTCTTTCTGAAGATTCCAGAATAGGATTCTTATATATTTTGGCATGGATATAACTGACAAAAATGAAAGGTAAACCTATTAAATGGCACAATATTAAACAACCATGGTCTAGTGTTTTTGCAATACAACAACCCAATCACTTCATAATTTATTTTCCGATAAATCAAACATCAAATTCCGAGTCATGCAGATCCAGAGTTGGTGAAAATCAAAATACATACTTCCAAAGGATTTCGTCAACATCAAACAAGTTCCATGACTGTGTCATTGTCGAGACAATTTTTAACAGATGGCTTAAGTATACAAGAGAAGTTAAAAATATTTCCTAGGAACTTTTTCTTTTTCATTTTTTTTTTTTAAACAGGAAAGAAGTATATTATTGTATCAAAATACAACAGCCATGCCCAAATTACAACAAACAAGAGCTCCAATTCACCACATACAAATGGAAAATACTCTGCAGAACACTTCATAAGCACACGTAACTGATGCCGAACTTAACAAAATAAAGAGCACAGTGCTATCAAGTATCATCAAGCAAATAAGAAAGAGAGGGAAGAACAATTTAGTGAACCCAATTCACCAGGAAGATAAAAGTCTCTTACCTTCTGGATAACTCGACAGCCATACATTTGAAGACTAAGTGTTAATACATTTCCAGTGAGTACATTTGCCAGTTCCCTTCTCTGGGATGCAGTTCCATGCTCAAAAAACTGAATGTTAACACCAATCATTAGCCCTTAAAATAATAATACTGATAATGAGTGAATGAACGATAAATATGTGCATAACTACACACAAATTGTTACTTCAATTGCATGTTCGTGTGCTATTCGTATGACATAATTAATGTTTTCTGACCATCTTACATGGCCACTTATTCAAATAAATAACAGAAGAACATGATTGAAGAGTCCATCCTCAGCAAATGCTTTTTAAGTTCATTATTCTCCCTTAATAGTGTAAGTGAATCACCATTACTTGCGAGATCATCTCATTCCCTCTCCATCATCTTCTTCACAATCCTATTCCTTTAATCTTCATTTTTCTTCCTTCCCTCAATTTTTTCTCGGCAATTCTATCTTTTCAAAGCAAAAGAATTAATCAGGCTTCAAAAATGCTTGAACAAGTAACTGGAAGGGGGGTTGCCCAAATCTAAGCACTGATGAATCATTTTGTCTCCTGCCATCAACTTCTTAGTTGTAAATCAAATTTTAATTGAAAGTCGCGTGCATTTTTACTCTCCCTCTATCTCTTTTAGAGGGGGAGAGAGGTAGGAGGCAGTGCAATTCTCACATCAAAGATACAAGTGAGGGATAATCTTCTACAATAGGTTTATACTTTTTGAGGTAATGGTGCAAATCATAGGCAGGTGAACTGACTATACGGGGCACATTCCATAATTTCAATTATGTTCAAACAGACATCCGCGCCAACACATTATAGCCTACAACTATGGCAGAGACCAGGGGATGACCTTAGTAAACATTAAATACATTTAATTATGAAAAGAAAAAAAGAATATGGCTTATACCTTCTGGATCACATAATTACCAAAAACGTCAGTCATCAAAGAAAGAGCTTGTGGAATTATTTCCTGGAAAACCATGTTTTTCTCTTCTATCGTAGCTGTTTCAAGCTTTTGCTGGATGAACCTGCTCCCATATTGATCAGCACTGCCCAAAGAAGATACCAAATCAAACAACTGGAAGCTTGCATAGAGTTAGAGAACAAGATGACACTGTACCTGAATTCAACAACATGACCTGCAATTTCAGAAAGTTCAAAACATTTAGTCTTGCTGTTCTTAAATTCTTCCAGCAATGAAGAAGCAAAGCTTTCTTCTATATTGCCACTTCCTTCTGTGTACCAGGATCCCATGACACCCCCAGCTAAGTTTCTCACCCCAGAAGGAAAACGCACATTCCTCTCACCATGCCTCATGGGACCACCACCAACAGGAGAATTGGGAAGAATTGGGCTTATCAAAGGGCTTCCTGGATATGACATGCCAGGACCAAAAGAAGGATTTCCATAGTAACCATGATCCAAGCCTCCAGATTTACCTAGCAAGGGAGCTCCGTATTGTGGCTTATTTGGTGAAAGTAATGCCCCAAGGTAAGCTTTCTGGAGGTTGAGCACATCTGAATATGAATTGCCCAAATAGTTCCTATCCAGAGAAGGATCATTGAGAGCTGCAACCTGTTGTGCAGTATATTCAGCCGTTCTCAAGTATTGAAGATACAAAGGATCCAGGAGAGGCATGCTCTGATTCCCCATTCTGTTGAGATTTTGCAAGTCAACTGCTCCCGACAAATTAGGACCTGAAGGCAAACCTCCTCCCAATACTCTTGAGTCCATGCCTGAGGCTGCCATCACAGATGCTGCAGCTGCATTCTCAAACAAAGGAGGCAAATTACCAGTTTCAAGTTGGCTTCCAATCATTGAAGGGAATACTGGATTGACAGAATAACCATTCAATCCATAGTTTGCAAATCCAGAGTTTCTGTTGTCCAAATTCTGATAATGTGAGGGAGATCCTCCTGTGCCTGCAAGATTTTGTGAAGAAGGCCTTTTCAAGTATGAGTTAGAAGAACCAGTGGCTTTTTGAAATTCCACTTGTCCATCAGCCATCAAAGAAGAGCTGTTCATGTCTAGTCCAACAACATTGCCTTTCCCCAAATCAGAATATGATGCTTTAGTTGATTGAACAACTGAGGGGAGATGTGAATGCCCAGATTCAGTTTTTTCTGTATATGGATATTGCTTCATATGGTTCCGACTACCTTGCAGATTGAAAAGAAAATTTTGGCGATCATCAATCTCTTGTTGTAGATGGGTCTTTTCATCTGCCACACCATTTGTTGAGAGGGTCATGCCTGATAAAGCAGCTGCCAGATTCACAGGCTCATTCAAACTTGAAGAGGCACCATTAAATGAATTTGAACCATTGATACTTCTCTTATCAGTAGCACCAACTCTCTCACCTCCCACAGGTGGAAGGGAAGGACTAGGAGCCCTTGCACCAAGTTGAGGATCAGGTGTGGCACTTCTCGACAAGGATGAACCTACAGCAGCTGCATAAGAATGAGAAGCCGATGCACCAATATTTTGGACACCAGAGATTCTCTGAACATTTGCATCAACTGATGTCAATTCTTGACGAAGCTGGCCAAGTTGGGTGTCAGCAGCACCTAAAGTCTCAGCACTCTCATGGTAGGTATTGCGGCTAGCTGGACGGGAAGGGGGCCTCAAGACAGGATCTGGATGTCCCAAGTCATCCTGCAATGAGACTAGTTTCTTACTTCACTAAAAACAACAAATCCAAGGGAAGTTCTAGTAAAACAACTTGCATTCTAATGCAGCATTGCATTGAGAAAGTTGAGCAGTAATGATAGGCACATTACTTCCCCAATCCTTTTTGGTCGTTTGGAGAATGGTGTACCTTTTATTACTTAAAAAATAAAAATAAAAAAGAATCTACAACGAGAGGCATACATAGTTTGAACTTTGAGCATAATGGTAATCTGTCAATCAAAGGGAAAACGCTAAAAATACTAATTGAAAATTCAAAAAAAGTTTTAAGTATTTAATTTAATAAGAGAAAAGAAAGGCATGCACATGAGCATTCTCACAAACTATAGCAAAAGACAACAACTACTCATATTGTCTGCTGGAAAAGAAAACTCAGTGGATCTCTGTCTAGACAAAGGGGAATGAATAAATAAATAATAGACCAAATAATAATGAACATATTTTAAACATCCAATCCAAACATGTTTTGCACATCTAATTAGTAAATATCTAATCAATTGAATTTGACTCCTACTTCACTTTGGAAACTAGATCCTTGTCAAATGAAACAACTATAATTGTCAACTCAACAAAGTCTTTTCTCAACTATATGAATCTACTTCTTTCTCCCCACTCTATCAAAGGTTAAGTCTTCAGTTATGTTATAAATAACTCTATCCTGCTTAATTATCTGTATCCAAATTATTTTCAATCTTCCTCGTCTATCATCACCATTTGCACATAATATGTAATTCTTCCTAATTAGCACATATAATGGCCTTCATATAGACTTATTCTGAGATATTTCGAGGGTTAGACACTTGAACATGAATAAGAAGCTTCATATGCTACATCTGCCTATGCTAAGTCAGAATTGGCAAAATTATCCATTGATGTTGGCATTGACTGCACTATCCTCCAACATTTCTAACTCCTCAAAGTTCAAATGAACTTCACATTGATGACCAAGGAAACCAACATGTATCGATGGGAAATGACATAGCAGGGACGAAAACTTATGAAATGCCTGTCATTTGTGCATTCAGTGCATTACGTAAAATGATCATTACACCTGTATTAAATCTACAGACCATAACCATATTATTATAATGTTTTATGCTAGACCAAAGTAAGATTTAAACCATCCATACTAGGAATGCTGAAAGAAACCGAATAACAATAGTAGTCATCAAAATTAAAGATAAAAGCAGCAAACTTTCTAGCTTCCCTCAGGAGATCATTGAATGATACTATAATAACAAAGCAAAAAATAAGTTCTAATGACTGAAAACAATAGAAGAAGGATATATCAATAATAAAAAAAAAAAAATCACCTGAAAAATTTCTGCAAAGCTTTTCTTTCTACTACCAATTCCCAACCCCGAAAAGCCAATCAGTCCATTTCCTTCCCAGTCCGGCGAAGCCTGTTGTTTAATCAATTCATTCTCATTTTCCTCATTTTGTGAACCAAAACCAGGTTGCAATGAAAAAAGCGATTTTCCACCCCCTTCATCGACCCGATTCACCTTCCTTCTGTCCCCAATTCGACCAATCACCGAACTCCCGCCTTGCAACCTCTGTGTAAAACGCCAGTCCTCCTTTGAAAGCAACGGTGGTGGAAGCCGAGGATTCAGGTTTACATTTGAGTAGTAATAAGAAAGGTAAGCAGGATCAGACCTCAATTCTTCTTCCGTCGTGAACCTGTCGCTGTTCTTACTCCCTGCGAAATCCGAAAGAGAAGCATTGGCATCGTGACCAAAGAAACCTCCAACTGCGGTTAACGAGCCTTCAACAGTTGGTGGAGCCGAACCACTCCTGTACAGGTACAACTCCTTCTCCCGATCATTTGTCTCTTGTCGCCGCTGCTCTCGAAGCAGAAGCCCAAGCTCCTTTCCCAAATCCTCGCCATACGAACCATCGTTGTTACTGAGCATCGGTCGCATCCCCATCTCCGAAAGCATGTTCACAGGACTCTCAGTTACCATTACAGGCAAAAATTTCAAACCAAAAACAACAGAAATGATGTAAAAAGGAAAGCTTTACAGCTCGAATTGATCTACAGCTACAGATTAAACTTCCACAACTACTACAACACTCTCGATAAGCTGAAAAAAAACCGATCTTTCGCCATAAAAACTCGTAAAACTTCGTTTTCGATTGAAATCCCTAAAATTTAAAGCTAAAAGAACAATCACCTCAATGATCGAGCATCAAAAGACAGAATTTCCACTGCCAAAGTTCAAAGTTAGTGAGAAATTAGCGAAGAATGTTATGAAAATGAAAGTATTAGTAACGAATCCACGATCAGCTCCGCCATTTTTATTCCTAAGGATCGAAGCTTTTGAGCTTTATAATACAATTCTACAACAACGACAACAACACAAAAGGAAAAAACGAAGCCGAAAGAGGCTTGAAAGAAAAAAAGAAGGGAACAATTGTGCTGAGAATGGGATTGATAAGCACGAGTGAGGGAAGAAATCATGACCATCAGATTTCATATCTGACGGTAGTTACTGTCTACCAGAGGATTTGTTCTTGCAAGAACCCCGAGTAGGGTTTTATTTCGGCAATTAAATATATTTTTTTTTTTACAATTTTTTTTTTCTATTTTGGATATTTTGGATGTTTTTCTCATGCTTAAATAGGCCACATCAGCATATTAGATTTGATATAATGTGTTCGAATCTTGAGACAGACCTAGGCAGAATTTGATATTTATATACTTTTTGTATGAATATTAAGTGTATGATTTTTATACAATTTTTTTAACAAAATATATAGACATTATAGAACTTTCAAGCAATATATACATATCGATACCTACTTATATATGTTTTTATAATAATTTTGATAAGTCGTTAATGAAATGATATAAATAATCATGTCACCAAAATCAATTAATAAATATCAAAATATCTTTTTTTGTATCTAAAAATAATAATAATTTTATTTTGAAAAAAAAATATATTTCATTAATTTTTTTGTAGTTTTTATTAATATTTTACATTTTCTATTGGCAGGTAAGATGTCATGTATTTTCCATTTGTTCAAAATTAGATAATAGTTAGGGTCAAATTAGAAATAAGAAATTATAACATTACATATTTCCTTTTTTTATTTAAAACAGGACTTTCATGAACAAGGTTAAAGATACAATTAGAATCTTTCAATTAGAAATTATAACATTACATATTTCTTCAAAGAAAAAGTCTTATGTTTCTCTCTCCCATTCTCACTCATAATTCAACTGGAGAATATGGGCAGATCTCATAAATAAGCATCTAAGTCCCACATTAAAATATGTCATTTACATTAAAAGTAGACATAGGCTTGAGAACAAGAAGACAAAGTCCTTATAATTAAGGGCACGTAAGATCAAATAACAAAGGTCGTAGGCCACAACAAAACCACGAAGAAAAAGTAATAACCATGATTTCTATTATTTTATTAGAAAGCCTCTCCACTTGTGAAAGGCAAGTGCCTAGTGGCAACTAAGTGAGCAAGTGCTAGATGGCTAATGAACTTATAGTTGAAAGAGTACTATTTGGTGGAATGATTTATTTGATTCCAAGTTGCTAAAACATGTTATTGAAAACATTCTAAGATAACAGGGCGCTTAATGTAACTACAATTACAACGAATGACCCAAAAAACAAAAAGGCCTACAAGTACAACTTTTGTCTTATGTCTCTTCGATGTGAATAGGACGTACATGCCTGTGCAATGCATGATCTTTTGGTTACGAGCTCGTATTAATTGTACTCTGTAGTCATAATTATATTTTGCCCATATTCTTGTCTACTCAAGCTATAATGATATTAATTGTTGTTAGATGTGGTAGTTTTTGCAATTTAATTAGCACAAAAAAAAAAAATTACCATCTCATTTTTCTTTTTGCCCAATGTCTTGAAGATCCTTGCTTCATTTACAGGAATCAATGTTCTATGTGGTATTGGAATTCTTTCAGTGCCTCTGGCAATCAAACATGGAGGATGGACTGGCCTATTGGTTTTGTTTATGTTTGGTTTCATCTCATGCTATACAGCAATTTTGTTAAAGCGCTGTTTGGATAGCTCCGCTGGTCTCCAAACTTATCCTGACATTGAAGAAGCTGCTTTCGGTACCATTGGTCGTTTTTGCATAGCTGTGAGTCCATTAAAATGCACTCCAATGATCAAATAATGCGTAGAATGATTTGTGTGCACTGACTGATCATTAACTTTATAATCCTATATGTAGAGCTGTATGTGGGTACACTATTATTTTTTCTTGCTTGTTTCTTTCCTATATAACTTTGTTTCTTGGAGTGCTTAGTGGTGAGTATATGAACTTAATTAAGAATGAAATGCCCATCCTCTACAGGCATCACGTGTGGAGTACATAACTCTAATGGGTGATAATTAACTTGTCATCATTATACCTAAATGCTCATATTGGTGTCTCTGGGATACATTTAAAATCAAACTCTCTCTTTGCCATTATCACAACGGGCATTGTTCTTCCATCCATCTGTTTGGCTTCGAGATCTTAGTTTATCTTCATACCTTTCAGGTATATATTTCACTTTCAAGAACTCTCTTTGTCCCTCCCACAACTTACCATTACAGAATTTCATCAGTTAGAGGTGTTAATGCTTAAAAGCAATATTTTGGTTTCAGCGGGAGGAGTGATTGCATCGATAGTGGTGGCTCTTTGCTTGTTATGGGTAGGAGTGGTGGATGAAGTTGGGTTTCATCCAAGTGGTACTGCATTAGACCTTAGAAATCTTCCTCTTGCAATTGGGCTATATGGTGTTTGCTATACCGGGCACTGGGTTTTTCCAAATATATACACTCCCATGAAGAAACCATCACAGTTTCCTGTATTGCCATCACCAGGTAACTCACTAGTCATATTGCACCTTCAAATGTCAGTTTTAATTACATATTTTCCCTCTTGCTTTAAGCGAGGTTTCTTAAAGTTTTGTTTCCAATATAATAGATTATGTTGTTCAATGTTTCAATGGCATTGAGTTCTCTTTGGCATAAAAACAATTTTTTTTTTTAAATACTTTGCTTTAAAAGGAATTCTCTGCTTGTGGTTTCAACTTTATTATTTTTTCCCCAACGTAAAGTGTAAACTTTAATCTTACAAAATTAAAACTCATCTTATCTTCCCATGGTGAAGCTTGCAGACCTTGCCCTGATGATTTGTAGTTTGGTCTCTAACGCAGTTTTGTTGTATGTTGGCTCCTAGATACTGGAATAGCTATTTGCGGCTACGTGATGTTTGGTGACACCTTGAAGTCTCAGTTTACTCTAAACATGCCTCCTGAATCTGTAGCTTCCAAAGTTGCAGCTTGGACAACGGTATGCAGAAAAATCTTTAACTGTTATTTTGACAATTTTTCATGCGTTTACAGTAAATCAATACAATTTCCCCTACTAAAATACTGTTGGTACTCAGTTATTTCCTTTTTCTTTTTGGTTAGGAAATTGCTTCAATTCACTGATCTTTCCTGTTCTGGTATTCATTATATGCTCTGCTTTTAGAAGTTGTACCTATACCATATTATATATGTATATTGGTAAATTGAAACTCATTGTCACTCCCAGCTACTGTTAACTTGAAGTAAGCCATGTATGTCGAACGTCTTCCAAATTGAAGCAGCTTCCTGTAACCATTATTTGATGGTTTTGAAGCTTTGTCTCGGAAACCAGAAATACATCAAATTCATGGTTAAGTAGATTGCACATTGTAATCTTTCTGGTCATTCTGATAAAGGGAATTAGTGTTATTGACATAATTATGTAGGTAGTTTAATTGGTTGTTCAGATTGTGAACCCGATTGCAAAGTATGCGTTGACAATAAACCCAGTTGCACGGAGTCAGGAGGAACATTATTGGTCTTCTCAACAATAACAATCCGAACATTATTGGTCTTCTCAACATTGGCCGTGGCACTTGTATTTCCATTCTTTGGTAAGAAGTTTATAACCTGTGCATACTGAAATAGTGATGCCACATGATGCCTTCTTCATCATCATCCTCTTCTTCTTCTTCTTCTTCTTCTTCTTCTTCTTCTTCTTCTTCTTCTTTCCAAGTTGAAAAAGGAGAAGTTGCTCACAGTTTACAGAATTGCATATCTAGTGATGGCGCTGATCGGGTCTTTCTCTACTATGCTTGTGGTAAGTTCATAATGATGAAAAATTGTCATGATGCAGGGCCCTTTTTTTTTTTTTGGTTGCAATTATGTATGTTCAATTGATCGCACAAAAGATTTATATATATGGAGAAAAAAAAATGAAGGATGAGATTGAAGTTTAAGATAAACAGAGAAAGATTATCAAAACAATTAATATATATTCAAAGGTTAATCAATTTGCTGATTTTTTTTTTTGTTTACAGACCCTTAACTTCCGCCGTGCTTGCTACCTTAGATTAAATCGAGGGAGATTACATTCAACGGAGGTATTAATAATTAGTAAATTAAAAATAACATTTAATTGTGGATTATTTGGCTCGTCCTATTTGTGGGCGTTTATGTCATTTTATTATGAAGTTAGTATTTGAAGCAAACCCTAATTTCTATTAGTGTTTGAGTTGAACCAAACCTCTCATTATTATAAATACCTTATTACTGTATTTTGAGGGTATGAGAGTTTTGAAGCATATTTTGTACTCTCCTTTTGAAATTCCCCAATTAGTGATTCTCATCTCCCGTGGAGTAGGCGGAGTTTCGCCGAACCACGTAAATCTTTGTGTTCTTATTTCCATTATTTACTTTTGCATTCGATTGCTTTGATATTCGATTCCGCTGCGCACAACAAATTGGTATCAGAGATTTGAGTTCTGAAATTGGATTCGAAGAACGATTTGAAGAAGAAGAACGTTCTTGACGACGGGTTGTATCGCCATGGTAAGAAACAAAAGATCACGTTTAACTTTTATTTTTCGTTTTAACGTTATTACTGTTTTGGACGTTGAAATTGAAAGAAAAAAAAAATTAAAATAACGTGATTTTTTTTTGTGTGAACCGTGAAGAAGAACTTGATTCTTCAAGTTTTTTTTTGGTCTTTTTGCATAAAAGACAAATTTTTTGTGGCTGAACGTGGAGTTTTTTGAAACAAAAATTTTCACTTTAGTTGTGATTATTTTATCACAAAATCGATTGGTTTCTTGATCTTCAAATTGGACCGTGAGCAATTTTGGCGTGTTTGTTTTTGCTCAACGTGAATCTGGTTCTTTGAAAAATTGAAGATAGAAAGTTCTTCGAAAGTCTCGAATGCGAAATTTGAAGTTGAGAAATTTAATGGCAAGAACAATTTTGAAATGTGGCAATGTGAAGTTCTTGATGTCTTAGCCCAACAAGATTTAGACATTGCTTTGGAAGAAAAACCTGTTGATATGGATGAGAAGACTTGGAAAAAAATTAATCGTCAAGCTTGTGGTACCATAAGATTATGTTTGGCGAAGGAACAGAAGTATTCTGTTATGAAAGTAACTGAGGCTAAGGAACTTTGGCAAAAATTGGAAGATAAGTACATGACCAAGTGCATTGAAAATCGAATTTATTTGAAGATAAAACTCTACAGGTTTGACTACAAACCAGGTAATTCCATGACTGAACATTTGGAAGAATTTAATCAATTACTTGCTGATTTATTAAATTTGGATGTTACCATTTCTGATTAGGATAAGGGTGTTCTTTTACTGAATTCATTACCCGATGAATATGAACATTTTTCTACTACTTTATTGCATGGAAAGAAAGCAATTAATTATGATGAGGTATCTTTTGCTTTGATTAACCACATGTATCGTAAAAAGGATAAACATGACAGCAAGGAGACTTCGTCAGCTTTGGTAATAAGGGGTAGATCTGAACAGAAGCAAGGAAAGAAAGATAGAAAATCTCGATCTAAGTCGAGAGGGAAATCATCAGAAAGAAGAATTCCTGCAAAGAATGAATGTGGATATTGCTACGAGACGGGGCATTGGAAGAAAGACTGTCCGAAATTGCAGAATAAAAATCAGAACAGAGTTACTTCAAATATTGTACAAGTGAAGGATTCAGATTCAGATATTTCACTGGTTTGTTCATCTTTGGTATGTCAATCTGAGGATTGGATTTTGGATTCAGGCTGCACCTATCATATGTGTCCAAATAGAGAATATTTTTCTACTCTCGATGAATTCGTCGGTGGATCTGTTTTTATGGGTAATAATGATATATGTGAGACAAAAGGGATAGGTGCAGTACAATTGAAATTACATGATGGAACAATCAGGGATTTGAAGGAAGTTCGGTATGTACCAGACTTGAAGAAGAATCTAATTTCTTTGGGTGCATTAGAATCAAAAGGCTTCAAGATCACAATTGAAGACGATATTTTGAAGATTGTTTTGGGAGCATTGATAGTGATGAAAGGTACAAGAAGAAATAACTTGTATTTTTTGCAGGGTAGTACAGTTATGGGTAGAGCGAGCACAGTTGCATATGTATCTACAGATGATACTACTGAGTTATGGCACAGGCGACTTGGACATACTGGTGAGAAATCTTTGCACGCACTGGTTAAACAGGATTTGTTGAAAGGTGCTAAAATTTGCAAATTGGAATTTTGTGAACATTGTGTTTTGGGGAAACAGACTCGAGTCAAGTTTGGTACAGCTATTCACTGTACTCAAGGTATACTTGATTATGTTCACACAGATGTTTGGGGACCTACCAAAGTAGCATCTTTGGGAGGTAAGCATTATTTTGTTTCATTTGTTTATGACTACTCTCGGAGAGTTTGGGTGTATACAATGCGTCAGAAAAGTGAAGTTTTGGAACACTTCTTATCATGGAAGAAAATGATTGAGAATCAGACTGGCAGGAAAATTAAAATGCTTAGATCAGATAATGGTGGAGAATATACTTCAGATCCATTTATGAAGGTATTCCAGGATGAAGGAATTGTCAGACACTTCACAGTTCGAAATACACCACAACAGAATGGAGTTGCTGAGCTTATGAATTGTACTTTACTAGAGAAAGTTCGATGTATGTTATCTAATGCTGGGTTAGGCAAACAGTTTTGGGCATAAGCATTTCGCTATGCATGTCATCTGGTCAACAAACTACCATCAGCTGCACTTGACAAGAAAACACATATTGAGGTTTGGTCAGGTAAACCTGCACATGATTATGATTCATTACATGTATTTGGTTGTTCTGCTTTCTTTCATGTCAGGGAAGACAAGTTGGATCCTAGAGCCAAGAAAGGTATTTTCTTGGGTTTTGATAAAGGTGTGAAGGGGTTCAAGATCTGGTGTCCTGAATCAAAGAAGTCTATCATCAGCAGAGATGTTACTTTTGATGAATCAGGAGTTCTAAATAAATCTCCCCAACAAGGTCTTCAGTCGAAACAGAACAATCAAGATGCTCCTGAGCAGGTGGAGTTTGATGTTGCTATGAAGACAAGTCCCAACCGCACAGGTGTTACAGATGGTTAAAGATCAGATTTTGAGAATTCAACCCCAGCAATCCTACGACAGTCAGATTCTATTGCCTCCCGTAGACAGCGAAGAGATATTCGCAAACCTGCTCGTTTTGAAGATATGGTGGCATATGCACTCCCAGTTATTGCAGATGGTATTCCTACCAGTTATAAAAAAGCTATGCAGTATTCTGACAGTGCAGACTGGACAAAGGCTATGGATGAGGAGATGCAATCTCTTCATAAGAATCAGACTTGGAAATTAGTTCGACCTCCAGAGGGTAAGAAAGGATGCAAATGGGTTTTCACCAAAAAGGAAGGTTCTGCAGAGATGAATAATGTGAGATACAAAGCCAGATTAGTTGCAAAGGGGTATGCTCAGACTGAGGGTGTAGACTACAATGAAATATTTTCACCTGTTGTCAAGCACTCGTCTATTCGTATTTTGCTTGCTTTGGTTGCACATTTTGATTTGGAATTAGCACAGTTGGATGTGAAGACCGCTTTCCTCCATGGTGATTTGGAAGAAGAGATTTATATGTCTCAATCTGAAGGTTTTAAGGTACCTGGTAAAGAAAATCTCGTTTGCAAATTGAACAAGTCTCTTTATGGTTTGAAACAGTCTCCCAGACAATGGTACAAGCGATTTGACAGATTTATGATTGGTCAGCAGTACCCTCGGAGCAGTTATGATCATTGTGTGTATTTTCGTAAGCTTCCCGATTCATCGTTTATTTATTTGCTCTTATATGTGGATGATATGCTTATTGCATCTAAGAGCAAGGTGGAGATAGAATATTTGAAGACTCAGTTAAATACTGAATTTGAAATGAAAGATCTTGGAGAAGTTAAGAAAATACTTGGTATGAAAATTAGAAGAGACAGAGTGAAGAGTACAGTGTGTTTGAATTAGACACAATATTTGAAAAAGGTTTTGCATCGGTTTGGAATTGAAAAGGCCAAACCTGTTAGTACACCGTTGGCTCCTCACTTTAAGCTCAGTGTTTTGATGGCTCCACGTACAGATGAGGAACGTAGTTTTATGGCTAAGGTTCCATATGCAAGTGCAGTTGGCAGTTTGATGTATGCAATGGTGTGTACGAGACCAGACATTTCACAAGCAGTTAGTATGGTTAGCAGGTATATGCATGACCCAGGAAAAGAACATTGGCAAGCAGTGAAATAGATTTTGCGGTACATTTCATGTACTTTGGATGTTGGATTGGTATTTGAAAAGGATGACAAACTTGGTTTACATTTGGATGGATATGTGGATTCGGACTTTGCAGGTGATTTGGATAAGCGTCGTTCTACTAGTGGGTATGTGTTTACACTTTCTAGAGGACCGGTGAGTTGGAGGTCTACGTTGCACTCTACAGTTGCTTTGTCTACTACAGAGGCAGAGTATATGGCTATGACAAAGGCTATTAAGGAGGCCATTTGGCTATTTGGTTTGCTTGGTGACGTGGGGGTTATTATGGATAGTGTCACAGTTCATTGTGATAGTCAGAGTGCTATTCATTTGGCAAAGAACCAGGTGCATCATGCAAGAACAAAACACATTGATGTCCGTTTTCATTTTGTTCGAGAGGTTATCGAGGATGGTGAGATTTCATTGATGAAGATTCATACAAAAGATAATCCTGCAGACATGTTGACCAAGATTGTACCAGCGATCAAGTTTGAACATTGTTTGAACTTGATCAATGTCATTAGAACCTGAGCGCTTTCGGGCGCATTTGGAGATGAGATTGGTGATTAGTTTGTTTAGGCGATCTCGCCAAGGTGGAAATTTGTTGATTATTTGGCTCGTCCTATTCGAGGGCGTTTATGTCATTTTATTATGAAGTTAGTATTTGAAGCAAACCCTAATTTCTATTAGTGTTTGAGTTGAACCAAACCTCTCATTATTATAAATACCCTATTACTGTATTTTGAGGGTATGAGAGTTTTGAAGTATATTTTGTATCTCCTTTTGGAATTTCCCAATTAGTGATTCTCATCTCCCGTGGAATAGACGGAGTTTCGCCGAACCACGTAAATCTTTATGTTCTTGTTTCCATTATTTACTTTTGCATTCGATTGCTTTGATATTCGATTCCGCTGCGCACAATATTATTCACAAAAGCTCATGAATACTGTTACCTAAAAATTCTACCTTTTGTCTTAATATTTTTTTCCCTATCATGTTAGGAGTGGTACGTTCTTGCATTGGCTCATATTCAGCAATTGCAACAATCACTCACAAAATGTGCTGATGCAACTACAAGCATGTATAAGGTGTAGCCAGAAGGCTATTTGTTCTATCTGCATCAGGTGAAGTGAAACTTTAAGATAGGAAAGGTAATTCTTCTTTATTCTAGATGATTTTATTTTCAAGAAATAGCATGAGAACCACTACAACCTTAGGATGTAAGGAGGGTTATTTATTTATTTATTTAGAATGTAAGGAATTATAAGTTGTATTATTAAGAAGATATAAAAAATAAATAAATAACACAAAGTAATAATTTGCAAATCTAGAAAAATATAAACAGCACTTTCAACGTGACTTCCGTAATGTGAGCACTCTTAAAAGAATTTATGTGCTTCTTCTTTTAAGTGATGCAGGTCATGTTATAATAGAGTTATTGTACCGTATCTCTAATATCTTTCAAGGCTAATAAACTGAAAGTATATATACTCAAATATTAATGTCCTTTAGATCAATACGGAGCCGTCCAATACAAGTAACTTTGTGTGCATGTCATAGGGATACTGATGTCCCTAAAAAGATTTGGCTCAACATGTGACTCAGTGAGCCAACGCGTAATAGGGACCTGGTGGTGCACATGATGTTATATGCTATTGCTTATGGAATGCACATGGGCATGTAGCGGTGGCAGGTAACACCGTTTTCTGCTTTGTCTCGAATCGTTATATACACCAAGGGCAGAGGTCCTGACACATGCGTGCTTTTGCCATACTTGCAAAGTAATTTTTTCACATTAATTAATTTAAGCAATTAAGCTCTATTATCATGACATTTTGTTTAATATTTAATTAATACTTAACTATTGATTTACGTGCTACTGTGCATTGGGAGAAATAAAGTGTAGAGGGGTCAAAGTGTTGCACGTGGATTGTAGTCGAGTTTGGAAAGAGGGAATGGGGGTGCACATTTATACTACATGATTTGATTTGACACACCCTACCATTCTAAATCTTTACAAGGTCCCTACGTTCCATACATCTGTTTTCATTTTAAATATATTTATATGGTCCTAAAAAGAAAGTTACATATGGTGTCTCTATCCAAATACATTGAACAGTTTTAAGTAAATTAGTTAAATTCTCTTAAATGAATTTTAGGCTAAATTTTGATTCCTGAGTCAAGTCTTTATTAAATTAAAAGTCATTAATTGGAAATTATCTAGTATTTGACTCGCCTCACTTTCATCTTCCTCATCTATATATTATCATTCATTACCCTAAAGTCAGTCGGATTAGGCAACCACGGCTGATAGCAACGTAGTCTTTTCTTGAACTGTATTTATCATGATATTAGCAGCAAATTAATTAAAGTGGATAGTGATGGAACTGTTTTGGTGATTGCAGCTAATATATATGTCCACGCTTATAAACAGCAACATCAACATTTCTTTTCTGACGGACATACATAGAGAGTAGAGACAGACAGCTTGAGAAAGATCGGATGAACTAAGTAAGTAGAAACTAATTGGATCTCTATTGTGTCATGAAATGGGTCCCCAATTCTGTGTCCTTGGATTGCCACCTGTCAGATTCTCTCACCCATTATATGGATGGGACCATGCATTCCCCTCTGATTAAAAGGTTGATTCAACTTCAAGAATGCCACTTGACAGAGACACCGCACCTTATTCCCCTTCATCTTTCTTTCTTTCTTTCCTCTTGATCAATTTGAATTTCACAAACTACACTCAAATATATCACATATCAAAGGGATCAGATTGTGATAAAGAAAAGGAAAATATGAATGTTAAAGATAAATATGTGATAAGATTTTAAACAATAAATTCTTTTTAAAAAAAAACTGATAATTAAGGTGATTTTAAAATATACAATGAATTTTTTTGAATGTGTTAATTTCTGAGAGTGACCTATTAATAATCCACAACAATAACAATAATAAAATTAGAGAAAAATTTAAAATAGTATGTAAAAAGACAATTAACAAATAATTTAAATATCAACCTACTACTCTTTGGTAAAACATAAAGGGATTACTTTACATGGTTGGAAAAAAAAAAAAAAAAAAGCTTAATTTGACATTAACAAGAAGAAACAAGATAACTCTAAGATGTGGTTGCCATTGTCACAGCCCCACACTGTAGTACTGCGTTATAAGAGTCCCACCTCCCTTCTCTTATCTACTGGAAATTATTAATTAACTGTGTCCTGGTGCGAACCAACATTAATTAGGCCAGGGTTCCTTCTCCAATCACATCATGGTTAATATAATGATGGGTCCACACACATACGCTTCATTGGTAATAACCACAACCTTTCAACCTAGCTTGCACCATCCTCCGACGACCTTCGACCTTATTCTTGAATTATGAGTTCAGTTGTACGTTATATATGATCCATGACCAGAAAATTAAACCTCGTTAGCTAGTAACTACTTACAGATTCCTTTACTCTAAGACCATCCTTGAATAGTAGCTAGGTTGGAACTTGGAACTATATACCCCCACCATTTTACCAACTACACTTTATTTTAATTTATTACCTCCTTTATTTGTATAACTTCGTACTTTTCCTATGTAATAATACACAATGACAATTAAACATAAGAAAATCGTCCTGTACACGTAGTAAGAATATATGGCTTCCTAATTTAATGAATATAAGATTAATAAGACAGAAAAATCACTTTCCATCAACTGTATTGAGCTGTGAAAATTAATAATGTCTTATATTATATGATTAAATCTTCTAAATGTTTGACACCTAATGTCATTTCTAGATCAAACAAACTGCTTCCTCTTCCTTCACAAAACCAGGTTCAGACGTCTGTCCTCCATTTTCTCTCTTCATTTCACCAAAAGTCCAAACGCTCATTTATTTTGATTGTCCCCTTTCTCCAAGCATTCATTATAATTTCCATATATTCTTCTTTCATTGTTTTTTTGTTAAACATTTATACCAAAATATGGTCTTACTCGTGGCCAAAATTTTCGTTACCTTCCTTTTCACTTTTTGCCCTCCTGCCCATACCATCCCCCATACTTCAAAACTAGTAAAAAGTGGTTCTTGGAAGGGGTATGTCGGTAATATGGGAACTAACGTAGAAGAACGTTAAGTATTAAGTGTAGGGACCTTCCTTCAAGGCTTCAACCACAATAAAAAGAGGCAGAAGCAAGAACTTGGTTCAGATATTTCGGACTTAACAGACTCCTGACAAACATCAACAATCGAAGAATTCAGCGCATACCGCGTATCTTAGTCCCCCTCGAATGTCGTGTCACAACTACTAGAGGAAGGAACCTCTAGTACTGCCACTTGCTAAATTGCGCCCATCTGCTTCAGTCACCGGAAACTACCCTTCAATAACTTCAACCTCTTCAATGGTTCCCATTAGATTTCCTTCGTTTCATCTTCTTATATTACTACTGACGATGATGATGACTTATTTCTTTCACTTCAGTTTTTCTTCTTCATCATTAATAGGACGTAATTATTCGCTCGTTTTACCCCTGGAAACCAAGCTTATTCCATCCCAGTCCCTTCCCAAACCCCCAAACAAACTCTCCTTCCACCACAACGTCAGCCTTACAGTCTCTTTAACAGTCGGAACTCCTCCACAAAACGTGTCAATGGTGCTAGACACCGGAAGCGAACTCTCTTGGCTACACTGCAAAAAAGCCCCAAATACACAAAACTCCTTCGACCCACTTCGCTCCACTTCTTACTTCCCAATCGCCTGTTCTTCCTCCACGTGTACCACCCGAACCCGAGATTTCTCCATTCCGGTTTCTTGCGACTCGAAAAAACTCTGCCACGCCACGCTTGCCTACGCCGATTCGTCGTCATCCGAAGGTAACCTCGCCTCCGAAACGTTTCGTTTCGGGAGCTCCGCGGTACCCGGTACCATTTTCGGATGCATGGACACAAGCTTCAGTAGCACTTCCGAAGAGGACTCGAGGACCACCGGGTTAATGGGTATGAACCGAGGATCTCTGTCTTTTGTTTCGCAAATGGGATTTTCCAAGTTTGCGTATTGCATATCGGATCGGGATTCTTCCGGTGTTTTGTTGCTCGGAGACGCGAGTTTGTCGTGGTTGAGCCCGTTGAATTACACTCCCTTGATCCAGATATCGACTCCGTTACCTTACTTCGACCGTGTCGCTTACACGATACAATTGGAAGGGATTCGGGTGTCGGAGAAACTGTTACCGTTACCGAAATCTGTGTTCGTGCCGGACCACACGGGAGCGGGTCAGACCATGGTGGATTCGGGCACCCAGTTCACTTTCCTACTAGGCCCGGTTTACAACGCGTTGAGAAACGAGTTTGTGAACCAGACGAATCGGGTTTTGAGAGTACTGGAGGATCCGAATTTTGTGTTTCAAGGAGCGATGGATCTATGTTATCGGGTGCCGTTGAGCCAGAAGAGTCTTCCAGTGTTACCGACGGTGAGTTTAGTGTTTCGGGGAGCCGAGATGGGTGTATCGGGGGAGAAGTTGTTGTATCGCGTACCGGGTGAAGTGAGAGGAAGTGATTCGATTTACTGTTTTACGTTTGGGAATTCGGAGTTGTTGGGAGCGGAAGCGTACATAATTGGGCACCACCATCAGCAGAACATGTGGGTCGAGTTTGATCTTGCAAATTTACGGGTGGGGCTCGCACCGATTAAGTGTGATCTGGCGGGTCAAAGACTAGGAATGGTCGGTTACGGCCCGTGATGGTTCGATCGCTACAGCTTCTTTACATCCTGATGGTCCGGTTCCCGTGTTTCTCCTCATCGATGCGCCTTTCGATCCGTGGGCCAACTTTTTTGATCTAACAAAGACGTACTAACTATAGTAGGAATTGCTACTCCAGCTAAAAGAAAAAATATATTTAATATGTGCAATTCATTAAATGGCTGTAATAGATAATCTAATGATATAAAGATAAAATTGCAGGTATAGTTATATAATTTTTTTAGTTAGAATAATATTTTCCAAACTAAATTATCCATATTTGCTAGCTATACAATTTTTGGTGAATATGCATGTAACTCGTTAAGTTGTCTGATTTTGGGATGTGAGGTTTCAAGCTCCTTGTGCATGTCGTTGCTGGTTTGGATAAATGCGTTACTCCTGTGGGTAGACATAAAAGGCGTTTGTTTTATTTATTTATTTTTGCGTGTATAAAAATTATATCTTTTCCTTTGTTTCAATAAACGTGATATATGTATAAATACTTTATTCATCCCCTCGCAAAAAGAAGTACGCGACTTCCAATCCTTCGGCACTTTTCAAAAAAACAGAAAAAAAAAGTCATTATTTAATAAAATTGGTGTGGTATGGTATAAACAAAAAAAAAAGTCATTATTTGTCATATTTAATATTACTTTTTTATTTAATAAAACATAATTTGATAAGCTAAACTTTAAAAGACATTTCAAGCATAATAAATGTAGAATTGGTGTTTAAAATGATTAAACCAAATTGAGCCAAGATTTTATAAATTTTTTTTTTTGGCTTGATATATAATATTGCAGTATCACGTCATAATTGTTTTAAAGATGCATGTACAAAGTTTTGATGATTTTCTAGTGTCATTCAGATTTAAGATAAAGTAAAGCACATAAACCTTACATAAAAACACACAAAACTCGAAATGCAAAGCTATCGCAACAAAGGCGATGGAAAACCAATAACCATGTTTTCCCATTTTTGTCTTGAAATTTTCCATCTATAATTTTTATATTTGTTGCAATTTCACATTAAATTTTTTTTTTTAAAAAAAAAATCTCCAGAATGTTTGTTTATAATTAATAGATACAAAGTCAATAAAAGATGACTATTCAATATTTTCTAGCGAATGAATACCAAGTTTGATAAGAATATTTTGGAAAGGAAAAAAATAATTTGATGTTTATCCAGATAAAGAGTTCACTTGCATGATAATGCATTTTACTGATGTTTATAAAGCTAATTAAGGATGTTAAAATTGATTATAATTTAGTGCTACATAAGCATTTTCTCTTTAAACCGAATAATTGCAATAACATCCTGTAAATCAAATAATCAACTTCCTCAACCAATTCAACTCCATTTTTATTTGCCAGACTTTGATGCACCCATTTATTCTGATTTCTGAATTTCTGATTCATCACCCACCCACCCACCATTATCAAGTTAAGCAACCACTAACAAATTTTCCACGCCGAAAAAGAAAAGAAAAAGGTAAGCAACCACTAAATAACAAAGTTATCTGAAGCGCGGAGACTGACGCACGGTAACATACGACCACTCGTGTGAAAATACTGTAGAGGCGTACGAAGAAATAGAATTTGGGTTTGAAGTTTTCTCTCCGGCGATTACCTGTCGGTCTCGCGGGCTCTGTTTGGGGAGGAAACCTTGTTCGAAAGCAGATCTGAGATAAATAACGAAGAAACCCGAGATCCGCGAGATCTGTGATTTTAAGGCTAACATTTTTTTTTATCCGTAAGTCGTTTCTTTCCCTTTTATGCACAATTCCATTTTTTCAATTCTTTACAATTCAAGAATTTTAGGGTTTGACAATGCATGTTTTTTTTTTTCCTAAAAATGTTTGTGTTGTCTTTGCATATATTTTTTACGAGATTAAGGGTTAGGCTTTGTTGTTAGATTAGGGAAATCCAGGGTGAGATTTGTTTTAATTGAAGATCTGTTTTTGTGAGTGCAAGATCATACAGTTTGGTGCATTCATCACTATATGTTATGTTTTCACTGACTAAGGGTTAGCCGTCGTGTATTATTGGATTTGTTTGAAGCAAGATCAGGGAAATTCAGGTTCTAGTCAGTTTTGAAGGTTTATTTTCTTGCATCCACGAACCTGCAATCGAAATTCACAATAATCATTAGAAAATGTTAAGAAAGTATGGATTTTCCGCTAATAATTATGAAAATAATTTTAACAAAGCAAAGAGGTTTTTCTAAATTTTACAACATACCCATCTTAATATTTGCATGTTGTTAACATGTTGTTTCTTAAATGCTAACATATTGTTCCATAGAGCATGACTGACCTAATAGGTGCTTTATGAAAATTTTTCTTTCAAGGGGATGTATTGATCATAAAACACTCTAGAAGCACTTGTCCACTTAACCCATGATGCTTGAACATTATGGGTCACATTTTCTCCTATTTCTTCTCTTTATTGAATAATTGATCCTAAATTCCTAAAGTTTTCACTCCTTGATATCTTTTAGTTTTTAATCTTCATTTGTGTTTCTGCTTCTACTCAAATTACATTTAATGTATTCAATCTTAATCCTACTAATCTGGAATACTTTAGATTCTGAAGTGTTTGTGCTAGCTTTAGTTTCATCAATATCATCAACAAAAAAGATACAATAAGGATTTGAAGACTTTAATATTGACCTAAATTCGAATAAGTAAAAATTATAATAAATGAATGAGTACACTTAAGTCCTTGCTTGAGTTATGTTGTGGCACTAAATTCGAATGAAAAAATTACATTTTATCAATGATATTATATGATGATAATCCGTGTTATAGTGTGATGAAGATGATAACTAGATTCATTACTAATGTTACTTAATATGTTGTTAAATCTAAATTTGATGCTTGACCTTTATAGCTTGAGAATTGATTTTGAACAATTGACGTGGAAATGATTTCTCAGTGGACCACCACTGCCCTAGAAGCTAGAATCCTCAGATGAAAGTGTTGGCCTCTATTTCAGTCACCCATCTTGAGATTTCTGTTTCCCTTGATTTGTTCTTTCTTACATTGGTTTCATATATGAAACATATAGTTTTATTGTTTCTCTAACCATTGTGCTTGTAGATTTAGTGCATTATCTCTGGTATGATTCATTGATTTATTTGAGGATAGCTTTCTATATTTATGCTGACAAAATTGTTTACTAATATGATATATTTTTACAGCTTCTTTAGGTCAGTAATTAGGACATATTGAAAGGCTGAGATATTTCTTGGAGTTAGGACAACTTCATTTTTATACTGCATTGGATTGTTTTCCTATATCTGCAACCATGAGTTTCGTTTTCCGAGGTACTAGAGCCGACATAGACACCAGATTTCCCGGATTTCTTCCTGAACGACGTCCAGTGGTATGTCTGATTCTTTATATTGTTCCTCATGTTTGACCATTCATTCATGCTTTTGTCTTTATAAGCCTCTAATCTTTTTAGTGGCAGAATTTTTCTTATTGTATCTGTGTTTTTTGAATGGTCTTTTACTCTTTCAGCGAATCCATGCTACTCGTCCTGTTAATACCAACTCAATGGCTTTTTTCTTCACGGGTATTTCATTTGATTTTATTGGAAATATGGATGTCTCAATAGATTTTCTTCACTGATCATTTTTTAATTGATATGCAACATTTTGTTGAAGCAGTTCTTTTGCTATTCTTGGTGCTAAACTCACACCAGATGGCTCCAAACTTTCTGGTAATTTCTACTTAGTTGAGTTTCTTGGATTATTGCAAAAATTATTGGGAAGCAACTGTCGTCAATATGGGGTGTGTTCCTGTTTATGTTTTGGTTGTAGCTTTGGCTAGTCCTTGGTGTCTTTTTAATGGCCACCATCCTTAGAATGTATGCAACTTGCCAACAACTTCAAGCTCAGGCCCAAGCTCATGCTGTGGCAGCCAGTGGGCTGCTTGGTCGTACTGAGTTGCAGTTGCATGTGCCACCATCCATTGCTTTTGCAACAAGAGGGCGACTACAAGGGTTGAGACTGCAACTTGCTCTTCTTGATCGTGAATTTGACGAACTAGGTATTGTAGTTCATTCGTTGATTCATAATTGGATTACACGTTGGTGCTGAACACAAGATGTTAATCATATAGGCTCCAAATATTAGTGAGTTTTTATAGGTGTGTGATTTTTTTATTTATTTTTGGAATATTTCAGATTATGAAACTCTTCGAGCGCTTGATTCAGATGATACCACTGCTGCCTCTTCTATGAGTGAGGAAGAGATAAATGCTCTTCCAGTTCACAAGTACATGGGCATCAGTTCACATAGGCAAGTTACATGCTTTGTTTTTTCTGTTTGATCATATATGAGGGATTGCTACCCATTTCTGCTTCTTTATTGCAGCACAAAGAGAACCACAGTTGCACTGTCCTGCCCTTTTCCTATTAAGTTAACAGATTTTCCTTTCAATCCTTTGATTATCATCCAGTTAAAGCATATGATTAATACACAAGAACATATCACTGTTTTGGGTTCTTGCATTCATTCATTTTTTCGTTGTTTCCAGTAATGGTTCGTTGCTGCAACAAGCCTCGTCTTCTTCAGCATCAGTTGAGGTATTCTTCTTTTATGTGTATAACTCTATGGATTATGATTAAGCAACCTGCTAATTGTTTCCATTGTAAGTTGATTTCCTTGATGTGGTAGTGAACATATTGAATTAGAAATGTTTGTCATTTACCTCAGTTGACATCAAGAACGAATTTATTGCATTTGAATGATTATCTTATAAGTAGGTTGGACTTGTTCATCTTAAATGTAGATAAAATTGTGCTTTCTTTTGTATGAGTGGTTTTACTCTTCATAAAATTTGATTAAGCGGAAATTTATGGATCAAGGGCTTTCAAAGAGGGATGGAGAAAACCAATAAGACACAGATTGAGGTGGTGAGAGTTGGCTGGTTTAAATGTATTTGATTACAATTATGCACAGCTCTAAATGAAAATGACTTGAGGCACATGATCTGTTCAGCTGACATCAGAAATTGCTGATTATAGATCCTTTACGATCGCATCAAAATTGTTTTCTTGTTTCAAGCTTCTTGTAGTATAATGCAAGTATTTGAGGAACTCCACTGATCTGGTGGTTCGAAGTATCGCTGGCTCTGCTCTTATTGTTGTTCATTTGTGACAGAAAAAACAGGACTCCGCCAAGGCAAATGCAAGTGTGAGGACCCAAGAAGATGAAATGACTTGCACCATTTGCTTGGAGCAAGTGAAAGAGGGAGAACTCATTCGGAGCTTGCCATGCTTGCATCAGGTGCTTCTTTTCTCTATGATTCATTGACAAACATATCCTTTTCTACTCAACTCAACTAAGCCTTTTCTCAACTCAAATGAAGTTTTTTTCTAATTCAACTCAACACATCCCTTCCCACTCCATAGTAGTAAAGCCAGTTATTTACTTAAGTTTTACATATATCTGGCATTCTGACCAATATGGAAATGTGCTCTTACTTATTTTATTTTTTTGCAGTTCCATGCTAACTGCATTGATCCGTGGCTACGGCAACAAGGGACATGTCCCGTTTGTAAATTTAGAGCAACATCTGGATGGCAGGAAAATGGGGAGAGTGGAATGGATGCTTCTGATATGGTTTGAAGGGTTGTTCCAATATATATAAATATCTGTATATACATACACAGAGAGATATATCTACAAAGATCAAATGAAGTTTCCTTTTCTGACATGTAAGTAATATTTACGGATGTGGTCATCTGCGCTTAACCAAAATTAGGGCAAAATTGATATAGATTGTACTCTTTACACGTTGCGCTTACGAATAATGAGAAGAATGGTGGCATATGCTCATTTTGTTTGCACTGAAGATCTAATTGTTACGTGGACATGTTTTATTGATCCATTGAGCGTGAGGTCATGCATTATAGTCTCGATCCGATTGGTAGGAGGACGCTTTTAGGTAGCTGAAAAATCAGTAAACAAAATAAATAAATTATAATAACCCATTTATGTCCAATCATTTATAAATATATAGTCACGGTGCACTTTTTCAGTGTTGGTATTATAGTTTTCTTGCTGACTTGTAAAATTATATATGGGAAGACTCGTTTCGAAACAATCAGTGGCCATTGTGGCCAAAATGATCAAAATAAAAAATGGTTATTTAACAAGGATAAACATTATCTAGGTTGATCTAATAATATGAGCTGTGAGATTTGTTTGAAGACGGCCAAACAAGTCTTTCCTTACTGGAGCCTTTGATTTCATTGTTCGCACATCGATGGTTTCATTGACTCGTCTTTAAATTTAATCCCTCGGTCTTGTCTAAACTCTAAACGTAGTCTATGTGTAGTACAACATTCTTAAGTAAGTAAATGCCTTTGTGGTAGTACAAAACGTGAATTGTCAACACTGTACTACATAACGAACCGCATAATTCTCTTTTTGATAATCTGAACATTTCCTCTTATCATTAGCCTATTCAATAGAAGAGACAAGAGGTCACACTTTTTTCGAAATCTGTTCATGGCTTCCTTCCTCTCCAAATTCTTCAATTCAACTTTGGTCATCCTCCTCCTCCTCTTCTCCCTTCAAGCCTCCGGAGTCAATGGCCACGGAGACGGTCACGATGATGACGGCGACAGTAGCGGTGATCAGGATCATGTTGATTTGCACTCCAAAGGTCTGATTATTGTGAAAATTTGGTGCCTTATAATCCTTCTTGTGAGCACCTTTGTTGGAGGAGTTTCCCCATATTTCTACCGATGGAATGAAACCTTCCTTCTACTGGGGACTCAATTTGCAGGTGGAGTTTTCCTGGGGACTTCTCTAATGCATTTCTTAAGCGACTCTAATGAGACTTTTGAAGATCTCACAACCAAGACATACCCTTTTGCTTTCTTGCTTGCGTCCGCGGGTTATCTTTTGACCATGTTCGGGGACTGCATAGTGAGCCTTGTCACAAAGGGTAGTGATCATAACGAAGCTAAATTAGTACGAGTGGAAGAAGGCAGAAGCGTCCCACAGGAACATGGATCAAATGCAGTGATGAATGAGAATTTCAATTCTAATTTCTTGAAGACCACTTCAGTTGGGGATACCGTACTTCTAATTCTTGCCCTTTGCTTCCATTCAGTTTTTGAAGGGATAGCGGTTGGAGTTGCAGGTAAGTATAATCAAATCCACAATTATTATTAATTGCTCTAGTTTTGCACTTCTACACCTAAACATGTCCTGCATGTCCTAACTAAATCATCAACCCTGATGGGCTAGCTAGTTCTGAACTACTAAAGATACTGTCCTCACTTAACCACTTCTAAGCCCACTATTAGGCAAGCTTAGGGATTTACTCAAAATAATATATACACTTGCTTATAATATCTCATGTGAATTAGCATCAGTGTTTTAATATGTATACTTACTAATTACCTGCAGATTCCAAAAGGGATGCATGGAGAAACTTGTGGACAATATCATTGCACAAGATATTTGCAGCAATTGCCATGGGAATTGCATTGCTTAGAATGATCCCAAAGAGGCCATTAGCAATGACGGTTGCTTATTCATTTGCATTTGCAATTTCAAGCCCCATTGGAGTAGGAATTGGGATAGCCATAGATGCCACAACACAAGGACGAGCGGCTGATTGGATCTATGCCATCTCCATGGGCCTTGCTTGCGGAATTTTCATCTATGTTGCCATCAACCATCTTATATCCAAAGGCTTCAAACCACATAATCCATGCTACTTCGATACTCCATTTTTCAAGTTTTTTGCCGTGCTTGCTGGGATGGGAGTGATTGCAGTTGTCATGATATGGGATTAGTCAATCTGTTTAATCAATTCCTGTGTTTTCTTCTTTCTTTTCTTTTAATTCGATAGGTGTTTTGAATGGAAATTATGTATGTAATTGAAACCTTAAAGTTATAGATTGTATTTGACACAGACACAGAGACATTAATGTGATATATATAGATTGGTAATTATAGAGTAAGTCTGCTTATCAATAGATGAATATATAATTAATTGATCTTTAGGAGCTTGGCAAAGAATGTTGACACATTTAAAGTACACAGCATCCAGCCATATGTTTCTTGTAGCTGCATGTTTATGACATTGAAATCTTGCTTTCTTTCTTCTAGTTAAGTGCAAAAAAAATAAAATAAAAAATGATATTGATGATGTACATTGATAAAAAAATATGTATATATTGTAAATAAATGCACCATTTAATAACAACAATACTTGTTATACGGCAAGTGCACTAGTCTTTAACATTTCATTGCGGTTGGTGCAGCTGCTACTTCAATTAATACTCAGGATCATGACAGTATATATACATATATATGGAGATTAGATGAAAAGTTTTCTGACTTGCCTTCTTTAATTAGTTCAATTTATTTAGATGTATAAGCATTCGCAGTCGGCGATGTATCCTACTCCGAAGAAACCTAAAATTTTCTTTTATTATTATTTTTTAAGGATGCAAACAGAATATTTGCTTATATGGTCGTGATGTAGACAATCTTAGCATTTTTTTTTTTTTTTTTGCTAGTCGTATTTTCACTCTATATATATGATCTTATTGGATGGGACCAAAAGTAATGCCAGAAATGCGACTTCCAAACGACTTGATTGGAAATTTGATTTGCTACAGTTGCTTGGCCACAACTGTAAGGAAGAACAGTTGGAACACCTAAACCTAATTAGCAAGTCAATTACATTTCAAAAACACCAAGATTTTGTGCTAAGGGACTGATGAAGAAGCTCTGGCGGTTGATAGACGCTTTGAACCTAACCTTACCTGGTGCTTGCTATCTATCTACCACACTACACAACAATTTTTTCAAAAAATTAATTAGTGGGTACCTAACCCTCGTAAACCATCAAAGCTGAATATAAAATTGATGACATACGCACCCGAAATTGAATCTCCGATCTCCTCCAATAGTTAACCAATAAAAACAAGTAAGTAAATATAAAAAAGAAATTATAAACTATTAACCAATATAGAAACTAAAAAAGAGATTCTTCAGCATATAAGAAACAGAGTTTTTTTTGGTTTGAAACAGTTATACAACCACCAACATTTTGTATTATCCGAGTTCGTGGAAATAGATTCTATACATAGACAAAAGGAACTATCATGGGCTGCCTTTTATATAGCAACTTGGTTGAAGTAGTGAAATTTGGAAATCATCAGCTCCTAGTCATGGAAAAGCTGGAGTTGGAAAAATAAGAGTAGCTTGAATTCATTTTCTATGTTCAATTTTGGACAAAGCTAAGCTAAGTATCATATGCATGATGAATTATGCATGATGAATTGAGCTAAGTACATTAGTTTTGTGTATATGTTGGGTAGGTATGAGTATATTACCACTCAAGAAAATGTACAAATTTTGGGAAAGGCTATCCCCACTTTCTATAGATGCAGGTGAGTCAAAATCATATTGTAAAAGTCCATTTTTTCCCCTCTTTTATGGGAAGTTTGGTTATCTTTCATATATGCATATATTTGTAGGAAAATCTGAGGATGATGGAAAGTCCTGCAGCATAACCTTTGACAGCACTCTAAAGTTAAGCTTGACCAAACAGTTGGTCCAGGCTTTAACTTAAACAGTGGAAGTGTTTTGACGTTCCAAGTGATAGTTTTATCACCTAATCACTCCACACCATGTTCTACGTTTTCCTATATAAACCATTTACAAGCTTTCATGTTTCCACATCCAAATTCTCAGTGTTCAATTGTCTCTCTCTCCTTTGCCTCATCTAGAAAACAGAGGAAGATAAGAGAAAATGGGTGTTTTATGTACTTCATCTTCAATTTACATGGGAACTTTGTTTCTTGCATTTAGCATGTTGTTTCTCTTCTCTGAGCCCACAGTTGTGACTGCACAAACAGGAATAGTGAGGCATTACAAATTTGATGTAGGTGTTACATGGCATTTTTGTTTAATTTTTTTTCGTTTTAAAGCACTTAACTAGTTCTTAAAGATATGTACGAACCTTCCTATAAGCTTTGGTGTTATATGAAAAAACCTTTGCAGATTAAGCTGAAGAACGTTACCCGTTTATGCCATACAAGGAGCATTGCTACGGTAAATGGCCAGTTTCCAGGGCCTAGAATTGTAGCGAGGGAAGGGGACCGGTTGGTTATAAAGGTGGTCAATCACATTTCCAACAATATAACAATCCATTGGTATGGTAGCATTAATACTAGCTTAATTTATTGATTATACATATGATGAGTCCCTTGTAATTTATTTTGATAACCGATGGTATCGGAGTATCTAGTCCTGACTAATCCTTGGCCCCCTGGTTACTAGAGCCGGAGACGCTCTAATGGCCAATTTTAGTAGAGAATCGAACTCGTGATCTCGTTTCTTAAGACGAGTGCCCCAAGCCACTTAATCAACCAAACATTGGTTAAGTCATTTTAAATTTATTGATTATTTTCTTTTTGTATATACTATAGGCATGGAATTCGACAGCTTCAAACTGGATGGGCAGATGGGCCTGCATATGTGACTCAATGCCCTATACAAACTGGGCAGACCTACGTTTACAACTACACCATTGTGGGTCAGAGAGGAACTCTATGGTGGCATGCCCATAGCTCATGGTTGAGATCAACAATTTATGGACCCATCATCATTCTCCCTAAGCCCAACGTACCTTACCCTTTCACCAAACCACACAAGGAAGTCCCCATCATCTTTGGTACGTATTTTAATTAGCATAAAACTATAACCTAATCGAACAATTAACCTCATGAATAAGTTCATGTACTTGAAAGTTGGAAAATTAATTATATCATTTTTATAGGAGAGTGGTTTAGCACCGATCCTGAGGCAATTATTAGGCAGGCCTTGCAAACAGGAGGAGGCCCCAATGTCTCTGATGCCTACACCATCAATGGGCTTCCTGGCCCACTCTACAACTGCTCAAAAACAGGTTTATTAATTGTGTTAAAAGTTATTGCTTTCTTAAATATTAATTTGAAAATGTTCGTAAGCAAAGAAATGTTATTCTAACTAATATATATATATATATATGATTGTATGTGCACTTTATATGCAGATACATATAAGCTAAAGGTGGAACAAGGGAAGACATATCTTCTGCGTTTGATCAATGCTGCTTTGAACGATGAGCTCTTTTTCAGCATTGCTAATCACACACTTACAATTGTTGATGTTGATGCTGTTTATGTTAAACCCTTTGAAACTGATAAACTTGTCATAGCTCCAGGCCAGACCACCAATGTCCTACTCAAAACAAAACCTCACTATCCCAATGCAACCTTCCTCATGGAAGCAAGACCCTACGTTACCGGCCCCGGTACCTTTGACAATTCGACAACCGCGGGCATTCTCCAATACCAAACATCTTCTAACAAAACCATTACCAATATCAAGAAGCTTCAACTCTTCCGACCAACCCTTCCTGCGCTCAACGACACTTCCTCCGTCACCAATTTCACGAACAAATTACGCAGCTTGGGGACTACTCAATTCCCAGCTAAAGTTCCCATCACCATTGATAGACACTTGTTTTTCACAGTGGGTCTAGGCACTAAGCCATGCCCTCATCAGAACCAAACTTGCCAAGGCCCAAATGGCACCATGTTTGCTGCTTCTGTTAATAATGTCTCCTTTATACAGCCAACGACGGCGCTTCTCCAAGCTCACTTCTTTGGGCAGTCAAGAGGAGTATACACAGCTGATTTCCCTTCTAGTAGCCTTCGTAGTTTTAACTTCACAGGAACTCCACCTAATAACACCATGGTGAGTAATGGGACTAAACTGGTGGTTCTTCCGTTTAACACTAGTGTAGAGCTAGTGATGCAGGATACTAGCATTCTTGGAGCCGAGAGCCACCCGCTTCATCTTCATGGGTTTAATTTCTTCGTGGTCGGCCAAGGCTTTGGTAACTATGATCCTAACAAGGACCCGGCTAACTTTAATCTGGTTGACCCTGTTGAGCGTAACACGGTTGGTGTGCCCTCTGGTGGTTGGGTTGCGATCCGTTTCCTTGCTGATAATCCAGGTGGGTACCATTGATTTTTATGATAATTGTTAAGATTATGTGGATAATAGTCTTGCGTGAGATATATAGCAGCAAGTACATCACAAGTTAGCATCTCATTCTCACTGACCTCATTTATTGAATTAATAACAGGTGTGTGGTTCATGCATTGCCACTTGGAAGTGCACACTAGCTGGGGATTGAAGATGGCTTGGGTTGTCTTGGACGGGCAACTTCCAAATCAGAAGCTACTTCCACCACCTTCTGATCTTCCCAAGTGTTGATCACCTTCACTGCGCCACCATTACGGCATTGGTTTTGTTCCACAACTTACTTCAAACAGTGTTTTTTTTACTTTTTTTTTCAGTTTATTGTAAGTTATGTGTAATGAATGAGAAGGAAATTGAAAAGAGATGCAGGGGACCTGATTTTTGTAATAATATTACAAGTTCCATGTTTTATGCAACACTTGATCTTAATAATATATCATTTTTTTTTGACGTGATTTATTTTGAATTTTCATCTGATTTGTTGCATCCATTTTTTATTTTTTTTTATAATACATGAATGATATAAAAATAAACATTGAATTGACAACATTCTATATATCAGGTAGTGTATTTTTTATAATACATGAATTGACAACATTTTGAAACAAATGTGATTCAAGTGGTGTGTTATCATTGATTAATTAAACGTCATGAAAGGAAAATTAGGGTCAATTATAAAATTACTAGGCGGGAAATAAAATCAAGAGATTCAATCCATCATCATTAAGTCAATTATTCAAGCAATCAAAATGACAACTACATCAGTGGTCCCACAGATGAATTGGAAATCAATTGGTCACAGTTAAGAGTATCATCATGACTCCACCAATTAAGTAATTAACTCTCACACCCAAAAAAAAAGAAAAAAAAAATCACTCATGACAGATACAATGTGAATTAAGCAGGACGAAAATAAAAAACTCTTAATCCGTCATAGATGCATAGATATACATTAAATGACTTGAGAATTATAGAAGAAAGCCTAGAAGCAGAGGGCGAACTGATAAACAGAATGGTTTATTAGTGATGATCAGGATAGTGAGGAGAAATTATAATGGAAAAAATTAATTACTTGGGTGGTGATATTGATAAACGCCATAGAAGGCTTGAAGTATGGTGAGGGCCATGAGGAAAATTGCAGCGAAAAGGGAGAGAAAAGCCCAGGGATTCCTGAAATAAGTATGAATGAGGTGGGCTCGCCATGCGTGATGCTTAACGTTGCAGTAATCATTTAGATCTTGATGGATTTCCTGCAGAAATCCCTTAGGATCGGGCGTTACGTTCTCGGCGAGGTGATTAAAAACATTGGCCACATCTTTTTCGCTCCCAACCGCTATGTGGATGATTCCACTGGAGCGTAGAAGGCTCACATCCTTGGAGGTATCGATGATATTGTCCATGAAGAAGACGTAGGATGTGACTTCGTTGCCAGCTCCAACGTGTGAGCGCTCTAACGCCATGAGATTAAGGAGAACCGACTCAGTAGCATCATCTACAACCATGGTTGGTACTGAGAGCACTCCACCTTTGAAAGATATGTCCTTGAGACTGTTGGTTTTACTGGTGGCAAATTGGATTCCGGCCTCGTGAAGTTGCAGCGCCGATTGGTCGATATGAACAGGGCTGTGTTCTAGTTTGCGAGGTTGGCCCGTTCTTGGAGGTTCTCCTCGCAGCAGAGACTTCCTGTACAAGTCCAGTACGTGCAGGCAGCTTCCCATCTTTAGAGTTTGTTGTGTTGAAGAGGAGCTGTAGAATTGCATTATGGTGTTGTTTAAGTACTCTGAATCCCCCTGATTCTGTGTTATAATGAGATACAAATTATTAACTGTATTAGTATGTTTAATATATGTATCTTGTCCTAAAAATATAGATAATAAACAAATGGAATTACCTTCTCCCCTTCAATTTCTATAAGCTTCTCCAAAAGCTGCATAGGAAGCTGGTTCTCAAGCATCAACATGTCTTTCTTGATGTGTGGCATGATGTAAACTTTACCATGATAACTGAATATAGGGTCGTCGACATCGTAAGTCCCATACTTATCAAGGGCAGAAGAAATTTCAAGGTGCGCTTGTATCACCTCCAGCATGAAACACCCATCGAGGATCATTAGCTGCAAGAACTTCTCTTCGCAGTGCCACTCTTTGGGATCAAGGGATGAGTACGCATTCATTACGTCCTCGACCACTGGCTTCAATGCCTCGACATAAGTCGATAGGGGTTTTTTTGACTTAACGAGGAAGTGTTGGAGGGCTCGGTATTTGTGCTCCTCCATTTGCGTCAACTGCTCTGCTCCGTGATGGTAAGGTCCAAAGGAGACAATTTGAGGCTTATAAGCCTTATTGTTGAGAGCCTTGACGCTTTGGGGCACCTTGTAAATCGACCGCTTCTTCCAGGCTTCCATCTCCAAGGACTTTTTGGAATCCATTTGGCAAAGTGCCTCACTCAGATCAACGACGACACTGCTCGTAAAATCTGCTTCCATTATAGAAACAAGAGTTGATTGCAACTTCTTGCAGAAAACAAGTGGACTTGTTTGTGTGGTCTGCTCACTGTAGTAAAGATCCTTAAATTCTTCTTCATATAAACTCTCAAAAGAAAGGAAGCTAGGTTACGCACAGTGATCACAATCAGAAATGTGACCCACCCTCATACACATGGAGTACTCCTGCTTTAAAGAGAACGCTTTGTACAATACTTGTTATCCACTCATGAATTCAATTCCTCCTTGTCCAATGATTGGGTGCTATGGGTTCCTTGCTCAACAAAAAAGAGAAAAAAAAACGACTGGGGAAGAATAATCTTTTCAATTTTTTTAATTTCCCTTCATTTTTATTCAATAAGCAAATGTGAGAGAGCTTAGAACAGAGAAACAACGTGCACCATGCCATTCATCGTATTCTCTGTTTTCTTTGAAAAAAGGTAAAGGGTATTATTCCAAAGACAGGACCTGAAAAGTAATCAAATTAACAGCTCAAAATATTGAGACGCAGGCAGAAATAAAGCAAGGATGGTATTGTATTATCTCCATTTACATTCACTTTGGTCACTTTTTCTTTTGGCTATTCATTCTTCGTTTTTTGTCTCAGAACAAACAGTTTGAATGTTAGGAGAATCTCTTCCATAAATAAGCATTTAAGGACTTTAAGCAACAAAAAGTCACAAGACAGACACTTGGCTGCCTTGCCACTATCAAACACAGATTCCAGAAACAAAACACTTGCTTAGAACATGAATTCATCCTAGACATTGAGGAGGCTCTTCTCTCGTGAATAGACTAGGAACAAAATGGAAGTCCATGGATGAAGGGTCTGAACAGGGAGGGAATTTGAACCACGGACTTCAAGGCTTGCATTCCACTTGCCAAACTATTGGGCCAAGGGCTCAACCCCCTCAACTGTTATGATTGGGTTGCAGTTATAACAGAACATGAGAACTCTTCAAGACCAGCACCCTGGATTCAGTTTTAGACCATGTTGGGAGAGAAGTGGTCACTTGTGCTTGTGCCTCAAATTGAGGATGTGAATTAGATGGGTCTAGCTCTTTCCAACCTGCAGTACACTGGAACTTTCACGACGGGAATGGAATGTCTAGATTTCTCAGTATAATTTGCCAGTTATAGTAGAGTTATACCTATGTAGTAAAGGTAGGCAGAGAACAGCTTCCTCCCGTCCACTTTTGGCGTGGCTAATTCTTTTCCTCTCCTTGTTATCTCTTCATCATGTACTCAATTTTTGCCTGCAGATATTTCTCCATTCTAATAAGGCTGATGTAGAGATTATATTGCACTCTCAATAAAACTTACATGTTTCTACAAGGTTGATATTAAGTAACCAGGCATGAGTGAGGAGCATTATTGGGTAATTTGTTTGTTTCAGCAACCTCGGAAAGCTGCGGCGAGAAGCTACAATTTCCTTTCCCTTTCCATGACCTTTTGTAACATCCAACTTGACTTGCATATGGGCAACAGCAACAGCCTTGCTTCTTCTCTGTTTTTCCTTCCTTTTCTGTAAGCAGCAGACATTCCCCCACTGCTTCTTCGGTTTCCTGATTCAATCTCAACTAAGGATAATCAAAATACAATCTACTACCCAATGAAATGAGGTTATACTTGGAGGAAAAGGGACATACTCTGTTTCGGAGAATAAAATTCTAAAGAACACAACTAAAAAGCATTTACTATGATGAAAAAGGACTCACGTGTAAATTGAGATTCAAACCAAGATTGCTTTATGGCGGGCGTTGACTGAAATAGTATCACATTGAGTATACACAAGTTCATCTTCTAGAATATAAATTAGAATCTCACTTTCATTAATATTGATGTCTTTTTTAGCAAAGCCCCACACGTAGCCACTTTTAAAATGATTAAGTTGTGAACAATATCAATACTAATAAAGGTCGCTAGATGAATGATATTCAACAAATATTCCTGCGTGGGAGATCTTCCATTCAACAACAACCCAATTGGGTTATCACCCATAAAATCTATCATATTATTGGATATCTTAAAGCATTTGGCCATTGTGAAAAAGACAAAAATCTTTTTAACTATTCAACATCTTCAACTTTATAAATAGATCTTTCATATGGAACCAGTTGTAATACTGATCAAGTAAACCTTGTTTCTTCTTATCCTCAAATCTTACACTTGTAACACCTCGTAAATTTAATTAAATACATACATTGAAGTACGCGATGTATAATACACGTATTTTATATGTATGAGCTAAATATGCACGTGATAATACACGTATTTGATACATATGCACTAAATATACGCGTGTATGATTAGTAAATAAATAAAATTATGAAATGAAGATGATATATATGAGAACATCCTATAAAAAAATAAAAGTGAATTAAATTGATTAATTTATGGGATTGGTTAATTAAAAATGTGGATTTGATTATGATTGAATGAATTTAATGAAATTTGATGGAGGAGTTAGTTAATAAAGAGAGTCAAGGTGCATGGAATCATTTGTATATATAAATTTAAAAATAAAAAATAAAAAATAAAAAAATAAATAAAAATATCCTTAGTTGCTTCCAACGTGTGCAACAAGGAATAAAAAAAAATGAAATAGAAAGCAAAAGAAAGAAAAAAAAATGTGTAAAAGAAAAGAAGAGAGATGAAAGGAATTGCAAAGAAAAAAAAAATAAGAGAAGGAGAAGACGAAGTGCAGAGAAAAAGGAAAGGAAGGAAGGAAGAAAGAAGGGGAAAACGGAGGGAGATCCGAACTTGTGGTAAGCTATTTTTGCTATTTTTCGTCGTAAAATTTCTATCTAAGCTATATGTAACCTTTCTAGCGGAGTAATTTTTGTTGTGGGAGCCGTTTTACGGCGTTTTCAAAAAATAGGGTTTTGACCCAACGTGAATGAAACTCTGCTAGAAAGGTAGAAAAATGCTCCCTGCACTGTTCGAACCCCGAATATGTGGTTAGATTCAATTTCATAAGTTTTGGAGACCAATTGACAATTTTAACACAATTTACATCTTTCGGATGAATAGTAAAGTAAATTGTGAATAGTAAAAGTAAATAATAAATTATAAATAGTAAATTGTAAATAGTAAAAATAAATAGTGAATAGTGAATAGTAAAAAGTAAATAGTAATGTGAACAGTGATTTGATATTTTAGTAGCTACCGATATGGTAAATGATGATTCTCATGATACTCTATGGGTAATTTCAGTGTTGAAATTGAGAGCTTAAGGGCATGGATAAACGCTTTTGAGGAAGCAATGACGTTTATGGTTGCTCAATTTTAGAGGTTGGCTTAGAAAACCCGTGTAACCACTGTGAGTATAGTTTTCTTGATTTGGTTCTTGTATGACATTATACATATATAAAATGTTTGATTGTATGTATGGTATATTTATATATACATTGAGTTTATGGATCATGCAAACTGATTTTAGCAATTGGAGTTTGTAATGATGAGGTTTTGCGAGGCCTCATTGTCATTTCGTTAGGCACTAGACCCGGATGAGGTTTTGCGAGTCCTCATTGTCAGTAGGTCTGTCCTAACAAGGGTTGAGATCCTTGAAATGACTGTTCATTGGGTAATGAGAGGTTGTGGCTACCTTGTAACGGCCATACAAGGGTTAGACCCGCTCTCTTGCCTTGCGGAGGAGGGAGATTGTGCATTATATTATTGAAAACTCATGAAATTTATGTTGTTGACATGTATTGTCACGACGCCCCTGACGTAGGCTGACGTCATGACCGGCACAGCGTACTATACACTGTACAAACCCATATACAGTATATAATACACTGTCAGCCTTCACGTACTCTCACAAACATTCCCAAAATGTACAGAATATTTTTTTTTTCTATACCACACATCAAATCAAATCAAATATAGATATAGATGATCATTCCACTCATATTCATTCCAATCATTCCACACATTAAATTCTCGCCTGATAAATATCTATGATCATCTCAAGCATTATATACTATTACCACACAACCCATCTAGGTGATATTACATATCTATATAATGTGTGATAAGTATACATATCAAAATAACAAAAGCTATTTCCTCCAAGCAGACATACACATACCAGACTCACTCACGGAGTTTCCTTTTCCCTTCGACTCAATACCTGAAATATTGGAGGAAATAGGGTGAGCAAACAACAGCTCAGTGAATATAGTTTTTGAGATGGCAATTATATACATTTAAAGAAATATGACATTTAAACTCATTTCAAACATTTATTTAACACATGCATCGTTCAACGAATATATATATACTGCATTGAGTTTATGGATCATGCAAACTTATTTTAGCATTGGAGGTTGTAATGATGAGGCTTTGCGATTCCTCATTGTCATTTCGTTAGGTTTGTCCTAACAAGGGTTGCGATCCTTGAAATGACTGTGAATTGGGTAATGAGAAGTTGTGGCTACCTTGTAACGGCCATACAAGGGTTAGACCCGCTCTCTTGCCTTGCGGAGGAGGGAGATTGTGCATTGTGTTTTGAAATTGGGTAATGAGAGGCTGTGTCTACCTTGTACGACCATACAAGGTTAGACCCGCTCTCTTGCCTTGCGGAGGAGGGAAATTGTGCATTATATTATTGAAAAGCATGAAATTTATGTTGTTGACATGCACTGTGCACTATTTACTATTTACTGTGCACTGTGCACTATTTACTATTCACTATTTACTATTCATCCGAAACTATTCATCACTATTCATCCGACAGATGTAAATTGTATTAAAATTGTCAAACGATCTCCAAAACGCAAGAAATCGAATCTAACCATAGATTCGGAGTCCCGATAATCCAGGGAGCATTTTTCTACCTTCTGAGTAGGTTTTCATTCCCGTTGGGGTCAAAACCCCAATTTGTCAAAAAGCCGTAAAACGGCTCCTACAGTCAAAATTAGTCCGCTAGAACGGTTACCTCTAGCTTAGATAGTAATTTCACGAAGAAAAAGAGTGAAAATCACTTACTGTATGTCCGAATTTCGCGTGATTTCCGAGTTCTTCCTTTTTTCTTCTTCTCTTCTCTTCTCCTCTCTGCGTCTTCTCTTTCCCTCTCTGGAAACATCGGTTAGATAGTTTTTATTTTTTAATAATATGAATACTGTTCACAATGAACAGTACCCCCTATTTGATGAACAGTAGTTATTATTTATACTACTATTCATACTACTATTTGATGAACACTATTACTATTCAAGTACTGTTCATTATTTTATTGTATTTTATCTTTTTATTCGTTCTTCTTCTTACACTCACTCACATACACGTATTTTGGCTCCTACGTATAAAATACGTATCTTATCAAACGTATAGTTAGCTCTTACATATAAAATACGTGTATTATCACGCGTATATATAGCTCAATACGTGTATTATCAAACGTATATTGAGCTCTTATGTATAATATATGTGCATTATACATCTCGATATATGTGTACGTCATTTACTTAACTTAACGGGGTGTTACAATCTCCCCAACTTACGGAATTTCGTCCTCGAAATTTAGAAAGGACGGTTCCTCAAGTGATACTCAATCCCAGAAAACTGCTCCGCATTTTATATTTCCTCTTCCATGTTTGCTCTGCTTGATACTTGGTATCCTCCCCAACTTAGATCCGACTGATATTTCCTCAACATCAATAGATAGACACTATTCCGAACACTGTGACAATAGAGCAAATCGGTAAGCCCATGGACCTATCCCATCAAGGGTCGTTAATGGTCCAACAAATCGCGGTGCGAGCTTTCCTTTCATCCTAAATCTCATTTTGGCCATTCTGTGGTAAGACCCTTAGCAAAACTGAGTCAGCCACACTACATTTCAAGGCCTATATACCAACCTTGTGTCTTTCATAATATCCTGTGGCACCAATAACAATAACTCAATACTTTCAAATCAACAAGTTGGAGATCTATAAGGCTTCTTATCAAACCTTTAGAGTGCCATCCTTATGGTATTATAATAGTTGTTTATACACATCAGTTTACACACATACAGTATTCCTTCCAACTTCCACCAAAATTCAAGTATACTAGACCCGAGCATGCTCGCAAGCATCAAAATCATTCTCTCAGTCTGTCAGCCAGTCTGAGGATGAAATGCTGTACTAAAACGGAGATGAGTACCAACTCGGGCCTGCATGGCCTTCCAAAAGCTCGATGTGAACCGCGGATCTCTATCTGACACAATAGAAACAGGTATACCCTGCAACCTGACAATCTCCCGCATATAGAGTCTGCTCAGCTTGCCCATAGAATCCCTAGTGTTCACCGGTCGAAAGTGAGCGGACTTGGTCAAGCGATCAATAATAACCCAAACAGCATTATGTCTCCTCGGGAAGGAACGTACTGATAAACTGTTCAAAAGTCCTGATAAACTGTTCAAACATACTGATAAACTGTTCAAAAGTACTGATAAACTGTTCCAAAAATACTGATAGGAATAGGCCCTTTTTCTAAAGGAAAATGGAGAATTTCATTCGGTCTAATGTTAATTTAAGACAAACTGTTATCAGTTGCTCCACATCATAAACTTAAGTCCCCTACTTTTAATTTAGGTATAGAAGTGTAGTAACACATTGATCATCTGACATGATATGAAACCTTCATGATTGGCCATCATTTTAGGGTTTAGGGGACTTGATAAATTTAGTTACTCTAGCATCTACTCATAAAACAGCTTAATCAGTATCTCTTAAGACCAATGATCACAAGATCTACTTAAGTTGACACTTTATTCAACCAAGTTTGTGAAAATCACTACTCACTTCATACATGATAAACTGTTAATTTAAACGAGAAATAGCAACTGGGTGCCACTCTAGTGTCATGTCCTTTCTTTTCTTGCCGTTGGTTTCCTTTCTTTTCATGCAGTTGGCCTTGAACCAAGCCTGCCTTAGTTTCTTTGTTTTCTCCTGAAGATCCACCTCTGGCATCTCTTCCATCAACTTCCTTTCTTCTTCCAATAAACTCAAAGCATCTTTTATCTTCATATCTCCACCAAGCCTTTCTCCTTCCCCCATTTCCTGCAGTACATAATTAATTAACAAGTAATTATCTTTATCAGAACATCCCCAAGTTGAGATATCAAAATACTTATACAGATCAATATATAATGGTGATAAATACCTCAACATTTGCCATAACGGTCTGCAAGGTCATCACCTTTCTCTGAGTCCATTTCCTTTGTTCCTTCAATAAACTCAACCTGTCTCTTATCTTCATATCTCTACTAACCCCTTCTCCTTCCACCAATTCCTGAACATTTTTTATAACGACCTGCAAGCTCATCAGCTTTCTGTAAGGCCATCTAGGGATGCCCAATTCCCTGCACCTCCTCTTCAGCTGCGTTAAGCCCACCTTAAGTTCTTTTGCAGCGTCTGATATGCTCATGTAGAAGTAGCGTGAGAGGTTCGTGCGTGATAAAGTCTTCACCCTCTTCAGTTTCCTCATCGATTCCTCATGATCACTACCAGTACTACTAATACTCCTACTGCAGCAGCTAATCATCCCCTCTTCCTTTTCATTCATCCCAATTTGTTGTTTCTTCCCTTCTAATCCAATTCTCATTTGATTCAAACCTCCAAAGTCCACATGATTAGTACCAGTACTACTCATCCCCTCTCCATTTTCATGCATCACAATCTGTTGTTTCTCCGCTTCTAATTCCAATAGCAAATTAATCAACACAACGAGGATGAAATTGCCAATCTGTTAATAATAAAGTATAATCTAAAGTGGATTGAGCATTGATACTCACCTTCAAGTTCATTAAGTTGGCTTGGAAAGTCATCTTCATCCATTGAAGAATTCATGAAGGGTGGTACCACTGCCTCGCGTAAGCCATATTCTCGAAGAGGCTCTCACGTATACGGGCTGCTACCAAAACTTGAACAGCTGAAATCAAGTGGGTGGAATTGGTTTGAGAAGAGAAATGGGTCTTCTCCAATATCCACCATGTCTCTGTTAGGCCATGGTGGAGGGCTGGTAATGCAGTAAGAAATGTCGGGCAGCTGCTCCTTCGTCGGATGTGGCTGCAACTCATCCTGTTTTGGCGCCGGAGCTGCTCCTCCTTCTCCTCCTGCCATAATATTTCTTTTCTTCTTTCTCTCTTCCTTTACTATCTTCTCCTTTTAATGCCCAAAAAATCTCAGCCTCCAACAAACTCAATCACCAACTCCACCACCCCCAGAAAACCAGACTAGCAGTAGTATAACTCACATAAACGAACTGACAAGCGTGTTGAACAACCGACAAGCATGCGGCTGAACAGGAGAGCGTGCGGCTCGAGAATGGCGTGCGATGAAACCGACAAGCAGGCGGCTGAACAGGAGAGCGTGCGGCTCAAGAATGGCGTGCGATGAAATCGACAAGCATGCGGCTGAACAGGAGAGCGTGCGGCTCAAAAATGGCGTGCGATGAACAGGCTGACTGCAGGAGTGCAGATGCATAGGAACTCCGACAGGCTTGCTAACCAATAGTAACTCCGACTCCAAAGTCAACAAGTGCTGGCTGCAGGTGCCTCCGGCGTGCTGGAGCTGCCCGTGTAGACATACCATCAACCCGCTCAGCCAACTTGTATTGTTTGGCCCTCTGGACCACTGTGGCAAAATCAGTCGCAGGCCTTAGGTTCAAAGAGAACCTCATAATCTTGTCACTCGGCGTCTGAACTAACCCAAGGGCATAAACTGCGAGTTGCCTAAACCTGAGCTCGTACTCCCTAACTGACATGGTGCCCTGTGCGAGATTCAAAAACTCGAGTTGCTTAGCCTGTCTCTCAGTCTCTGGAACGTAAGCCTGTAAGAACAACCGTTTGAAGGTGTCCCAACTCTTCCTTACATTACTTTATTCCTCCTTTTACCTAACACTGGTGTTGATAATTCAACTTCTAACGACAGTGCAAGCTATCGCACGAATATTGCTTGGATTAACAATTTCACCACAGCTTTGGCTATCCCAAAATTTATAGGCTGCCTACCACAATTTATTCTAGATCCTTATCCTTCTCAGAATATCCTTAGTGATCATTTCAAAAATAAACTATACGACTTCATGTTTGTATTGTCACTACATTGTAACAAGATAAACTTTCTTATGCCTTATATGAATGCCAGCATGATGATAGAAGCCCTCATAAATTAGTTTCTGTAAGTAATCTCATGCCTTAATCGTCTCAAGAGTCCTTAACCAATTTTTTTATCATCTCTTATCATCAGTTAGCTGAAACGTAACTAACTTGCTTTATCATTTTTCAGAGACTTAATCATTCTCTAAGATGGTCTCCACTCAGAGTCGCAAATTCTTTACTCCGTCTACTATCAGACTGCCCGTTAAGATAGGAGAGTCTCTTATCCTGAAAGTTTTCATAACTTTCACATATCTTTTCATTTCATTTGGCTTATCATTGAGACCTTATATTTAGTTTATTTTTATTTTTATTTTATTTTTTTTATTTTTTATTTTTTATTATTATTATTATTATTTTTTTTTTTTTACTTCCGTCTCAAGTAGGTCTGTTTGTACAGAAGTACGCACACCATTAGCATCCACATCTGGAGCTATCAATGGTTCAAGCTTCTGTCATTCTCATATTACAACTTTGCCACAAGCTCATAAGCTGTGCATTTCGTTTGTTGTTTGGTAGTTCCTAGTCATATATAAGCTGCATAATTTCTTATCACTGGAGTACATCCAGTTCTTTTTCTTTCAGCCTTCTGATCCTTTCTTGATCAGCAATTTCCATTGTTCATCTTGACTGGTCTTTTGAATTCACCGACACAAGTGAGTCTCAGTCAAGATAACATATTGGATTAGGCTCAACATAATAGGACTACCCATATGTATACCCATACAAACAATCATAATATCATAAAGCTTTTATCTTTTTTACAAATTTTAAATCTAGGCTCTGATACCAATATTGTCACGACGCCCCTGACGTAGGCTGACGTCATGACCGGCACAGCGTACTATACACTGTACAAACCCATATACAGTATATAATACACTGTCAGCCTTCACGTACTCTCACAAACATTCCCAAAATGTACAGAATATTTTTTTTTTCTATACCACACATCAAATCAAATCAAATATAGATATAGATGATCATTCCACTCATATTCATTCCAATCATTCCACACATTAAATTCTCGCCTGATAAATATCTATGATCATCTCATCATCTCAAGCATTATATACTATTACCACACAACCCATCTAGGTGATATTACATATCTATATAATGTGTGATAAGTATACATATCAAAATAACAAAAGCTATTTCCTCCAAGCAGACATACACATACCAGACTCACTCACGGAGTTTCCTTTTCCCTTCGACTCAATACCTGAAATATTGGAGGAAATAGGGTGAGCAAACAACAGCTCAGTGAATATAGTTTTTGAGATGACAATTATATACATTTAAAGAAATATGACATTTAAACTCATTTCAAACATTTATTTAACACATGCATCGTTCAACGAATATATCATACATGTCAACAACATAAATTTCATGCTTTTCAATAATATAATGCACAATTTCCCTCCTCCGCAAGGCAAGAGAGCGGGTCTAACCTTGTATGGTCGTACAAGGTAGACACAGCCTCTCATTACCCAATTTCAAAACACAATGCACAATCTCCCTCCTCCGCAAGGCAAGAGAGCGGGTCTAACCCTTGTATGGCCGTTACAAGGTAGCCACAACTTCTCATTACCCAATTCACAGTCATTTCAAGGATCGCAACCCTTGTTAGGACAAACCTAACGAAATGACAATGAGGAATCGCAAAGCCTCATCATTACAACCTCCAATGCTAAAATAAGTTTGCATGATCCATAAACTCAATGCAGTATATATAAATCTAACATGCATACCATCAACCATTTTATATACGTACAATGCCATACAAGAACCAAATCAAGAAAACTATACTCACAGTACAACACGTTCCACTTAAACCCAATCATCGTCGCTTTCGAGTCCAGCTCCAAGTTAAATCCAATTAATTTAACCTGTCACAATCACTCCATAAATCTAACATGCATACCATCAACCATTTTATATACGTACAATGCCATACAAGAACCAAATCAAGAAAACTATACTCACAGTACAACACGTTCCACTTAAACCCAATCATCGTCGCTTTCGAGTCCAGCTCCAAGTTAAATCCAATTAATTTAACCTGTCACAATCACTCCATAATTTAATTGCATGTCTTCATATTTATGTACATCTTTAATTTCTCAACTCACTTCAAATCACTACTAATAAATCCATTTAGGACTCAAAAGCAGTTATCTCGTTTCTATAAACTCAAACCGGGGTTTCATTGGGTTCACATCACTGGTCACATCACTGTGCACAGTACGATTCACATCACTGATCAATGTCACTATTCACTATTCACTGTACACTATTCACTATTTTACTGTTCACTATTCACTGTGCAGTACTTGAATAGTAATAGTATTCATCAAATAGTAGTATGAATAGTAGTATAAATAATAACTACTGTTCATCAAATAGGGGGTACTGTTCATTGTGAACAGTATTCATATTATTAAAAAATAAAAACTATCTAACCGATGTTTCCAGAGAGGGAAAGAGAAGACGCAGAGAGGAGAAGAGAAGAGAAGAAGAAAAAAGGAAGAACTCGGAAATCACGCGAAATTCGGACATACAGTAAGTGATTTTCACTCTTTTTCTTCGTGAAATTACTATCTAAGCTAGAGGTAACCGTTCTAGCGGACTAATTTTGACTGTAGGAGCCGTTTTACGGCTTTTTGACAAATTGGGGTTTTGACCCCAACGGAAATGAAAACCTACTCAGAAGGTAGAAAAATGCTCCCTGGATTATCGGGACTCCAAATCTATGGTTAGATTCGATTTCTTGCGTTTTGGAGATCGTTTGACAATTTTAATACAATTTACATCTGTCGGATGAATAGTGATGAATAGTTTCGGATGAATAGTGAATAGTGAATAGTAAATAGTGCACAGTGCACAGTAAATAGTAAATAGTAAATAGTAAATAGTTTCGTTCTTCTTCTTACACTCAATCACATACACGTATTTTGGCTCCTACGTATAAAATACGTATCTTATCAAACGTATAGTTAGCTCTTACATATAAAATACGTGTATTATCACGCGTATATGTAGCTCAATACGTGTATTATCAAACATATATTGAGCTCTTATGTATAATATATGTGCATTATACATCTCGATATATGTGTACGTCATTTACTTAACTTAACGGGGTGTTACATGTATAATATATTCGTTGAATGATGCATGTGTTGCATAAGTGTTTGAAATGATTTTAAATGTCATATTTCTCTAAATGTATATAATTGTCATCTCAAGAACTATATTCACTGAGCTGTTGTTTGCTCACCCCATTTCCTCCAATATTTCAGGTATTGAGTCGAAGGGAAAAGGAAAATTCCGTGAGTGATACTCACGTGAACCTTCGTCTGGTACGTGTATGTCTGCTTGGAGGAAATAACTTTTGTTATTTTGATATGTATAATTATCACACATTATAGATATATGTATTATCATCTAGATGGGATGTGTGGGCATATATTTATATTGGATGAGGAAATGATAATTTGATGTGTAGATGAATGGAATGGTTATGGGATTTAATTTGTGGTATATAAAAAAAAAAATTTATTGTACATTTTGGGAAGGTTTGTGAGAATACGTGAAGGCTGACAGTGTATTATATATTGTATATGGATATGTACAGTGTATAGTACGCTGTGCCGGTCATGACGTCAGCTTACGTCAGGGGCGTAAGGCCTTTTTGTCACGCCCTAACTGCAGCCAGAACGCGGGCGCACCACCGCAGTGGAGAACGCCAGCCTCGTATCGCACAATATTGTCATATCGCCATGTAGTAACCCAACCGCAGCTGGTCTACATCGAAACGATTATTTGTCTGAAACTATTTATGAATAGTGCAGGGCCTCCCTAGGAATCGAACTCAAGACCTCCCTTAAGGAGTTAGATTTCGCATTCCTAGTAGCCACTGAGCCATCCTAAAAATAAAAAGGAAAAAAAAAATCTAGGGAAATTTGATCAAGTGTAACACCCGATTTTTAAAACTTAAATTTCAAGTAAAATAATGAATATTTTAATTTTATCGAGAAAGATCACTAAAAATTTAGATGTCAATCGCATCCGTCTATCTTAACCCATAACCATTATATAGATAGTAAAATTTGCAAAAACTATGAATTTGTATTCTTCTAACCAACTTACTGGTTAAGATAAACGAATACCCTTTCATCTTCATACCAAGGACCACATAATTCTACTATACAAATTATTGTGAGGGTACTTGCCCTTGTCCATCCATTATGGACACAACATTTAAATACATTCATCAAATATAATTTATGAATTCAAGTCGAAGGCATTCATACGTGAAATAAACCACAGGGTCTTTACTAACCGTAATAATATTCATTAAATTTCGATTGTCAATACAACCCGTTTAAATAATTAAACTTTTAAAAAAAATCAACTAAAAATATTCAGCCCTGTCACCACAATACTAATAAATTAATTAATCCACCCCTACTACTCTGAACTACGTCACGAACTCGCAATTTTATTTTCTATGTACCTGCATGTGAAAAATAGGGGTAAGCTTGAAAGCCCAGTGGGTCATCTAAACAATTCACAACATTTTATCATGATATATACACAAGAACATTACAAACAAGTTTCACACATTAATCGTTACAACATTAGATTGTTTGAGTTAAGAATTTTATCACGTACGTACCTTTAGGAATTCAAGCCCAGGGTGGCACTATCCAAAAATTAGAAACTCGTTGACGATATTCATCATGAATAACTGCCCCATAATAAACATTGGCGATATTCCTTAGAATAACTGCCCCATAATAATCAATGACGATATTCCTTAGAATAACTGCCCCATATGTGTGATTCTTATCTTAATCGTGTTCCTTAGTGATGTCACGTCATACGTACGATATAAGTACGATATTAAGTGCATTCATAAAACATATTCAAACTCCACTACACATGGCATCATGTCACAAAGTCAATTATAATAGTATTCACGCATGAACTTTACTATGTCAATATTCCAAGTCATACGTTTCATTATCAGGCATTATAATTTATAAATGAGTCTCAAATATCACATGAATTGTATGCATCCAATTATCATCTAATCACAACAAGAAGTCATGTTGACACACATATCATCATGACCAATAATCACAACATGGTATATATAAAATCATGTACAATAGTCATGCATAAGCAATCTAATAATACTATAGAATATTATGAAAGCATAGAATCTTCCCCACCTGAATCGCTAAATCCCAAATCACTTAAATTCCTCGTTACGCCTAGTACTCAGCCCAATGCAAGTGAGTAAAAGTCAAATAGTTAATGAAAGACCTCAAACAAGATGCGTCCTTTTCTTGTATGTTGTAAGATAATGCTAGAGTTCCTGTCACAGAGTGGATCTAAAACACGCATCAGAAACCACGAATCACGTTTAAATCGACTTACTTGATCTCCACGCTTTGACAAAACCCTAAAAAGATGAAACGATACCGCAATCGATCTCTTCCGCTTCGAATCTATCACTCAGAGGAAGAACGAAACACGATCGAACTCTCGGAGATTAGAAAAAGAAAATCTCTTTCGAAAGGATCGATAGTGCAAGAAATCTATCCCTGATCAAAGCACGAGCGATTTCGTAAAACCTCTTCCCTCCTCATTCCTTTCTCGATCAAGAAGAATGACCAAAATCTAGATAGCAAGATCAAATAAAATAATGATCATCGAAAAGAGAAAAAAATAAAAATATTAGAGATTCAGATAAGCTTTCTCTTGAAGGAATCGCTTCACGAGCTGCAACCTCCTCTTCGTCTTCTTCTTCTCTATAGCAAATGATATGCTCTGCGGCTGAAGAAAATAGGCGCGTTTCGATTTCCGAACCAGCAGAGAGTTTAGAGAGAGAGGTTTGCGCGATTTGGGTTTCAGAGAGAGAGAGGAGTGATTAGGTTTTGATAGAGGGAGTTACGAGCTTGAGGGTTTTGGGTTTTGAAAGAGAGAGGCGCGATTGATTTCAGGGTTTTGAGAGAGAGTTTTGAGCAAGAGAGAAGAGAGGGGCGAGATTGTAGGGTGAGAGAGCAAAGAGTCACGACGAGAGCAAAGAGTCACGGTGAGAGCGAAATTGCGAGAGAGCAAAGAGTCACGGCGAGAGCGAAATTGCGAGATTAATTTCGAAATTAGAAGATAGATATTTTCAAAATTTTTATGGGATTACATTTGAAATTGGAAAGTAGATTTTCAGAATTTTCAGGGGATTACATCAAGTGACCTATTTTATTGGAAAGTGACCAAAATTTTCAGGGGATTACATCAATTAAACTTTAAATTTTTTTCTTTTAAAATTCTAACCTGTTTTTCATGAAAAGTGACCAAAATGCCCTTATTGTTAGAACCATGGTTAAACCAAACCATGTAAAATGAAAAAAAAAAGGATTCATTCTCTGCTAAGGGTTTTTCAAAAAGGGAAATTTCATCAAGTGGACGATTTTTGTGGGAAAAAATAAAATTAAACTTTAAACTTTTTCTTTCAAAATTCTACCCTGTTTTTCATGCAAAGTGACCAAAATTCCTTTATTGTTATAACCATAGTTAAACCAAACCACGTAAAATAAAAAAGAGAAGTGAGTTTTTCAAAAAAAAAAAAAAACAAAACAAAACGGAGTTTTTATTAGCAAACAACTGAGTTTTTACCTCTCCAGATATCGCAATCACTCTGATTTTCATCCTTGCAGACACCAAATTATCACTCTTTCTTTCAGCAACAAGCTGTCTGACAAAAATAATAGGTCGTATCATTGAAATGTGTGTTTGTGAGAAAGCAATACAATTACAAGCTCACTCTCATCTTTTTTAGCTATCTATTGGTAGCATCTCCGTTGCAATTAATTTCGTGCTTATTTTGGGCTACTTGTCACTAAGTAACAACCATGTTCAAAACTTTCACTGCCCCATCACAATATTATACAAACCAGTGTGATGTCCTGGGTGCTCTCGCAACAATATTATCTTAGTTGTGGATGTCTTGGATGCTCTCACTCGTCGGGATACTCAATGTGACATCGTTCGTGATTTCTCTATTGGGAAAGATAGTATGAAGGTTTCTCATTTTCAATGTAACGACCCACTTTCCGCACCTGACGTCATGATAACGTGGACTGCCCAATACGAGGTCTTGTGCACGTAGTCGATGTGTATAATACCCGTATACGGTGTGTACGAGGTATTTTAATAAATTGGTATGTTTGATATGTATTAGTGTATAATGGTCTAATACATAACATAATCATGTGTTATGATCAATTAAGTATAGTGGAGGGGAGCATGGAATCAAATGAAAATGGGTTGCTCACCTTTTATTTTCTTCTTCATTCAACAAGTGTTAAGTTTGTTAGACACTTGTTATACACGTTTGAAACTCTTCATTCAACAAGTGTTTAGCTTGTTGGACACTTGTTATGCACATGTGAAATTCTTCATTCTTGTTGGACACTTGTTATACACATGTGAAACTCTTCATTCTTGTTAGACACTTGTTATACACATGTGAAACTCTTCTTTCCACAAGTGTTAAGCTTGTTGGACATTTGTTATACAACATTTGAACCTCTTGAGTTGCTAGAGTGAATAAATGAATATATGAACCAAACTAAGTAACAAAAACAAAATTTCAACAAACGTTGAGGAAGAAGAGCAATGGGTTTGGGAGCTTCAAACCAAGGTAAATTCTTGGTATTTTGAGCTAACTTTTCCAATTTTGTAATCTTCTTGATGAGTTATACAACATACTTAATTTTGGTTGATCTTCAATGGGTAGATGGGATGATTGGAAGAGTGAGTTTAATGGCTGGAAATCCATGATATTCTTACATGATTAATTTGATGATGAAATGGTGAATTTCATGATTGATTTGGGTATTCCAAATCTAGTTGAGTAGGAGTCTTGGAGCCTAATTTCAGTGACTGAATTATGTGATTTTGATGTGTCTAAATGCTAGAAATTAATGTTGAATATGTTGTGATTATTGATGATAGAGATTAGAATTAGGAATGTGAATTCAGTCAATTCAATGACTAAAACCTATGTACTAAAAATTTTGAAACTGTACAGTATGTTGGTGAAGATCATGGTGATCAAAAGGATGTTGAGAATTATATTAATATATTAATATGTACATATATTAATATATGAATGGGTATATATTAATGCAGTAATGTGTATATATATAGTCATATATGCATGAGGTTGAAAAGTATATTAATATATGAATGAATATATTAATATATGAATGGGCATATATATCAATGCAGTAATGTGTATATATATAGTCATATATGCATGAGGTTAAAAAGTATATTAATATATGAATGAATATATTAATATATGAATGGGTATATATTAATATATTAATGTGTATATATATAGTCATATATGCATGAGGTTGAAAAGTATATTAACATATGTATATATGAATAGGTTTGAGACTTATTTGAAGGCATGCAAATATATTGATGGAATAATATATAGGTGGGATTGATATGTTTATATACAAATAAGATTAAGTTTCATGATTATATACTGACACGTAGTACTTCTTGGGTATATTTGAGAGTAAAATCATACGGAAAATAATTGATTATTGTTTGGTGAAATTACAGCAAAGTTTGGAATAGGTGGGGACAGTACGCAGTGGTAGTGATATTTGGTCAACATTAGGTTGTGTTGGCATTAAGTGAGTATCCTTCCATTTCTTGGTTATTTTGTATGGCATTGTAGCTATGAACTGTTTGAAATGATAAGCATGTATGAATGGCATGGTATAAAATTGCATTGATTGAATACATGAAAAATATTTCAAAAACGAAGCATGTCTAACCTGTAAGAACATATTAGAACATGAGTCATTCCAGGAATAAGTCCCGCATGAGTAGTACCTTGAGTATCTCATGGGATAAAATTGATTGTGATAAAATTGAGTATGAGAGGACAGTTAGGCTACCCTTGTTTGGGCCGAACGAGGGGTGAGTCCCGCTCTATACTTAGAAGGTGGGAGATGGATATGACTTTCAGTGGGAAAGTGAAATTGTTTTGAAAAATATTGCAGGAAGCTCCAAGCTATTTTGTGCATATATGTATTGTCTTTTTGCACTTGTATCTTTAAATGTATTTGATTATGATTTTATCAACATGTTTATTAAATGCATATGAATGCTATAGAATGGAACTTACTCACTGAGCTTGTTGTAGCTCACCCCATTACCTCCAATATTTCAGGTAAGGACCCAAAAGCAAAAGGAAAAGCAAAGAAATGATAAACCGTCTTCTGGAAACTTTACTTGCTATGTATGTATGGAAGAAACAGTTACAACATGATTACTTTTGATATGTATAATTAGCATGTATATATATATTATCACATAGACGAGTGAGTGGAGTAATAATATGAACCATACTTGACGTATTGGGGTATGAAATACTGTTATGATGATAAAGATCTGAATGTAAATGAGTATGAAAATGAATGAATGTAGATTTTGAATTGAAGGTTATCAAGGAATTTGAAATTCGTGTATTTACATTGAGGCTGACAATGTATTGTACACTGTATACGAAGATGTATAGTGTATAGTACATTGTGTCGATCATGACGTCAGCCTACGTAAGGGGCGTCATGACAGTATTGGTATCAGAGTGGTTAGGCTTTAAAAAAAAATTAAAAATTTAAAAGCCTTATTATATTATGATTGTTTGTATGGGTATAAGTATGGGTAGTCAGATTATTTTTATAAAAATAAATGATTTGACTGATTGACTGATATTTTCTTTCTCTTTGAATGACAGAGTTGAAGAGAAGTGTTGACTCAGTCATGGATCCTCCGGAAGAGAGGATTAGGAAGTTAAAAGAAGAGGTTGCTGCTCAACAGCAACAAAATGCCCAGTTATTAGAAGCAATGGCTAAGATGCAGGAAGCAATGCAGAGGTCTACAGCTCCAGTAGTACCAGAAGTTGGCGCCAGTAGTGCCGGTGCATCTCCTGAGCAGACAGTGACTGTTCATGAGATGGTAGGGTCACAAGAGGGCCTAGATGAGGCCAGTAGATATGAAGATGTGATGCGAGCCTTTAAGAGGCGTGAGCCGCCCATATTTGATGGCAATCTGGCATTAGAGATTATTGAGGATTGGCTTATGCGAGTTGAAGTCATTTTTGAAGATATGCATGTGCTGGATAAAGACAAGGTCAGATTAGCTCGATTTAAATTTTCGAGTAAGGCAGAAAGATGGTGGCAAACCACGGGTCGAGCTCAAGAACCCATTGATAAATGGGACAAATTCAAAGAGGTGTTCTACAAAACTTACTATCCCCCGTCTGAGGTTGATAAAAGGCACAAACAGTTTATAGAACTGAAGTAGGGAGACATGTTAGTGAGAGAATATGAAAATGAGTTCAACCGACTAGCGTTGTTTGCCCCAGAAATGGTACATAATGATATGATGAGGATGAAAAGGATCAGAGATGGATTTAATGATCCGATTAAGAAGGGTTTGGCTCTTGCGGGTGTACAGACATATGATTAGGCAGTGCGGCAGGCACTTGATTATGAAGCAGTTGAGGCGACAGATAAGCCTCAGCAATCGACACCGCAGGCTCAGATAGTTCAAATAGTGTTGGAACAACAAATGCTATATCAAGGTAAGAAAAAGGGCAAATGGGGTGGCCTTGCCTAACTATTGCATGTCTCTTTTCAAGATTCTTATGGCTGTGGTAGCCAAGATTGAAAAGTTGATGAGGTCTTTCTTTTGGAAAGGGTTGGAAGGGGAAGAAGCTTCCATATGGTGAGTTGGAAGAAGGTTCAACAATTGCAGCATTTAGGTGGTCTGGGTATCGGGAATATCAATTTGAGAAATAAGGTGCTTGGAGCAAGATGGTTGTGGAGGTTTATGATGGATAACGAGGCTTTGTGGGTTCAAGTCATCAGAAGCAAATATGGGACTTCTATGTCTGGAAAGGAATCAGGTTCAACATCTCATGTTACTCATAGAAACCTGTGAAAGTATATTTCAAGGCTTTATCCTATCTTTCTTCCCCATATTCTTCCCAAAGTCGGCAACAGGCAGATTATTCGATTTTGGGAAGATACTCGATGTGGTGACATTCCCTTTGCCATTTCCTTCCCCTCTTTTTCGGCTATCAAATAACCCTAACGTAACAATTAGTCATTTCCTCTCTCACCCCCCATCTTCCCCTCAAGATAATGATTCATGGAACTTCCACTTCCGTAGGAATCTCACCCTTAGGGAGGAAGATGAAATCGACTCTCTGCTGTTAAGATTAAACACAATCAGATTGGTCCCATCCTTAACTGACTCCTTTATTTGGTCCCTTGACAATTCAGGTTCTTACTCATGTCAATCATTTCTCTCTTTCCTCACTGATTTCTTCCCCTCCCCCCCCCCCCCCCGCCAAAACCCTCCATTTTGTCAGTACATTTGGAAAGCTCCACTTCCAAATAAAATTAGAGTGTTCGATTGCCTTGTGGCTCTTAAAAGAATTTGTACACAAGATCTTTTGTAAAAATGGTTGCCAAACTAGTGTCTTTCCCCCACAATGTTGCGTGCTATGTTTTCAGGGTCATGAGACAATGGATCTCTTGTTTTTTAGATGTCCCTTGTAATGCAGGGTTGGCAAGGTTGGAAATCTTTACTGCTTGGAAAATTCTCAGCCCCCACTTTAGCTGAAAATTGTTTCTTATTTAATCATGGTACCAGTTTTAATAGGAGGTGCAGGACAATTGGAAGCATTGTGGCGTTGGCAGTATTGTGGTCTCTTTAGAGTGAAAGGAATAGTAAAATTTTCAACAACGCCTTCAAGGATGCTGATCAGGTCGGAGATTCATCTAGGGTGGCAGCTGTTGCTTGAGTGAGCTCTTCCAAGCATAGTGCAGGATATTCGTTCGCAGATTGGTTAAGGAATTGGAATGGGTTGTTGTTGGCGTTTGATTCTCGGTTTTTGGTGTTTCTGTCACGTGGCATCCTGATATTTTGTTTTCGTTATGTTGCTAAGCATTTCTTATGCTCTCATTGATGTACTGTCCATATTTTGTTCAATTCATATAATTTTGTCTCTTCTCAAACAAAAAAAAAATCACGCGACTAAATCATTGCCTCTAGAAAGTGAGTCATTCTTCGACAATCAACAAGCGATAATCTTTGTTCAATTAATACCTTAGATTAAGTGCATCAATAACTAGGAGAACTGTAAAACATAAACAATCCATCCCACAAAACTAGGGTTTGAGTAATGTGCAGAAGAAGCGCACAACTTTACTTGGTTTCGGGTGTAAACGCCATAGAAACATAGGTTCACCCGCGTCCGTCCAATCAGCATTTGATACATGCGTAATGATGTTGATCGACGAACATAGGTGAATGCGCATTGATAGGCATTTTCCTTGAATTAGTACTAAAAGTTGAGCTAATCATTTTCATTCGTAATGATGGAAATTAAAAGACGAAGCGGTTTAAGGTTTGAGGACGTGACCATATATTTGGTTCAAATTAGGTTTTGATTCCTACCAATTTAAGAAGATACATATTAAACAATGAATTAATCATGTCTTTGAAACATCAAGAGGTTGACAGACTAACTTGCTGGTTCACTATAAATTCAATTTAAGTTAACTCAATCAAGTTCTTTTTTTTCAATTACATCATCGGCTGTATATATCAGCTTTCTCCAAACCATTCTATCAAGGACTAAATTAACATATAAATTAGCTTGTAGTATAAAGAATTTTTTAAATTTATTAAAGATAAATTGCTTAGGAGATTTGTAGAGAATTAACATTATGGCCCTTCCACCATACTCAACTTGAGTAGACAACATATTTTGACAAGATAATGATTAATGTATTATCAAGACTGAATTTGGAAGTAATCACGTGTTAATATAAAAAATACTTTTGTATTTGCAACAATTGACACAAATTCAAGAGGTCATTATGAGATGGATGAACCACATGGTATATAATTGGTTTGAATAGTTCTAACTTCATGAGTTTGGTAGCTATGAACATAAGCCACATGATATTGTCAACCGCTAGGACTTATAATTCAAGACAATAGCCTACTTTTTCTCCCTATTATCATTTTTCATTCTATATATAGTATTTGCAAAGCACTAAAAAAAGAGAAAATTTGAGAACCAGCACATGACAATAATTGTGATAGTTAAATCGCAAATCATATAAAGTTGGTGAGAAGTCCAAATTGGTCCATAATATCTAATGATTCATACTAGTAAAAAACATGTAAAACCCTCATTCGTAGTATGTCCAAATTATTGTATAAAAGAGTCATGATAATACCCTATATATATATATATTGATAATATCTTATACACAATATATAGAAGCTAGCCAATGTGTATATTTAATTATTAGCTAGTTGGAATTTCATTTCTTAGATAGAAACCCTAAATATAAGCTATCTAGCTAGTGGCTCCAACAAGAGTGAGTTTCTTGCTGCTCTCTACAGCAATTAATTGACCAAAAATCAATCATTCCTGAGTGCTTTGAATCAAAAGGACTTCATCAAATAACTTTATGGACAAGAAAAAGACATACCACAAAGACCATTAATTAAGTTAACTGTTACTTTCATTAAATTGAGTCAACTTATAAAGTTAGTTAAGTAGTTTGAGTTTGAGATCAACACACACATCTGTAAAATATATACATACGCACATTATATAAATGGTGAATAGTGGTAAGTGATGAGAAATTGAGAGTTATATATAGCTAGGTACAACGACTCCTAATAATTGCCAAGGGAACATTGTCCCGTTATTCACGAAGATATGGGCTCCCCCTAACGCCCTGACAAATAAACCAATTAAAACGTTCATTGCTCCTCTTCTTGCTACATCCCAATTCCTGTACCCTACACCCAACACGCCATACACACCATCCACGTGACACTAACCCCACCCCGGATGGTACGTGTCAAGGTGGGTCCATGTCCACGTGGGATTGGTTCCAATTAGCTAGAACCATATCACCCTCAACCAATACAAAGATGCCACGTCATGGGCCAATTCTAGAAGAAACGGGTGTGACCACAAGCCCGTGGGGTAGGGTTGTCGGGTCGATGTGACCATTGACTCGTCGTCAAGTCGCCAACCCCAAATTTGTGTTAATTTCATGGTTTTTGAAGTGCCCGACAGGAATTGAGAATTAGGGTCGGTAGTAATCACGCGATACATTCCTGTAATTTAAGACAGGGTTTTGGAGATTAGTGAGAGTAGATAGGGGACTTAGGGGAATGCTAATTAGGTTGGATTAAGTTAAAAGGGGGTTGAATGTGCAATCGTATATATAATTATGTAGATATATATATAGATAAGATATTAGGAGGATAGGAGTGGGTGGAATTAATGGCTTATTTGATGTCTTCACGTTTGTCTATTGGGTCCCTCACTTCTTGTTCATTTCAGTTCTGAATGAGCTATCAGTTTTTGGATGATATGTAGTGGAATTAAGCATGAATGATATATATTCATTATTCTCATGGACTGATTTTTTTGTAATTGAACTATACGAGGAATAGAAACTTATAAGGAGAAATTAATATGAAAAATGTGGCCAAAAGGTACTTAATTTTTTTGAGTGATTCTGTACTACTAAATGTCTTATAAGATATTACTTTTAAGATTAGTGTGCATGGTAGAGTCCTCTTCTCTTATATATATATATATATATATATATATATATATATATATGAAGGTTATGCCTGTTAACTCTTAATTTGCTCCATTTTACCATTCTCCGTTTTCTCTTACACAACAATTACATATATTAAATGAGGTAAAGTTAACAGAAAAAGAGTATCATGTATGGAATAAAGAAATTACAGTAATGTTAATCATGATTCAGTAATAAGAAAAATCATGATGAGCAAATGAGATTGGCATTTCTTTTTCTTTCTTTCTTTTTGGTTCATTTTTTACTTGACGAAATACTACTCGACTTGGAAAATTGTATTGATGATATCATAATAAAATGACTATTTTTTTTTCCAGCTTATCTCTTTCATGTACGTTTATAATGACACATACAAAGGAAACAACGTTTTAGTGTAAAAACTAATTAATACTTTTATGTTACGATGAATCTATTGAGGGAATTAATAGGAAATACTGGCAATGCAAGTTGGGCACATGCCTTAAATTGGATTCATTGGCAGAAAATGTACATAATATATGCTTTTTTAATACAAGTTATTGTGTATAATAAAAAATAAAAAAAAACACTTAATCTGCTCAATATATTTTATATTTTTCATTAAAAAGTGCATGAGCCTTAGGCTCTTAGAAACCTAGAAATAGACAATGGATTACCCTTACAATATTATTCACAAAAAGTCATATCGTACCTATCAATCTTTGCCTAATTTATTTTAGTTCTTATCGCATCAATGATTAACTTCTTTTCTTCTTTTTTTCTCAATCTAATGTTTTGCCTGATTTTGTTTCTATTATTTCATTTTTCTTTTTCTACACATCCAATAATACAAATACGTCATTACATTAATTCTCATTAAAAAAAAAGAAAAAAAAAAAAGAAAAGTAATTAATGGATAGTAACAAGGGGAGGTCAACGTGTGACGTGAGTCGCATAGGTAGGTTTGAAGTTGTGCAAATTGGTGTGATTCTCTTGAGGGGTGCATAAAAAAGATATGTACAATTTAATCATTCTTGGGATTAACTACGCCCCCTACCTCATCTTCTGTGCACTTTGTATTATAAATAATATGTTTGATTAGAAAATCAGCTGGAGCTGTTGACTGCCCCTCGTTTTTGTCCATTTCGAGATATTAAAAAGCTTCCCCTCCCATGTGTACACTCTACTCCCCCACTTGTCCTTGGTTCAATTTTTTGTTTTTCTTTCTACTATTTAAACACATTAACCAATTTAACACATCTTCCCATTAGAATCCAATGTCATGTTCCACCAGACGATCGTGATTTAAATCAATGGCTAAGAATGGAAGTGGGCCCAGTTACTTTCTGAAAGGGTAGATGCTTTTGGGTGAGAAGGGCATTTTAGTCATTTCAACAATGAGCCTCGAAATCTGCACCCTCCCTCCCAATTACTTATCCAGCTTTCAGTCCCCCTCCATAAGTAGAAGTGACAGGCATATGCAAGTGGGAGGCCTTTAATTTCCTGTTTCCTCTAGTTATTTATTTTATTTTTAAATATTTTAAATCACTAATTTCCTCTTTTAAAGAAAAAAAATCTGCCTGTCACGCCGGATTCAATTAGTGCAGCAGCTGTAATGGCTGAAGAAGAGAATCTCTCTTCCTTCTCAGATGAGATCTCATCATGCAAACACAAAATCGAAAAACGAAAAAATTAAATAAGGATTAAAAGAATTGAGAAAATGGTTGATTATGTCGGAATTGATGAAGAACTATTTGATGTCTCTCGTATTTCATTAATCTATTTGTTACAGAAGCGTAGCAGTTGTAAGTATGATCAGACGATACAGTAGCAGTACATCACGAATACGATTAATACAACTACGTTGGAGCTATAGGTAAAAATGAATCTAGAAAATTGAAAGGAAAATTGTGAATCTATACACACAAAGAAGAAATCTCCTCCCATCATCATCATCATCATCTCCTCCTTTATCTTTCTCGGACGCATGCACCTCACACGCCTAAAACTCCTAACAGAGTCAGTGATCATCATCTCGCAGAAAGAAAGAAGCGGGGGAGAGAACAAAAAGAGAAGAGCAGATGTGTAACATCAACAAGTTAAAAAATCCTTTCGATCGGTCGATCTGTTGAATCCGATCGATGGATGGATGGATGAAAGGATGGACGGATCAAGATTCGGCATAGTCGCGCCAGCAGACGAGCATGGTGACACAACGCCTCATGATGTAAAACCTAGCTCTCTGTTTCTTCACCAGGCTCGCACATTTCCTAGTAAACGAAGCTCTTCTTTTCGAAGAATTTCGTAGAAGAGAGGAAGTAGCAGTAGCGGAGCGAGCGCTCTTGGAAGAAACGTCCTTCTTCGACAACTTCCACTTCTCGTCCATGTATAACTTTGTAGCGATAGCATCAGCCATAGTAGTAGCAGAGGAAGCAGCAACGAAAACAGAGAAATGGGTAGATAGATAGATAGATATGGCTTTTGGTGCTTGAAAGTTGAAAGTATTAAGTTATGTTTAAAAAGGGGGGAAAAAGAGTGTGATTGATGAAACTGGCGGTGGAGGAAGAACTGAAGGTGGGGTTGGGGTATTTATAAGGAAGAAGAGGAAAGAAAGGGTTTGCGTTTGCAGAGTCAGCAGCAGATAGTGAGTGTGTGTGGCAGTAGCCAGTGGGCATCACCTGGGCTTTGTTTGCCTCGAGAGGCCCACCCCACAACCCCCTTCTCTCCATGCTCTATCTTTTATATATTTTTTTTCACATATATCTTTTATTTATTAAATTTTATTATTGAAATGCTGAGGTCATCAACTGCCTAATATAGGCAGTGGGAAATCTCAGTTCTCGCTGGTGCTGCTGGTGAAGAGACGTGTGTAATTAACTGTAATTCAAAACTTGAATGCTAAGGCGACACGTAGTTTCCGTCCCTAGCTCTTGGCGTGTCTGTAGGCTGCTCACCGTTACCATTTTGGGACGTACCTTTCCTTCCATTTCCATTCCTTGTAGTGGTGGTAATTAATTTCCCTACTCATCATTTTCTTTATCCAATAGAGTAAAAGCTATAACGGACGGACGGACGCGGAACCGCGTTGCCTCTCCGCGTGTGTTTATTATCTCCAAATATTAAAAAAAAAATACTTTATTTTCATGCACTTCAAATTTACTATAGTTTTTGACAAAATAATTTCATGAATTAATAAAAAATGCCAGTCCCGTTGCACCCTCGTTAAGATGACATATATGTTTTCATTAAGAATATTGTTCGTCTCGTTAAAAAATCTGTTTATAATTACCAATTATAATAAAAAATCTAATGATTTGCATTTCTCTCACAAACAAGAGCCGACAACTAGTCGATCAAAGATCAACTCTCGATTTCCATCTGCCCATCATTTTGAAAACAAATTGTTATGGGTAGAGATTATTTGTATTTTTTGTTTTGTAATTTCCGGGGCTGGGCAATTGGCTCATGGGTCATACCTCTCACCCATCACCCATGTCGTCCAACTTCCACCCTCTCCCATATATAATATATACATAAAAAAATATCTTTTGAACTTTTTTTCTAAATATGAGACAAATCCCTAATTAATTAATTAATTTGCTAGCTCCTTTTTAATATTAAATGTAATGCCTTTAATTAAAAAGTTTTTTTTAGCACATATTCCATGTGGTTGAGGGTCATCAAACTACTGAATGAGAACATGTGTGTGTTCCCATTCAAGAATATCAGGCCTCAGGGTAGCTTGGACCCTTAACACAAGAATAATTTATCTTTTATATAGGCTTTTATTTTCAGTGTCGTTGCATGTATAACTCATTTTAAATAGAGTGGATAAAATATCGAATTTTCGAGAATTTTAATCTCACAAATATTTGTCTAGAAGATTTTGTGTTTCGTTGACCATAAGAATCAAAATCAAAATTTTGTGGAATTTCTTATATATCTTAGCTACAATATTAATGAGATAATAATCAAATCTATATAAAATAATTATGGGGGAGCATGCATGTGTTTATGGTCTTTGCTCTTTATGAACTTATCAAAAACTCAATTTTTTTATTACCTTAAAAGTATGATTTTTTTGAAAGATTTATTGTAAAGAAAGAAAGAAAAAAAGAAGGAGAACCAACAAGTAATAGCTCAGTTGGTTAAGAAAATAAATATAAGTGAGGTTAAGATTTAGGTCTCGAATTTAAGTCTTGGTGTACCTTCATTTATCATCTCTTTTTGAGATGGCCAACTTAAATACTTCTATCATGACTAAGTTAAAGAAGATTAGTTTCATCTAAAATGAAAGAGGACACTTCGTAGGTGTCAGAAAATTGATAATCAAAAAAAAAAAGGAGAATGTAATTAAAAGAACGAGAAGGGTATTACTTATGTTCAATTAATCTATTTAATTCTCTCAAATTTTGAACTATAATAATGAGTATTTATATTTCAGAAAGAAAATTAAGGTTAAAAGCTTAACTCAGGGGAAAAATAATATAACTACCCTTAATGTTTTGAGCAAAAAAAGCTAACAATATCAAAAGTTCGGGACAAAATTACCTTTCACCGAACAATCTACAACGTTTAGGTCAAGTGGTGCACTTACTAATAGGTTATATTATTTTTCTTTTTTCTTCAAAACATGTCACTTTATATTCAAGTGATCCTTCTTTGAGAAACCTCTTTTATACAGAATACACTTTCTTAAGCAACCAATATATTAATTAATCCACACTATTTCCTAGACCCTCTTTTTAATACGGTTAACTATTCACTTAACATTATTTAATTAAAATAGTTAATAGCACGTACGCTCTAACTCTAATCTCTAAGATTTACTTTAGTTATAGTTGGTTATAATTTTTAAAACAGGTTTTGACAGTTGAAGAACGCCGCTTAGTGTTAGATTCCGCGGTGGGTCCACACACATCGGTCTGATGAAATAGAAATACTGTGTGCTGCAATTGTGGTGGGATCCAGTTGAGGTTCTGATTCGGACGATAGGACCCGTGACCGCCAGTGGGGCAGAATAGGAAAATGACATTTTTACGTACTTCCAGTTTAAGCTATGAATAATTAGAACATCTCCAACGCACCCACAGTAGATTGCCAAAAAAAAAAATAAATTTTTTCACATTAAATTAAAATAAACTTTTTTTAATGTAATTATTATTTTTTACTATCAAGTTAAAGTAACAAAAAAAAAATAGAGACTGCTAATACGATCATTTACTTTTAAAGAGTCTGGTAAACAGTTATTTATTACTGATTCAATAAATAAATTATTTTATTTGACCTAAAAAAATTAAAAAATAATTAACAAAAAAGAAAAAAATAAAATTAAGATAAAAATAAAAAATAAAAAATGAAACCTTTTTCTCTTCCTCTTTTTTTACTTTTACATTTAAAAAAAAATAATACATTACTCTTTATTTTAATTTTCTTAAAATATAAAAAATAAAATTTTACCTTACAAAAAAAATTATAATTAATAAAATTTATGATATAAATTGGACAATTTTTGCACTTTATATTTTCAATTTTTTTACCTTTAATTTTAACTTGTTTTTTAAATAATAAAAAATAAGTATTTTGAGATTAAAAGAATAAAAGTCTTTAAATGTAAAGATATTTTTACCATATATTTTTAGTTTTACCTTTTATTTTATTTTTTTAATTAAAATATAATATATACTTTAAAAATGTAAAAATAAAAACCTTATATTATAATTTTTATTGCTTACTGAGTACTAATATTTTAATTGATTATCTCTTGTTTGAATTTATTAATCAGAATAAAAAATTTAAATTAAAAGAATAAAAACTTGAACTCAACAAATATTTTTACCCTTTATTTTAATTTGTATTATTATTTTAATTTTTTAAACAAAAAAATAAATATAATTAAATAAAAATTACAAACACGTTAAGATTTTTTTAACTTAAAAATATTTATTGATCTGATTTTATTATTATTATTATTTTAAAAAAACTTATATTATAAGTTTATTTTTAAATAATTTAATAAAAAGGTAACAAATTAAATATAAAAAAATT